>OX638360.1:48976182-49576182 GCA_951812935.1 Hermaeophaga mercurialis | reverse complement strand
CCTGATCCTAAATGGCCAATTCCAGATCCGTATCCCAGATTCAGAAGACCTCTTTTGTCTTTCTTCGTTACATCCCCACAAGAAATAACCGACAGAAATGCTAATGTTAAGCTAATCTAAAAAAATAAAATAAAGTCAAAATAAAAAAAACTAATAGATTAGAAACAAACTTTTCATAAATATTTTTACAAAATACAAAAAAGAACTAAAATTGAAACCTTTCAACAAATTTCCATATTTTTGTTTTTATAAAATTAGTTTCAAATTATTTTTCTAAATACTATTTTTTTTATTACAATTTACCAATTTTGGAATGGCTCACAAACCCACAATAAATTAATAGAAAAAAATAAAATAAAAGGTTTTTCTTACTTGAATTGCCCTCATTTTGTGGATGAAACGTTGTCGAATGCAATTGAGATTCCAAAAGAATCATTTATAAGAAACTGAGGCGTTGTCCCCCCTTTTTTAGACTAAGAAGTCGGGCATTTTGAAACATTAGAACCATCTGAACTTTCACTATTAAGATCATGAGAGAAAAAATTAAAATGGCACTCGAAAAACGATATGTTACGGGGTAAGATCGATTAGAAAAGACAGGGTCGGAGTAGAATCGTTAAAAAACATAAAAAAGGGGACCATATGATTATAAGTCGTCCCCCATTGAACAATGTAATTTATTTGAAACAGGGAATTGAATTTGAAAACTTTATTTTTTTTATAGTCTGCGAACATTTTTTATAAATGGAAGTTTATTGGAAGGGTTTCAAAGGAAAACAAAAATCTGTATTTCAAAATCGACGTTTTATTTTTTGCCAAAAAAATTTAGTTTATTTTTTTTAATAAATAAGTCTATTTGTCAAATAATACAAACTTATTTGCTTCAAATAATTTTTTTAAGGATTAACAATAAGAATTGAATTGACGATATCATTTTATTTAAGAAGATTATTTGTGCTTAATAAAATAAGTTTATTACATTAATTTAAATAAAAATTAATAAACTTAATAAATAGTTGTTTAAATAAGGCAAAAGTTATTTTCTAAAACGTTGGAAAATATAAATAACCGATATAATTAAATAAAATTTTACATATTAATTAACAGTGTCACAGAGAAAAAAGAAGAACATTTGTAATATACATTTCTTTGATATTATTATTAAATTTACTAATATTTGTTACTAATAAATAATATTAGTTACATTTATTCAGATAAAAAAAGAAAAATTTAATAAATAGTTGATTCACCTAAAATTTATTTTTCAAATTGTTGCCTAAACATATTTAATTATTTTTTCATTTATTTTATTGAAATAATAAATTCATTTGCAAATTTAAATAGAAGGTTTTTTTAAATCTAATTGTTCAAATAATATGTTTATTAATATCAAATAAATTTTTGTAAATTTAAATAATCTTTGGAGAATGTAATTATTAACAAAGAGAAATGAATTGGCGATATTTTTTTAAAAATTGTATTGTTAAATTTACCAAACATTTATTTATTTATTTTTTCGATAAATAAACCTGTTAACAAATGATATAAAATTCATTATGTTTGATTCAATTCAAATAATTAATTTGGATTATTTTAAAATTCAAATAAACAGTAATTTGACGCACAAATTTTGTTAGACTAATTCGAATAACGTATTTACTTGATTCAAATAATTTTTTATTGATTTAAGTAATTTTGTCTTTTTGTGTAATACTGAATATTTTCACTACTGAATTATTTAGTAAAAGTAATAAATAATGAAAAATAAAATAAAATACTAAAAGTAAAACAATGATTCGGTTTGTAAAAATAAGAATCGATAAAAGAAAAAATAATACATTGTAATAATAAAAGCATTATTGTTATTTAGAATGTATTTGTGAAATAAATAAAAAAATTGATTCGCGAGAAAATGAACAATTTACTGTTATTTTCACATCCTGAATATACTCACTTATTTCTTTCTTATTTTACTATTTTACTGATTTATTTATCAATGGTTTGTTGTTATCGTTATAAATTTTAATTTAATAAACAAACAATCTTATTTTTATGTAAAAAAGTGCTAATTTTTCTTATTTCTCGTTCTACTTTTTACAAATTAGTTAAAAACACAACGACGTTTATTATTATTATTATTATTAATATTCCTGTTTTCACTCAAGTTGCGTAATTCGAGAGGTGCCATATTTTTAAAAGAATAACAACGCGAGAAAGCAATAAATAAATACACTTTTATATCATAAATAAGTTACCTCGAGGGAATTTGTAAAATAGTACTATTTTCCTGAAAATTGAATAACGTCGTTTCCTTGTTAAACTGGTTTAATTCGATGCATTTTCATTTAATAAAATAAATATTATTAAAAACATTAAGGAGAGAAAAATAAAGATTTGTGATATTAGTAATAATTTTAATTTTCGTATTTATTTAATTTATTAAAATTAAAATCAAACTTCAAACAAAAATTCTAATAGTTTTTATTAGAGTTTATATTTATTTATGTCAATGAGTTGAGGGAAATTTTTTGTAATAATCCCTACACTATATAAATTTTTCATTTTTCAAATTATATATTTTTTCTCAAATTTCTCATTTTTTTGCTATTGGACCGATTTTTCCACTTTTTCTTTTTTTTAAATTTTTTTTTGCGTAAATGTACATTACTTAGTTTTCTTCATTTACTTTATTATATGCTACCAATTTTGGTAATTTAAAGTTTAATAACTTTTTTAAAACTTAAAAACTTTCTTAAAGGAAATCAAAATAGATTTTTTTAATAATCTTATTGAATATTTTAATTGTTTAAATAAAATATGAACATTTATTGAAATTTACTATATTGATTTTAAAAATATAAAAAACTGAATATAATTTATTGAAATTGAATTATTTATGTCTCAGTTTATTCGGCAAATACAATTTTATTTTTAATAGAATTCCTATTTATTTTATTATTAATTGAGTGAACTAAGTGAATAATTTATAAACCGTATTTAGGACGATAAAACTTTGGGTCAATGAGGTCACATTTCTTAAAAATTATTTTATAATATTAATTAGAAATATTGTCGATGAAATGATTAAAATTAGTTGATTTTTATCGAAAATTTTTTAAACAGAGCATTTTTGAAATGATTTAATAAAAACAATATTATCGATTGAAAACTCAATAAGATTCTGGTTTCTAAAATAATATTCAAAAATATGTTTTATATTTAATTAGATTTAGAATTAATGACAAAATAGTTCAAATATATTATTTACTGAAAAGGAAAAAAATAAAAATAACTGCAATGCATCATTTTTAATTATTTAAAAAAAATAATTTTAAAGTATACCTAAAATTTAGAAAATAGTTCAAGTGTCTTTTTCTCCAAAATTATTAAATATCAATTTTTTAAATGATAATTTTTAAGGAACATACAGGGTGATCAACTTATACTCCAAAGTTTGAATCTCCGTTATCTTGAGAAATAGGAAAAAATGTTTTAAATAAAAGTTATAGATAGAGTCAAGCTTCATATTTTAAAATTATTACGTAATATACAGGGTATCTCATAGGGTCACAGAATATCACAGTTTTTTTTAATTGAATACCCCGTATATTTTTACATATAAAATTTAAAAAAAGTAAGTAGGTCAATTAATTCATTTTTGTTAAATTTAAATTACAAAATTATTTTAAATGCACAGTTTTTTAAAATATTTAATAAATAGTTCTAATAATTTTTTTAATGCTCATAAACATTTTTCAATTAAAAACTATTACATTAATACAATATATAATTGCTTTTGTAATGTTAATATTTTTATTTACTATTATTTTTGGTAATAATTATTAAAAACTGTATTTAGTTTTAAGTTATTATAGTAAAAATTAAAATATTTTTGTTTCAGCCCTTTTCGGAATTGGAACAAATCAAAATGACACTTTTGATAAAAAACATTTTTCAAAAAGGCGGTACTGAAGAAAAAGTATGGGTGCAAATTGTTGCTATCGTTATAGGTAAGTATTTGAAATCGAAGTTATTATTAATTTTACGCTATACAGGGTGTACCACGTTGCGCAAAAAAAAATGATTTCCCTTGATTGCTCTTAAAGCATCTCCTTCGAAAATGTTTTCAAAATAAGTTTCTACTATTTTTTGCAGGAAATCCGGATTGATTAAAATTAATGGAGAAGTCTAATCAACCTACAAAATACTATAAATTAATTATAAAAATATATTTAGAACTAGAAAAAGTGCTTTTTTGAGGTACACTGTGCATCCCTTAAGCAACTTCTAATACAAATAATAGAGGAAAGGGGGGACTAGGGGACACTTTTTCTATTTTATTTAAAAGAAATAAAATTTGTAAAATCCTTGTTTTGCTTTTCAAAAAGTAACATTGAAATTATATTCATTTTTCAATGCACTTTTCCTGCAAAATTCAGGAACAAATTAGTTGTTTCTGATCGTTTCATGTCAAAATCTTTTACATTTACAGCATCGTCGTTTGCAAAATCCAAATTTATACTATCTTGAAAAAAACAATGTTCTAAATCTTCTATACTGGAATCTGTCTTTGTAGTTTTGCTTTTTTTTGCTGTTTTTGTAGCATTGTCTTCATTGTTATTAATCGTAGCTGCTACAACCTTTGGTTATGTTCTTTTGGCTTAGCTAATTTATATTTTTGCTCTTTTGTAGTGTTATCTGAGTTTTTCCAAATAGTCACTACCACTGTCTTCGTCTTTGTAATTTTTGCTATTTTGCTTAAGGCTTTTTTCAATATAGGTTTTTGCTATTTTTACGATATCGTCTTGACTTTTCTTAATGGTAACTACATATGTTTTGTAATTTTAATTCTAAGATACCTCTTTACTCTCTGAATCCTGATTTCTGTTACAGCAAGTCTTTCAGCAATAACCTACGGCCTCCTGCTAGCCTGGACCTCCCCTTTCATCGTAAAAATCACCAACGACAAAACCAACTACGATATCACCAACGACCAAGCTTCATTACTCACTTACATCCCCCCCATAGCCATGGTAGTTTCCTGCACCTTCTTCTCACTCCTCAGCGACCACATCGGAAGAAAGAAGACTTTGATGCTCATAACCATCCCCCATTGCCTTAGCTGGATTTGCACTGTGGCATCTAGAAGTATTTATGTGCTGTATGCCGCAAGGATCTTCGCAGGAACCGCCGATGGTTGCTTGTTGGTAACACTTCCGGTTTATATCGGGGAGATTTCCGTGCCGAAAGTGAGGGGAGTTTGGGGGAATATGCTGGTGTTTTGTTCGTTTCTCGGTATATTTTTGATAAACGTGATTGGATCTCAGTGTAGCATTAATTTAACGGCGTATATTTGCCTTCCTTTGCCTTTAGTATTTGTTTCGTTGATGTACTTCCTGCCGGAATCTCCTTATTGGTACGCGATGAAAGGAAGAGATGAAGATGCCAAGAAATCTATACGTTCATTCCGATGTGTTCAAGACGTGGATAATATTTACAGCAATCTAAAAGAAGAAATCGATAAGCAATCGAAAGAAAAAGGTAACTGGGTAGATCTGGTGCTGGTAACTGCAAATCGCCGAGCTTTAATCGCTGGTATTTTCCTCAGGATCTCGCAGTTATTCGGCGGAGTGGGCGCTTTAATGACCTACACGCAGTACCTTTTTATTAACCTAAAAGTCGATGTACCATCAGAAATCCCAACCATAGCATTCAGCGCCATCTGCCTCGGGCTCCTGCTGGTTACGGGATACGTAATAGAACACGTTGGGAAAAAAAAGTGTTTCATACTGACAAATTTTTTGAACGGCGTAGTACTGATCCTAGAAGCAGTATACTTCTATTTCGAGCTCGATATCGATTTGAGCAATCTCAAATGGTTTCCAATAGCAGGAATGGTTCTATACGCAGTATTCGCTTCTTTCGGCAGTATACCAATACCGACTGTCATGCTGGGGGAATTATTCGCGAGCAGTATTAAAGCCAAAGGGCTCAGCGTGTTGATAATTGTTTTTGGTTTGGCGTTTTCCAGTTCTAATTTCATATTTTATATTCTTAACACGAGGGTCGGGATGTATTCTCCGTTTTTATTTTTCGGAATTAGCAATTTGGTATCGACCGTTTTGGCGTATTATCTTTTGCCGGAGACCGCAGGAAAGACGCTCGAGGAAATCCAAATGATTTTAAAGTAAATATTATTTATTGAATCCATTTGGGCTGATTGGTCGATGAGAAAAATTGTGTAAACTGTGGACTTCCGTATTTGATATTTATTTTTTATTTTTTAGTAATTAGTGTTTGGATTTTAGTCATGCATGCAGTATTTTATTCACGCTTTTCTGTGGATTCATTTTTAGATGTAATTGGATGTGTAGGAAGAATTTTGTAATTTTAGAGTTAGTAATACTTAAACTGTGATTTATAGAATAAATATTTTTTATAGTATAGTACTATATTTTTATAAGTTCAAAGTTTAATAATTTTTATTAGAATTTGTTTAAAACATTGGGCAAAACTTCTTTTTAAAGCTAACATCACCAGTTTTATTGTCAATTTCCTAAATACTTTATTTTTGAAGCAAATAAATAAAAACGAAATTAGTAAAAGAAAATTCTTAAACCAAAATCGTATAAAAGGATAAAAAAATAAGTTTTTTTTAAATTAGTACAGCCAAACTTAAAAAAGAAATTCCTATAGAAGGACTTATTTTTGTGGTAACATGACCAAATTAATGTCAAAAATGTCAGAAAAAGCGATTTTTCAAACAAACCAAACTTAAAACTTAAAACTACTAAATTTATACAAATACGAAAAAAACGACTTTCCAAATATGATCAGAAAATCGACCAAAATTTTTCATCCAAAATAATTTTGTCCAATTCAATGAAGAATTTTGTTAAATTACGATTTTTTAAGTGAATTTCTGGTGAATACATTTTGTTTATACAGTTCAATGTATAAAATCGAGGTAATTTATTTATCTTTTGCTTAGTGATTTAAAAAATACTAGAATCGATATCAACCATATTTTCATGGTTACAAACACATTATTTATTACTATTAAAATAAATGTTAATATTATTCGAAGAGCCTTCATAGTTACTGAATTTAAAAAAAATATTTTTGAGAATTTTTATACTCTTTACTAATTTATTCTTAGTCATTATTTATTGACTTGATACTTTTAAAAACCAATGAAAAAAGAAAGTTTCTACTTTGAAATACCTGAGTTTTTCTCTTTTTAGAGTTGATCTGACATTGACGCACAGTGTGGCCAATCTTAAAATTATAAAAATCATTGGCGGTAAATTTAAATTAAAATATTCTGAATCTAATAGATGTAAAATCACTTCTGAATATGAAATGTGTCCTTACAACATCCCAAAAAAATACGGTTATAGTTACTTACTATTTTTTTTTTAAATTAAAGAGAGTTTTTACCTCGAAATATCAGAATTTAACCTCATAATTTTGTAATTTTAACAAAGTGTTGCAACAATTAAAATCAGCTTGATTCAAAATTTTACTTCCCAATTATACAAAACCAAATAATTTTAAACAAAAAATTTATCTCAAAATCGTTTTTTTTGTGAGAATTTGCATGGATAGAATTTATTTAATATTGACATACAGTGTGGCCAATCTTAAAATTATTAAAATCATTGGCGGTAAATTCAAACTAAATATGATAAGAGATAGTAAGTCATTAATCACTTTTTACTTACCTTTCATAAATCCATTTTGAGAAATATACTTATTTTTTAATTTATTATATTTTTTCTTTAATCGAAATTTATTTACACAAAATCCGAAATAAATACTTTACAGCGTATTATTATTTTATTTTAATTTTTGGCTATTTTGACTGTATAATTGTTTATATTTCCATTTATTTTTTAATTGTATGGAAAATAGTTTCCCATATTTCCAAATGTGGCAAAAATAATTAAAACATTGCGAATAACTCCACAAAATTCTTACTTTGAATAAAAAAATGTAAAATTCACAATGTTTTTTAGATTTTTTAAATTTTTGACATTTTTTCCTTAATTTCTGGCTATTTAGATGGTATAGTTGTTTATATTTCCATTTTTTTACTACTTATACAGAAAACTAATCCCATATATTTTCAAATGTGACTAACTTTAGATAAAAAATTTAAAACACTTTTTAAGCTTATAATGTAAAAAGTCCTTGTGTTTATTACATATGAATTTACCGGACTGTGAAGGGAAAATAATCTATTATACATAAATTAAATGCTCCACTTATTTTAAACTTGGTTCAGTTTTATAAAATCACATAGTTTACGTTTGTTTTTATAGAAGTGGGTAAGTATTAATTTTTATTTATAAAAAACCGTTTTAAACTTAAATCAAATAAACTCAAAATTATTATTATAAAGGAATATTTATTTTAAACAAACGTTTTTAGATTTTGAAACTATTTTTGCATAAACGTACATTTTATTTTTTTTTTTTCACATACAAACGCGTTGAAAATTTGTTTTTGTCTGATTTAATCTAATTAACGGTCTTTTGTCCCAAGTTTCAAACTCCAGTTTTGTTCTGGTGAAAGAAGTTTTCGAGCTCGTTCTACTTTCGTTAACGAGAAAAGCCTCCATTGAAATCGGAATTCTATTCACCACTGAATTAATAGAGGAGGGTGATCAAATTTGGAAAAATAAAAAAAGGCAACATGGTAAAATGCAAAAAGTATATTTTAAGAAAACCGTACGTTGGACTTCCGAAAAGGAGCGATTTGGAACTTGTAGAAGAGGAGTTGCCCCCTTTAAAAGATGGAGGTAAAAAAAGTAATTGATTAAAAATAAAAAAAAAAATAAAAAAAATAAAAAAATGATTTGTTGTTTTTATTTGTAGAATTTTTGGTTCCAGCTGTTTTTATTAGTATAGATCCTTTCATTAGAGCTTTTGTGGCTTATAATATAGAACAGGATGTAATTGCGTTTCAAATTGCTGTGTAAGTTTTTTTTAATAAAAATAAAAAAAATACTTGATTCAACAAAATATTATTTGAGTAAATATATTATTTGGAAACGCCGAACAGTCCATGCAAATCAATTTAAGTAAACAAAATTTATTGTTCCAATCAACTGTTTATTTAAATTTTTAATTAAATTATTTTATTTGAATACAAACATATTGGATTTCATGAATCCATTTTTTTTATTGTTTCAATCAATCTTAATGAATTTTTTGTTATAAATTCATTTAAACAAATTAAATATAGCGAATTTTGTTGATTACATTTCAGTTGTTTTAATCAATTTCATTAAACAAAAATAAATAATTTATTTGTATAAATCAAACAAATTTAATGTGTTCATTTTTCGATTATTTCAATCAATTAAATTGTTTTAAATTCATTAATTGACTCAAATTAACTGTTTTATTAAAATTTTCAAAAAATTCTATCAATTATAGTAAATTTTATTGATTGTTTTTAATGGTTTCAGTTAATATCATTCAATAAAATATTATTTGATGCAAATAAAATGTTTATTTATATTTAAAAAAAAATCTATAATAAACTAGATTTCATGTGATTAGTTTTTGATTCTTTCAATTAATTTAATTATACAAAATTTATTAATTGATGCAAATCAATGGTTTATTAAAATTTTCAAATAAATTTATTCGAAAAAATAAAATTAACTGGGTTTTATTGATTATTTTTTTAGTTGTTTCAATCAATTATTTTTTTTGTTTTAAAGGAAAATATTATTGAAACATTTAAAATGAAAAATAAATTTGAAACGTACTAATTAATTAATGTTATATATATTTCTTTATTTTATTTAATAAATGAATAATATGATATAAATATTTGGATACGTGTTAGAAATATTTCGTTAAACGAAGTAAATATTTTATTAAGATTGATTTTTAGCATTTCTTTTAAGAATTCGATAAAGCTTTTTGTCAAAATAATCTAAAATTTCATTGTAATCAAAATATGTATTTCTATTAAATTTTCTTTTCTTTAAAACCAATAGAAATAAGTTATCATGAAGAAGATAAACTTAACAATTGTGATAACTAATAAAATTTATTAAACGGAAAAAATGTTTTAATAAAATTACTTCCAAACCAAGTTATGTTATAAGTTCATCGTTTTTAGGGTAACAGAAACGAAGCATCCAGACTTTCCAGTAGGACAACATGTACTGGGATACTTTGGATGCAGGACCAAAACTATATCAAATGGAATAAATAATTTCAAACTTAGAAATGTTCCTGTAACAAAAGTTCCCACTTTCGAAAACTATCCTATTTCGTATAATTTAGGATGTTTGGGATTTGCAGGGTAATTTAATTAATTACAAAATTTCTACTAATTAAATATACAGACTGATATTACTAAAAGTAGGATTTTTAATAATCAGATTGAAGTATTTCAAAATATATTTAGTTTGTTATTAAATTATGTATGGGTTGATCTTACAAAAAGTAGAATTTAATAAATAATTTGAAATATGTCAAAATCTACTCAGAACGGATACAATTTTTGCCAATTTCAAATTAAAAATTCACCGGTTTTTGGAAGTATTTAATAAATATATGAAAAACTAGAAATTTTTCGCAGAAACTCCGCATATTTTGGATTATTGGATTTGTGTCAACCGAAAGAAGGTGAAATTTTAGTAGTAACAGCTGCTGGTGGATCAGTAGGAAGCATCGCCGGCCAAATCGGCAAAATAAAAGGCTGTTTCGTAATAGGAATTGCTGGATCCGAAGAAAAAGGAAAATGGATAACCGAGGAATTAGGTTTCGATTCTTTCATAAACTACAAAACGCAAAACGTGGAAGAAGAACTGAAAAAACTCGCACCAGAAGGAATTGATATTTACTTTGATAATGTAATTAATTCAAAGCACTCCACATCATCAACATCAACATCATCACCATTATCATCATCCTCACTCTCAACATCATCATTATCAACAGCATCATCAACATCTTTATTATAATACTTATTGATCAGATGATGAGTTGAAACTTCTCACTGTTTGATTTCCTTATTTTACTGTTTCACCAATTTCGTCTTTCCATTTACATGTTTTATAGCCTTTTTAGTTTTACTCATTTTCCATACTAACTTGGTTATGTTCATTCATCATGTAATCCAAACGATTTTAATATTTTTTTCTTGTTCTTCTTTTTTCTTTATTTCTTTGTTTGTTCTTACAATTTCATCTACTAGCATGTTATCTTCTTGTTTATTGTTTGTTCAATTTCCACATTTCTGAACTATTTGCCACATTTGGGACACACAGTGCATTATTTATTTGTTTTTATTAAACGATTAACCCAACTCCATAAATATGTTTAAGGTCGCCGGCGAAATAGCAACAAAGATCATAAAACAAATGAAATATAAAGGACGTGTTTGCTGTTGTGGAATGATGTCCATTATCAACGATATTGAACCTTCTAAAGGTGACTTTACAAAAAATCTTATAAATACAAATTACAAATTCTTCTTTTTTTTTAGGTGAGTACCTCCAACCTATTCTTGTTATAAAGGATATAAAGATGGAAGGGTTCCTGGTTTCTTCATTTTATGACAGGTGGTCGGAAAGCAGTAAACAAAATTTAGAATGGATGAAAGAGGGGAAATTGAAGTATCGCGAAACTGTTACAGAGGGATTTGAAAATTTTTTGTGATGCGTTTATAGGAATGCTGACCGGTGAAAATATCGGAAAAACTTTACTCAAAATTTAGATTAACCCTAACCTAACCTAACCTAACCTAACCTAACCTAACCTAACCTAACCTAACCTAACCTAACCTAACCTAACCTAACCTAACCTAACCTAACCTAACCTAACCTAACCTAACCTAACCTAACCTAACCTAACCTAACCTAACCTAACCTAACCTAACCTAACCTAACCTAACCTAACCTAACCTAACCTCACATAATATAACCTAACCTAACTTAACATAAACTAACCTACCTAAACCCAATATTTTTTTCTAAAACAAAATCCGATTTTTGATCCGGTATGTTTGTATAAAAACACTGTTGCCAGGTTACAAAAAAATCAAACACTTTAGGAATTTTTGTACACCTATTAGCAAATAAAAATGTTTAGATTAATATTTCATTTCCTTATATAAATATGTAATGTGTTACATATTCCATCCTACGCTCGTTGTTAACAATCGAGATTGGTGTGACAGGTTAGTATAATTGCAAATTAATAAAAATCTAGGTGTAGGTTACAAAATAGTACATATAATTAGGTAGGTAAGATATCATTTTATAAAAAACTGCATATCCTGTTGGTCATTGTCGACCTTGGTGGCAAAGAACAATAATTTATGCTTGAGGTTCGAGCAAAATCGACCACTTACACTACCGAGTTTAATACAGAAGCGGAATTTTAATAATACATTCAGGTAAAATAATAACACCTTCGAAAAATAATTTTTTTAATCAAAAATTTAGAAACAATGAACTTGTGCTCCAGTATAAGGAAAATAAGAAGCGCTATGAAGGAATTTTATGAATAAAGACAAAGCGAAATCGATGTACCGAAGGAAAAAATAATAGAAAAATAAATAAAAAGGGAATATAATGCTAGGATTACAAACAACAAAGTATGGAAAGAAAATTTTAGAGAAAAACAAAAAGCATGAGAAGAAGAAAAACGAAGGAAGAAGAAATGGAAAACGAAGAATACAAAATAAGTAACAATAAACAAAAAGAAGAACTTACAGTTGTGGAGGAAAGAGTATAGGAAGATCAAAAAGATGGAATGAAGTAAATCAGTACATAAGAAGAAGTACTGCTGAATATAAAATTAGGAAAGGATGGAGGAGAAACAACCGTAGATTCAGAAATAATCAATTAGATAGAGGACTCCCATTCTCTTTTCATTTTCAAATAAAAAAATAATCATTTTGATGACTCCAATAAAAATGTTTATTTATTATCCGATCGCGACCTTGTCCCAAAACTTTCGTTTACGAAATGTTAAATAAACGGTGAAATTTAGTGAAATTTAGAAAATATTAAATAAAAAAGTTTAAACAATCATCAGAATTAGTACCGGAGTAAGAATAAAATTGCAACGAAACTTTAGAACTACAATGGTACATACTTATACAGTGTTAAATATACATAGTTTGTGAAATAAGAAATAAAATGTTTAAATTTAAAAAAATAATTATCATACATTATCTAAATCTACTTATTTTGATGTAGCAGTAGATTGCAAAATAAATAATAATTACAAGATTTAAATAATTTTTTTGTCTTTCTTAATAATTTAGGAATTCACTCATTTGTGAGTGGCTGTAAATGTGAAAAAATTCAAATTTAGTGACATTTCCTAATTACCTCCTTTATTTTGTACATTATCTTCCCTTTTTCTAATTGTTTTCTTTCTCATACCTTTTCGTGTCTTTTATTTGTTTAAATGCTTAGAGCCCATCCTTATGTTAATCAAACGATTCGATTAATGTAAATTGCGTAAATTCGTGTCCTTATTAGTTTGTAGTTTCTGGGCTCGTAAATGTAGTGCAGCTAACGAACTGTATCGAGAATTGAATTTTTCTCAGGAAAAGCAATGCGAATAAATCAAGTACACGTAAGAATAAACACATTCAAACTCTTATTGGCCAATATATTGTGTGCAGTAGGTTATAAGGACAAGTAAGAAATTTAAAAAAAAATTATAACTAATATTTGTTAAATGGAATTTTATTTTACTTTTTTTTTATAAATCGATGCTTTAGTTTTTAAGTAAAGATTCATATAAAATTATTGAAAGTCACAAAAATCTAACATCAGGAATATATAAAATATTTATTGTTTTCTTTCTTGCATTTTCAGTAAACATCAAATTCACATTATACATTTCTGTTTTCAACTTCTGCTGATTCAATTCATTCATCTTAATGTTTTTCTTCTTCTCTCACTTATATTCTGTATTATTCTGCACCGGAATTCCTTGGTCATCTTCTCTTACTTTTCTTTTTCTTGCCATTTTAATTTATTTCTTATGTAGGTAAAAAAAGTAGAAGGAGATCGATGAAAAATTGAAAGAATAAAACTGCAGAAATTTGAAAAAAGAAAATAAAATTTGGAAATAAACATCGACACCTCTTAAGATTTTTGTATTACTTGCAATTATTCAGATAATTAATATTTTAGTGAACACACTGTATATTAATCGCGGGTTAAGACAAATAAAAAAATGTCAAGTGTGGAGCAATTGATTTGTATCGGAATTTCTGGAATTAGAACACTAATTATGGCTTATGTGTAATTATGAAACCTTGGCAATAAAACGGTTGATTTTCCGCACTCACTTTTTGGTAAATGGATAGAAGATAATTTATAACCAACAAACGGTAGATGAGAAAAAATTGTTTGTTGGTACACATTTTCGCCTAATAAAAAAATTTCTTACAAAGTATAAATTTGTTAACTATTAATTGTCACAAGTAAATTAAAGTTCTTGGGTCGAATAGCCATGGTAGTTGAGGCCTTGAAAACAAAGAAATAGAAAAAGAAGAAGAATTTTTAAAGGAATTCCTCATTATTTTATGAAAAGAAAAATAATTCAAATTCTTGAAAGATTTCCTAATTATTTTAACAAATAGCCTAAAATCATAGAAATTTTACCTCAATCATAAGTATTTAAAAAAAGAAGCAAAATAGATGATGATAGATGAGGCCTCAAAATCTAAACTGAGAAAAAAAAAAGAAGTGAAGTCATTATTAATAAGTACTTATTAATTGGTATAATATTATGTTTTTTATCTAAACTAAATATTTATTAAATATTTGTTTTATAACCTTTATATCAAATTTTTTATGTATATTGATTAGATATTTCAAAAGTAATATTTGGTAAATAATATACAAAAAATTATCAATCAAAATATTATTTAATTTTAATTTAATATCGAGTCTTAAAGAAAAAAAAATTTTTTGTTTAAATATTTGGTTTAAAATCGAAATTAATTCAAATATGGACTTTAAACTAAAGATTTTTGAAAATATCTACTTCAAAATCGATATCTTCTAGAAAAACTCCATATATATATATATATATTTAATATTTCTGAATTAAAAAAAAAGTCGATTAAGTAAAGTAAAATTCAATGTTTTTAAAACGAGATTCAATAAAATCATGAATTCTCGATTTGGTAGTCAGAATTGGCCACTCAAATCACGGGATTTAACGTCGTTGGACTTTTTCTTTGGAGTTTGCATCAACCAAATTTTTCCAAGTGTATGCAACACGATGAAGGAAAATTTCAAAAGTTTTCATTAAAAAATTTACTATCAACATAGATGAAGAAGATTATTGCAAAATTGAACTGTTCCTTTAAGTTTTAGGACAAAAGATTAGCAGCAGGAAACTTAATCAGACAGAATTAATAACAAGTGAAGATACATTTGAATGTTTGTTAATCGCATCAAAAAATTAGAAAGCTGTAATTTTCTGAAATTTTATTATTTAGTTTTACTTTGTAGCTAATCAACTGATCGATTTCGTTCAATATTTTTTTATTAAAAAACTCACATAATAATTTTTTTTGCAGCATTATTTTTATACCAAGCAAAAGGAAAATTGGCAGTAACAGCAGTATTTAATACTTTTGAAATGATAATTCGTAAGGGAGCTCCAGTTTTTTCTATTTCAATAATAATAATAGTAATAATATTAATAATAATAAAAAATATAAATTTAGGTTGTGTATTTTTTAAAAGTTAAAAAAAAACCCTATTCCATACTTTAATGACTATTTTAGGGTGCCGCGCGGTTCCATATTGAGGCCCATATTTGTATGTTGTTTTGATGAATCAAACACGAGAAAAGTATTCGGTAAACTCGAGATCAAGTTCTCGTTTTGGAAAATCTCTAATAATAATGAATCACTTTCACTGCATAGTTAGACACATACTTGAAATGCGTGAAATACTGAAAATGTAACAACGAGACGTCCATTACGTGCGTCCCGTGATATTACCAAACGAATTGCATTATTTTACTTTTATGGTCAAACTACATTTTACCAACTGATTATTTCGACCGGTTGCTCTATTAAAACAAATAACTTGATCCGGATGATTTTGTTATTATGAAAAATGTGTTCATGTAAAATACTGCAGGAATTTTTATGGGTTCTTATGAAATTATTACATTTTTTATTGTTTAAATTATTATTTCATGTATATATCTTCTACCAAAAGTACTTTTACTTCTTTATTCTTCTCCAATATGTTTAATTATTAAATTCTTAAATAAACACTAATTACTGAAATTAGTCGGCATGTTAGAAATTAATATGTTGTATAAACTCACTAATTGGTTTTCAAATCTGCACTTAAAACTTTGAGTTACTGTTGCTCTTTTACATTTTTAAATCAGTTTTTTCATTTCTTCAGCTTCTTTTTCGTTCTAAAATATTTTCAAATCGTAAAAAATTTCAATAATGCTAACAAAACTGATAACTCTTCGACTCATTAAGAGAAATTATAATATTTATGAGTGATTGTGCATGAATAAGTTGCACCTACATTGTTACAGTTCTTTGAAATGGCGTAATGAGAATGTAAAAGCTTGAAATGCAAAAATAGTACTAGGCTGTACCAAGCAGGATATTCGTTGCCATTGCGAAACCAATTTTAAGGATATTCATAGGACATTTTTGAAAAAAATTACTAACCGAGGTTAATATAATATACGTCAGAAAATAGAAAATAGAAGCAAATGTAATACAAGGTAACGACGATTTTTGTGGCCATTAAATGGATTAGTTTTTGAAGTTTCATCAATTTTTGTTACAAAATAATTTGATTATTAGCAGTACCATTCCAATTGTTTTTTTTATTATGTCCGATGGTCGAATGATTTCTTTCTCTTTAGCTTAAATTTAAATTGGCTCAGATAATATTAACTTGTGAATTTTTACATAGATAAATTAACCTGATCATTAATATCAAAATCATGTTAAAAAAAAGAAGATTCTGAAGGTACAGATATAAAGATAGAAGAGCTTAGAGGAAATTATTAAAATAATTAACGAAATGAAGAATTATACCAACTTAGTAAACAAACAAATTTATAAAAATTAACAGAAGAATTAACAGAGTTAGTAGAGCAATTTGGAGATTAGAAACAATTCCAACAAAATGAGAAAAAATAATACTTTGTGCAATTTACAAAAAGTGAAAATTATAGGGAAATGGTTCTAAGGAGTATAACAAACGAATTCAAAAGTGACAAATCAAAAATGGGCCAAGTTTTCAATCTTTTCAAATGTAAAACAACTAAAGAAGGAAGCAAAAAAAATAGGTTTAAGTACAAATCAAAACTTTTCAAAATAGAACAAGGGAAGGAAAAGCTAAAGGAAATCTAGGTATAGAGAAAAAAATACAAAACTAACGAAATTTAACTACGGTTGGGAGAGATCAGTACAAAATAAATATGTTAGAATGATCCATAATCTGCTGATAAAAAAAGACGATAATCAATATAAATAAAACACTTTTAAAACCAACAATTTTATATGAAACTAAAACCAGAACTATAAGTAATAATAATCAAAAAGAATTGGAGCAACAGAGACCATAGAATACTGCTAAGAATACACAAGGGAATAAAAAGCATGTATAAAGATAGTGAATACAGCGGCAGAAGTAGAAAAAAGAAAACTGAATCCAAAAAGTGGTTTCAAAGTGGCATCGAAAAACAACCAGTTTAAAAAGAACAGCAATCTCAAGAAATACCAAAAATGCAACCAATAACAGAAGATCAAGGATAAGAAATTAAAAAAATGGAATTTGTGAAGAATCACAGAAAAAATGTATTCAAGCAATGGTAATGGAATTGATAAAACAAATTAATAAAATGAAAAATATATAATAAATCGTACGATAACTAGAAAAAATATGATTAGAATCAAGCAGGAATTAAAGAAAAAAATTAACATCCTAAAAAAGAATGGACATCATGACTCAAAACTTTGAATTAAAAAAGGAACAAATGGAAACAGAATAAAAAAAGTAATGATAGAATTTTAAAAACAAATACATCAGAAATTAATTATGAATACATTTTTTGGTAACTAGAATACATTTGTTAAAAATGAAAAAAATTGTCAGATTAAAAAAAGTAAAATAAAAGGAGCTTCAAAGTACATAAATATTATTATTAGGAAAATTGCTTCATTACATTAAACAGTATCTTAACCCGTTTTTAAACTATTCAAAACACACCCAAACATACAGAGTGTTAGCAAAAAAGGTCCTTTATATTTTTACTAATATTTTCAATCGTAAATAAGTATATTTTAAAAGAAAACTTACCTTTTTTTTCACAGAAAAGATGTTTGTCACGTGCGAAATTTAAGAATTAAACAATAGAACGTCAATAATAGTTGGATTGATTGGAAAATAAAGTGTGGAGAAAGTATTATCAGGTTATCCCTGAATGACATAGCAATTGATAGTACAAGTGCAAGAAAATATTAAAGTGGGGGGGCACTAAGACCTTATTATAAAGATTATTTGCAAAGCTGCACGCTCCAGTGTCACCCTGTGTTTTTAGTCATAAACATGAAAGCCTTGGTATGTACAAATTATTATTCATTCAATTTATTTAATCCAACTAAGAAAACTTGTGTTTTGATTATAATCAAAAAAACTAATTTTTGATGCTTTTTTTATACTTAAATATAACGTGTATTGAAATAAATATTAAATAGTTATTGTTTATTAGGAGCATTTAATTTATTTTATATTTTATGTGTAGTTATACTTTGATTTGAACCTAATTAAATTAAATTAATTCTATACAACTTGTGGATTATAATTATTCTTTCTCGCCTTCTTTGAATCCTTTGGAGGATTATTTATTCGTTTTTTTTTCTATCCATCTTTTTCATACTTGCATATTTCCTGTCATCATCTTCATCTCTTTCACTATTTTCTCTCTTCTCATTCCGATCTCTACTATTTGCTTTATTAATTTTAGCCTATATTTCCTCTTTTTACTTACTTCCTAGATATTAGCATGTTATTAGAACTACAATAAAGGCAAGATTAACACAGTTGCAGATTAAAGAGTATCATGCCATTCTTGATAGTAAATTTAATTTTAATTATAAATTTTTTTTTATTGTATCATCGCACTTATTCACGTGTTTCAGAACTAATAATAGTGGCCATTTTCTTACAAATTAATTTTTCTTTAACGTATAAATCCTAACAGAGATTTAATTACTGATGTTAATATATTACTATTTTCTTTTCCATTTATTATCATTATTTTGTTTTTAGATTTTCTATTTCTTCCAACTTTGTTATGTCTAGCAATTTTTCCATTTTTCTTTGTAAATCTAAAATACAAAACTCTGTAGCTAATAAACTGATTAGTTTAAAGTTTGTTTTCTAAACGTTTTTGAAATCAGTTGAACAAAAATTCTTGGATAAAAAAAAGTAGAAGGGAAAGCCATTTAATGAAATTAAAGAGTTGATAACAGAAGCTATTTAAAAAAAGTATTTTATTAGTCTATATTATTTTAGCGAGACATCTCTTATAAAAACGTAAAAATAATTGGTACATAAATCAATACACCAAACAAAAGATGAAAGGGACAATTATTGTAGGAAAATGAAAAAAAGAATGTGTTGTTTGAATATGTCTACATATGTCTACATATTTGAAAGGAATAATTATAATGGAACTGCATATTTTTATGTGGACAAAAGCCTTTTTTTACTTTATCCTCTATGAACTATAATTACCCATATTTTAATTAAAAATATTGTAATACTCGTGCAGGTTCAATAATTTTAACTCCAGGAAAAACTTTACAAAACCGTTTAAAAATAAATATAAATAATATAAATTTTTCAAGATTGTAGTTTTTCAAAAAATTTACAATATTTCGATCGTTTTGGAAAATCTATTAAGAAATTCAGGCCTTTGACCATTAAATTTTAATCAAAATCGAATTAATTTTATTAAATTTTAATAAAAGCAATTATTTTAATTACATATTATATTTTTCTTTTAGAAACATTATTTGTACATTTTTAGTAAAAAAAATTTAACAAAATCTTTTCCATTAAATTTCCATAACAATAAAAATTTTATTTTGAATTCATTTTTTTAACAATTTATCATGTTTCACTAGCTATTAATTAAAAATGACCTTTTTTCATGACATTTATATATATATATATAGATTATTTTTTATTGATTTAATTTTTTTCAAAGAACTTTAATTAAAATTTTTCATCTTTCATTAAATTTTAATCAAAAAGTACCTTTTTTCATTAAAATTAAAATGTTTTGTTGAATTCATTTAAAAATGACCTTTTTTATTAAATTTTTATATAAAATAATCTTTTTTTATTACATTAAGTAATAAAAATTTATGATCTTTCATTACATTTGTATTAAAAATTACCTTTTTTGTAAATTTTCTTTTAAAAGTAAATATTTTTATTGAATTAATCTTTTTTCAATAAAATTTAATCAAAATTGATAATGTTTTGTTGAATTCATTTAAAAATGACCATTTTTATTAAATTTTTATATAAAATCATCTTTTTTTATTACATTTTATTAGAAAGTTATTATTTTTTAATTAATTCATCTTTTTTCAAAGATATTTAATAAAAATTTATGATCTTTTATTACATTTGTATTAAAAATTACATTTTTTGTAAATTTTCTTTTAAAAGTAAATATTTTTATTGAATTAATCTTTTTTCAATAAAATTTAATCAAAATTGATAGTGTTTTGTTGAATTCATTTAAAAACGACCATTTTTATTAAAGTTTTATATAAAATCATGTTTTTTTTATTACATTTTTTTAGAAAGTTATTATTTTTTATTGAATCCATCTTTTTTCAAATACCTTTAATAAAAATTTATTATCTTTCATTACATTTGAATTAAAAATTACATTTTTCCTAAATTTTCTTTTAAAATTAAATATTTTTATTGAATTAATCTTTTTTCAATGAAATTAAAAAAAAATGTATTAATCTTTTAATTGCCAATAAAATATTGTAATATTAAGATGAGCACATCTAGCAGAAATATTTAACCCAGTTCACGAAGCGCACCAATTCATCTAAATAATTGGCGCAAAATTGAAAATTATTTAAAAGCATCCTGTACCATTCAAAGACACAAAAAATTAAAAAATTTAAACTAATCTCTACTCAACATTCCCAAAACATATTTATTACACATCATCATAATTAATTTAAAGGTAGCAGCAACGAAATAATTTAAAAACCAGAATATCTTGGTCGATCCAATAATGTGCCACTCTCGTTTAAAACAAGGAAAACATAATAAACAACTCTCCGACATTTGACCCTGTTCGAAATGCAATTTAATCCTTATTTATTGGCAGTTCGCAATTGTTGCGCATTTATACACAGTTCAAACAGTTCGTGCTTTTAGTATCGTCGAAGCTCAATGAAAAAATTTCTCTTGATCAAACACAAACAGCATTATAAATCTAATTGTTAACAATAATTACCGAGATTATTGAATCTAAAGTGAGAAATTCTACTGTTGATTTTGTAACAACATCAATTGATTGATGTAACATATTATACGAACATTGATTAAATATACCTGGATAGTACCAAATTATCATCCAGGTACGAGTTCCAAAGCGAAAAATATTAACTGTATATTATTCAATTCAATTATTGTAAATTGTCGATAGTGAAAGGATAAAATTATAACAGTGCAGATTTTTTCAAACCTCATTCATGATTTTTTTATTTCATATATGACAAGGACGTTGTTGTTTACAACTATCAATATTTATTACCTTAAGGAGTGGCCCATCTACAATAATCGAAGGTTCTTAGAAAGTTAATTCATTAAAAAATTGCTTCCGTTGATCTCATTCTATAAAAACCCTCATTGTTCTATTTTCAGATCTTCTGCCTGCTGATAGGCTCTGCCCTATCAATTCCCTCCAAGGTCAAAGAAACAAAAGAGAAAAAAGTCGACAAACGTGGTTTATTGGGACTAGGAATTGCCGGACATGGTATTCTTGGTGATGGAATTATTGACGATGGTATTATTGGTCTAGGTAAACAAATTAGAATCCTTTCCGAATTTGCTATTTCTTAATGATTTTTTTTTCTAAGGTGGTGCTGGTCTTAGTGGTGTTGGTCTTGGTGGTGTTGGTCTTGGTGGTGCTGCTATCGCAGGACCCGCAATTGCTGCTGGACCCATTGGCGTTGCTGGACCAGCAATCGAACTAGGAAGACACACTCATACCCATACTACCATCACCAGGAACATTGGTATCCCTGTGCCACACCCAGTCGCTGTACCTGTAGACAGACCTGTAGGAGTTCCAGTACCAGTCAAAGGCAAGATATTAATCCAATTCAATCAACTACAATATAAATAACACTATGTTTGTTTCTATTTTTAGTACCAGTAGCTGTAGACCGTCCAGTTCCAGTAGCAGTACCAAGACCTTACCCTGTAGCTGTTGAAAGACACATCGCTGTACCTGTAGATCGCCCTGTAGCTGTACATGTAGCTCATCCTATTCCGGTGGCGGTACCAAAACCTGTTGGTATTCCAATTGCTCATCCAGTACCAGTAGCACTGACTAAGACTATTGTGTCCGGACCTCAGTGGGGTATCGGCATCGGCCATGGTCTTGGTCACGGTTGGTAAATGAGGAAGAACATCCCGGAGGTTTTATTAAATCAAATAAAGTTTTATTTTTGTAAATAAATTAATAAAAAATAAACAAATTTAAACATTTTTTCGTGAGAGATGGTATGGTATCACCACAGTTTCATCAACATATTAATCTATCCAAAAAGCGAAGGTACCTTTTTTAGTAAAAATATCACAGAATTGAATAAAACAAAACGGGGGAACTTTAAGAATATGAATCTTTAGGATTTCTGTTAAAATTAGATTTGGAAAAGGGATTTGAGTTTAATTGTTTCTAAAAGGGAACATCATGAAACTTCTACTGCTTTAGCAGCATTTCTTTAAAATTTAAACGAGAATACTACAGTATTAAATTAAATTCAAGTTCTTAATAGTTTCGGATTAAAAAGAGAGGAAGAACAAAAATCTTCAGAATTGCTATCAAAATTAGATTTAGAAACGGATTCTAACTCTTTCAGTTCAACATATTCTAGATTAACAGAATGTTCCTGACATTTTGATTTCAGCTTCTAAAAATATAGGCTTTAATACTATAGAGTTCAATAGAGGGTTTTTGCTGACCCCTAGAAAATCTTCAAATTCTGATAGTTTAACTTTCAACATTCAACTACCATCCCAAATATGGGTTACAGTAGTTTTCCATTTTTAAAAGACTTTTAAACAAAGCTCAGTTAATGATTACTTCTCCCTCTGAAATTCAAAAGTGGAAGATGTTTTTCTTAAGTTTGTGAAAGGAAACTGCTCAAGCAAATGTTGAAGACTTATTTTTAAAAGTATCTAAAAATTCTAAAGATATCACTCAAAATTTATTTGAAACATTTTTAGAATATTATTTAGTCTATGGATTTATATCCAAAATACAACTCCAAAGAGCGAATCTACCAGAAATAGATCTGTCTCCTCTTTTTGAACCAATGAATGTTAATTAAGATTGGGCCAAATAGTGACTGGAATTTTATATTAGAATTGTTTGTCCTAGTATCGCAATATTCTTTGATATAACAACAGAATTTACTTCTCAATTAACTTAGGAATTTCTAAAATTACACAAAATTCAAACCCATTTAGCAAGACTAATCAATTCTTCCTCATGTTCTCCTACGAACTTACAGAAAATTAATACGTTCTAAACTAGATCGCGAAAGCCAAGTCTTCGTAGCAGCACCCAAATCACTCACATCCCAAGATTCCTCCCAAAACTCTCCATTAGGACTCTATTCAGTCCCACAATATATATCCTATTTGCTTGACGATCAATTTTTCAAGTACCACCACTGTCACAGCTTCCAATACGCTTCCATGGTCCAAAAGACAACCACAGTTCAATACAGGTCTTCGTAAATAGAATAAGCATGATACTCCTAATATAATACTACTAATTTCAATGCTCTCATTAATAATTCTTAGTTCGAGATCTTCTATATTGATGCTTCCAAAGAAGTCGGTTTTTTCGTTGTCACAACACAAGGAACACTAGTCCAAAGTAGATTATCTTCTATCAGTAGTGCATACACAGGTGAACTCAATGGCATTCTAACAGCTTTGATGACAACAGCACAAGATAATGAGACTAGAGCAATATGTTCAATTTATTCCATAAATAATCTCTATTCGCAGTATCCACTTGTTCAAAGAATTCAAGAAAAATGTCATAAACTAGCCTATAGAGGAGTCATAATCACCATAATCTGGATTCCATACCACGTAGGTATAACTAGAAACAAATAATATTCAACAATTGGCTCATACAATGGAATCAAATGGCCATTTTTTTTAACCATACTCTAACTAACCATGCCAACAGTGAGCAGAAAAGAAAAATGATAATAAGAATGCTAAGGATTGGACACACAGGACTCACCCATTATGAGTCGAGCAGAACCGACTATTTGCCAATATTGTCCATCTACGAGACTCTCAGTTCAATACATTCTCCTAGATTGTAACCAGTACGCTACAATCCGACAACATCTGGCACTTAGCAGAAACATGCAAGAAATTTTGGGCTCATCAAACCAATTTGACAAATTTATAAAATTTCAATAAGGGGGCTAATATTTATCACCTAATTCAAGTTTATTTGCAAAATTTATTGTATTAGTTTCAGCTCCCCGTATTTAATTTTTATCTTACTATTATTCATCAGATCTATTGTACCATGAATACGAGAATATGTTGATTAATTCGCGGCCTAACAAAGAAAACAATAATTTAGAACAATAAATTTGTTTTTATTTTTCAACATAATCTCCTTCTAATTTAGCCTTACACTCAATTCCAGTTGTCTAAGATATAAACTCAGTAAATTTATTGATGAAGTCTATGTATATATATATATATTTACAATATGTATATGCCAGTATTTTTTCCATTGTATTATTTAAAATGTTCGGTTTTGATTAATTATGATTGAGTAGTTAACTATTATTTATTTTAATAATCTGTGTTTGAGATTAAAATCTTATCATTGTGTATAAAGGTGAGTTTTGATTTATCTCTTTCCTAAATATTGAAATGATGTACGTAATATTCCTAGCGCTGTGACTGTCCTTTAAAATCCAAGGTATAAATAAAATTTAAATAATATATTCAATAATCCGTATATTTTATTTTTAGCTGGACTGGGATACACAGTAATCGGAGGCCACAATGCAACGAAAGGAGAAATACCGTATATAATCTCTTTGCAACGACCCAACACACATTCCGTGTCTTGTGGTGCAACTTTAATAACACCCAGTTGGGCTGTAACTGCAGCCCACTGCTTATTAGACAAAGATAATATCCAGAAATTACAAGTAAGAGGATTTGAATAATACTTCTCCAGTTTGATTAATATTTTTCCGAGTTACTAGGTTGTAGGAGGCATAACAAATATTATCACCGAAATTGAAAACCAACAACTTAGAAACATTCTTTCTGCTCATCTACATCAAAAGTATAACGGCCGGACTGGTGCTAGCGCATATGATATAGCCCTGATAAAATTAAAAGCTCCATTCGAGTTAAACGATGTTCTTCAAACCATTAAATTGCCAGTGGGAAATTCCAGTACCGCAGGAACTGTGACCTTAGCAGGATGGGGTGACATCAGCGCTCATGGAACTGTTACTGATACGTTACAAATTGTTGAAGTACCTGTAATACCAGCTCAAGGTAAATAGTTTTCCAAATCTAATTCTTGGCAATTAAGTCCAACATCCCAAATTAGTTCAGTTGGTTGGTAAATTATTGATTCCCGAATTCTGTTTTATAGAATGTTACGATGTGATTTCCAAAGATCCAGACATGCACTTTGATCCACAAATAAGTGACGATTTGACAATTTGCACTGGATCAGTTTCTGGAGGATCTGGTAGCTGTTATGGAGATTCTGGTGGACCAATAGTCCAAAATGGCACAGTTGTTGGTGTAGTGTCATGGGGTCTCCAACCGTGCGCTGGACCAAATAAACTCGCTGTATACACTAAAGTTAGTGCATTCGTTTCCTGGATAAGTGAAATCGTTGATGAACCTTTGGATTTCAACCACTGAAATATTTGGTACTTAGAAAATATAATAAATAAAAATTGACGATGTGAAAATTATTTTATTTAACTCTATTTAATTTATCTCGACTATAAATTGAAAACACATCATTAATATACCTACAGAGTTATTAACTTATTAACAAAATTGGACAAAAAGCTTGTTTCCAATTTTTGAATGATAAAATTAATTGTAAAGATCGCTGTATAATTATTTTTTTGCAATGAAAGAAGAAAATAAATTGCAAGATTTTAAAATTCATAAATTAAAGGTTAAAAGAGTTCCATAAATAAATTTAATTTATAACTTGATGCCATTGAACTTCAATGTTAACAAATATCTCTATGAATGTATAGTTTTTCACTTAAATCTAATCACAAAATTTTATTACAACACTGAATAATTCAATTTGTTGCTATTTTAATATATTTAAAGTTCTTTTAGAAACAAAACTTAACCAGATACTATTCTTATTGATGATATTTTAAGCAAGATGTTTGTAGGTTAAAAGTTGATGAGAGAATTTAGTTAGACGTGATTTTTAGGTTTGGCAAATAAAGTAGAAACTCAAAGAAATTTTGTGGAATGATAAAAATGTTCTTTTTAAAATTATTCGTAATCGGATGGATTTCGAAACTTAATTCATATAATTATTTTTATAGAAGCTTTGAAAAATTATGGAAATTGAATTTTATATTTATAAAGGACAAATTCCACAAAGTAATGTTAGAAACAGTCAATTTAACATAATTTTAATTAAACTTATTTGACGTCTATAATAAATTACAGTTAAACACTCAACAATTCATCAACAGTTTTTCTTTTTTCCAAGAAACAAAAGTGCTAATCTTAGTAGACACGGTGGGTTTAATGGGACCACCACAAGGTTCGATATTAAAATTATCTCCCTTTGAGGTTAGTTTTTCATTATTTAATTTTATTTGCATTTTAAATGTTACATAAAGTTTCCAGGATGATCTAAACAGAAGCATGGACTCAATCAAGTCTAAAGAGCTTCCTTTTTGTTCAAAAATTTTAAAACAACTTTGAAAACTTTAAGTAAAATAATTTTCATTAATAATAGTACTTTTTTTTACAAATTAATTATTAACTGTTATCAAATCTAAGTGAACTGGATTATTTTTATTAGATTACATCTAATTACTCTTTATATCTAATCTCCAAAAAAACAGTCTAAACAAATTTATCATTTCTTTTTGTGAACACCTGAAAAAAAATAAAAGTTGAATTATTTATAAATGAGTAAAAATCAACATGTCGAATGGTAATTAAAAAGTCCAAATAATTGATAATCATTGTTAACAAATGGTATAAGAGAGGAAATGTAACGGTAGGTTAGTGTAGATGGGTTCAAAAAAATAATGATTCTCGCGCCTGTTTTGTCTATTATAATTATACTGTAAGATTTAACTTAATTAGCAACAGTAATTTGGATCTTTTAGAACAAAATTCTCTACATCGACCCACAAAACAACATAACTTCATTATTGAAAATATTCTAAATTAGTAATTGAATAAGTGACAGGGATTTTTAAAGATAACCTTGGTTGGTTAATTAACAAAAATGACATTAATAAGGACATTTTTAAAGAATACTCCTAAGACCGCTTGGCTTATCTTAATGGAATAACTTATTATCTGGATTTTTCTTTTTCCTATTTTTCTTTGTCAATTTTTAACTCCCGCTATTCGCAAATTCTCTTTGGCTTCCTCTAACCATTATATTCTAGACCATTCGCGTTTTTTCCTCCTTCCCTACCATTTTAGTAATTAGTTTTTTACCACTTACTGTTCTCCTAATTACCAAATGCAAGAACAGTGTTTCGTCTTTATAGTATAAATCCTTTGTCTTTGTCAAATGTGGTTTTTTAAATTTGATTTCTTCATCGAATGTGTTTTTATTATTCTTCCCAAATCCAATCCAACTTGGAAGACGCTGCCATGACTTTTCCAGCAGACAAAATTGTATTGACCTTCTTTGGAATGAATTTATCATGTCTGGTTCACTGCTTTACTCTGCTCTTTGGCCTTTGGAATATAGAGATGTATCCACGTTTTTTCTGCAGTTGCAAAAAAACCTCTTCATTACTTATGAAAGTAACTAGATATTGCTGAGAAATAGTTATTCCAACTCGAAATTAGTAGACTGCCACCCAAAGCGGCACGCATCCATTACCAACATTCCTTATATCTAAATGTTGATGTAAAATGTAATGTACAAGGTCTGACGAAGTGCCTCGTTTTTCTACTTTCTCCTTCTCCTTTACATGGGATCCATTCGTTATGATTTCATGAGGTTTTTTATCTATTTTTTTGTCCGTGGGGATTTCTTATCTACCAAAACCGGACGCATCATCTACGATTAGTTTTACTGCGTTTTAAATTCAGCATCTCAGGTTTGAAACGAAGAAAAAGGCTCATCAGGAACTTCAACTAACTCTATTTTGGTATTTGAACATTTAAGCCTTTCAAAATAAAATATTCTTTCTACGATACTATGGCGTTTTCAAAACTAGTCTTTTAATACACGAAGTAATTGAATCAGAATATCTTTTAATTATTAATTATCAATATAGATTATTTGAAAATTATCCGCTAATTTAGCCTTACTCTCAATTCCAGTTATCTTAGATATAAACTAAGTAAATTTATTGATAAAGACTACATATATATATATTTATATATATATAAATAATTATAATATGTATAAACAATATTGAGTACTTAACTGTTATTTGTTTTAATAATCTATATTTGAGATTAAAATCTTACCATTTTGTATAAAAGTGAGTTTTGATTTTATGTCTTTCCTAAATATTGAAATTATGTACGTAATATTCCTAGCGCTGTTACTCTCCTTTAAAATCCAAGGTATAAATAAAATTTAAATAATATATTCAATAATCCGTATATTTTATTTTTAGCCGGACTGGGATACACAGTAATCGGAGGCCACAATGCAACGAAAGGAGAAATACCGTATATAATTTCTTTGCAACTCCCCAATGCATATTTCGTATCTTGTGGTGCAACTTTAGTAACACCCAGTTGGGCTGTAACTGCAGCCCACTGCTTATTAGATGAATTTGATATCCAGGAATTCCAAGTAAGAGGATTTGAATAATACTTTTCCAGTTTGATTAATATTTTTCCGAGTTACTAGGTTATAGGAGGCATAACAAATATTATCACCGAAATTGAAAACCAACAACTTAGAAAAATTCTTTCTGCTCATATACATCCAAAGTTTAACAGCTCAGCAGATATCAGCGCATATGATATAGGCCTGATAAAATTAAAGTCTCCATTCGAGTTAAACGATGTTCTTCAAACCATTAAATTGCCAGTGGAAAATTCCAGTACCGCAGGAACTGTCACCTTATCAGGATGGGGTGCCATCAACGCTGATGGATATGTTAGTGATACGTTACAAATTGTTGAAGTACCTGTAATACCAGCTCAAGGTAAATAGTTTTCCAAATCTAATTCCTGGCAATTAAGTCCAACGTCCCAAATTAGTTCAGTTGGTTGGTAAATTATTGATTCCCGAATTCTGTTTTATAGAATGTTACGATGTGATTTCCAAAGATCCAGACTTGTCCTTCGATCCACCAATAAGTGACGATTTGACAATTTGCACTGGACCAGTCTCTGGAGGATCTGGTAGCTGTTATGGAGATTCTGGTGGACCAATAGTCCAAAATGGCACAGTTGTTGGTGTCGTATCATGGGGTCTCCAACCGTGCGCTGGACCAAATAAACTCTCTGTATTCACCAAAGTTAGTGCATTCGTTTCCTGGATAAGTGAAATCGTTGATGAACCTTTGGATTTCAACCACTGAAATATTTGGTACTTAGAAAATATTATAAATAAAAATTGACAATGGGAAAATGATTTTATTTAATTTTATTTAATTAATCTCGACTATAAATTGAAAACACATCATTAATATACAGAGTTATTAACTTATTAACAAAATTGGACAAAAAGGTGGTTTCCAATTTTTGAATGATAAAATTAATTGTAAAGATCGCTATACATATAATTGATTTTTTGGCAATGAGAGGAGAAAATAAACAGCAAGATTTTAAAATTCACAAATTAAAAGTTAAAAGAGCTCCATAAAGAAATTCAATTTATAACGTGATGCCATTGAACTTCAATGTTAACAAATATTTCTATGAATGTATAGTTTTTCACTTAAATATAATTATAAATGATATTACAACACTTTATTGCTATTTTAATATATTTAAATTTCTTTTAGAAACAAAACTTAACGAGATACTATTCTTATTGATGATGCCAACCCCCACTTCTCTAAGTGTCATATTTCGGGAGATATCGGCCCAAAACCGGATTTTCGGGATCATTGGCCATTTTCCAGGCCTCTCCCCTCACTTCTCCGTGGACATATTTTCAGGGAGTAATATACCCATGAACACCTACAAATTAAAAAAAAAAATTCTGCACGCGACCTGATGTCATGGTTGATACCTTCGTTTATTGGACTATAAGACACTAAATGAAAACTACTTGACAGATTCGGATTAAATTTTAATGTCAAACTGTGACAAGATGTTACGAAGATGCAAATATAAAAATTAAAAGGAAATACCATCCTTACTATGGTAGGCCACAAATTAATCAACCCATCCTCATATGTGTGTCAATGACCATTAGATAGTCGAAAGGCGTTTCTTTAAAAAAAAACTTGCTGAACCTCTTTTGTGGCACGTATTCGTTTTACTCTGGTCGAAAAGTTTCGAAACTAATATTAAGAAAATCGACTTAGAAAGTATTGAAAGTTCGAAATATTTTTTGAGAATTGGAAATAGGATGAAATAGAATAGTGAAGTCTAGTAAAAATCGTGGGCGTTCAATTATTCTAGACCGAAACTAAATAAAATAACTTTTTTATAAAAAAAATGTCCGTGAGGATTTCTTCCCAGCTAATCGTTTCTTAAGATGTGGCCCTGGGAAAAAATTGGATAGTGTCAAGCTATTACTTTGATGAAATCTCCTTGGTCTTTTTTGAAGATAGTACATCAAATCTTGTTCACAGTTTTGGTCTTTGGAATGTAGGAATGTACCCTCGTTTCATGTACAGTTACCAAAAAATCCTTGTCAAATGTGGTTTTTTAAATTTGATTTCTTCATCCGATGTGTTTTTTTTATTCTTCCCATATCCACTCCAACGACGCTGCCATGACTTTTCCCGCAGACAAAATTGTATTGATCTTCTTTGGAGTGAATTTATCAGGTCTGGTTCACTGCTTTAGTCTTTTGTTGCAAAAAACCTCTTCATTGCTTATGAAGGTAAGTAGATATTGCTGAGAAATAGATATTCGAACTCAAAATTAGTAGACTGCCACCCAAAGCGGCACGCATCCATTACCAACATTCCTTATATCTAAATGTTGATGTAAAATGTAATGTACAAGGTCTGACGAAGTGCCTCGTTTTTCTACTTTCTCCTTCTCCTTTACATGCGATCCATTCGTTATGATTTCATGAACTTTTTTGATCCATTTCTTTGTCCGTAGTGATTTCTTATCTACCAAAACCGGACGCATCATCCACGATTGTTCTACTGCGTTTTAAATTCAGTATCTCAGGTTTGAAACGAAGAAAAAGGCTCATCAGGAACTTCAACTAATTCTATTTTGATATTTGAACATTTAAGCCATTCAAAATAAAATATCTTATCTACGAAGCTATAGCGTTTTCAAAACTACTGGATTCTTTCAATACACGAAGTAATTGAATCAGAATATCTTTTAATTATTATCAATGAATGGACTATAGGTTAGATTATTTTAAAATTATCTGCGTAATTTAGCCTTTCGCTCAATTCCAGGTATCTAAGATATAAACTAAGTAAATTTTTGATAAAGACTACATATATATATAAATAATTATAATATGTATAAACAAGTATTTTTTCTATTGTACTATTTAAAATGTTCGATTTTGATTAATTATGATTGAGTACTTAACTGATATTTGTTTTAATAATCTATATTTGAGATTAAAATCTTACCATTTTGTATAAAAATGAGTTTTGATTTATGTCTTTCCTAAATATTGAAATGATGTACGTAATATTCCTAGCGCTGTTACTGTCCTTTAAAATCCAAGGTATAAATAAAATTTAAATAATATATTCAATAATCCGTATATTTTATTTTTAGCCGGACTGGGATACACAGTAATCGGAGGCCGCAATGCAACGAAAGGAGAAATACCATATATAATTTCTTTGCAACACCCCAACGAACATTCCATATCTTGTGGTGCAACTTTATTAACACCCAGTTGGGCTGTAACTGCAGCCCACTGCTTATTAGACGCATATGAAGTCCACGTATACCAAGTAAGACGATTTGAATAATACTTTCCCAGTTTGATTAATATTTTTCCGAGTTACTAGGTTGTAGGAGGCATAACAAATCTTATCACCGAAATTGAAAACCAACAAGTCAGAAACATTCTTTCTGCTTTTATACATCCAAAGTTTAACAGAACAGCAGACGTCAGCGCATATGATATAGGTCTGATAAACTTAAGATCTCCATTCAAGTTAACCGATGTTCTTCAAACCATTAAATTGCCAGTGGGAAATTCCAGTACCGCAGGAACTGTCACCTTATCAGGATGGGGTGCATTCACCTCTACTGGATATTTTACTGATACGTTACAAATTGCTGAAGTACCTGTAATACCAGCTCAAGGTAAATAGTTTTTCAAATCTAATTCCTGGCAATTAAGTCCAACATCCCAAATTAGTTCAGTTGGTTGATAAATTATTGATTCCCGAATTCTGTTTTATAGAATGTTACGATGTGCTTTCCAAAAATCCAAATTCGCACTTCGATCCACCAATAAGTGACGAGTTGACAATTTGTACTGGACCAGTTTCTGGAGGATCTGGTAGCTGTTATGGAGATTCTGGTGGACCAATTGTCCAAAATGGTACAGTTGTTGGTGTCGTATCATGGGGTCCCCAACCGTGCGCTGGACCAAATAAACTCTCTGTATACACCAAAGTTAGTGCATTTGTTTCCTGGATAAGTAAAATCGTTGATGAACCTTTGGATTTCAACCACTGAATTATTTGTTACTTAGAAAATATTATAATTAAAGTAGACGATGTGAAAATGATTTTATTTAATATTATTTAATTTATCTCGACTATAATTTGAAAACACATCATTAATATACAGGGTTATTAACTTATTAACAAAATTGGTCAAAATGGTGATATCCGATTTTTGACTGATAAGATGAATTGTAAAGATCGCTATATAATTAATTTTTTAGCAATAATAGGAGAAAATAAGCTGTAAGATTTTAAAATTCACAATTTATAACGTGATGCTATTGAACTTCAATGTTAACAAATGTCTCTATGAATGTATAGATTTTCACTAAAATATAATCACAAATTTGTTATTTTAATATATTTAAAGTTCTTTTAAAAACAAAACTTAACCAGATGATGTTTTAAGCGAGATGTTTGTCGCTTAAAAGTTGATGAGAGAATTTCTTTATACGTGCCTTTGAGTTTTGGCCAATCAGATTGATTAAAAAATAATTCTAATCTAAGACTTAACTACGTTTTAAAAATATGATGCAGGTGTTTTTTGTGAAAAAGATATATTAATAGATTAGTAAGGTAGATATGTTTGTTTTTGTTTTTTCTTAGTTATGACATGGAATTTTGTTGGAAACTTGTAATGTTAGTATTTTTATTAAATTGTATGTTTTATCAGTAGGATTATCGATGTTGCCAATGCTTTTAATAAAGTAGAAACGAAAAGAAATTATGTGGATGATGAAAATGTTCTTTTTAAAATTATTCATAATCGGATGGAGTTTTAAATTTTAATTCCGTTTATTTTTCTTATTTAAAAAAATTTATGGTTTTTTACGTGAACGTAACATTGACAGTGTCTGACAATTGCGAAACTTAATTCATATAATAATTTTTATAGAAGCTCTGAAAAATTATGGAAATTCAATTTTATATTTATAAAGGACAAATTCCACAAAGTAATGTTAGAAACAGTCAATTTAACATTTATCAAATCTAAGTGAATTGTATTATTTTTATTAGATTACATCTAATAACTCTTTATATCTAATCTCCAATAAAATGGTCTAAACAAATTTATAATTTCTTCGTGCGAACACCTGAGAAAAATAAAATTTGAATTATTTATAAATAAGTAAAAATGAACATATCGACTGGTAATCAAAAACTCCAAATAATTGATAATCATTGTTAAGCAAATTGTGTAAAAAGTATAACGATAGGTTAGTATAGATGGGTCCAAAAAAATAATGATTCTGGCACCTGTTTTGTTTATTATAATTCTAATGTAATAATGAACTTAATCAGCAACAGTAATTTGGATCTTCTAGAAAAAATTTCTCTACATCGACCCATAAAACAACATAACTTCATTACTGAAAGTTAAAAATATTCCAAATTAATAATTGAATGAGGAAAAGGGATTTTTAAAGATAACCTTGGTTATTTAATTAACAAATTTCACATTACTAAGGACATTTTTAAAGAATACTCCTAAGACCGCTTGGCCTACCTTAATGGAATCACTTATTATCTGGATTTTCCTTTTTTCTATTTTTCTTTGTCAATTTTTAACTACCGCTATTCGAAAATCCTCTTTGTCTTCTTCTTACCATTTTATTCTAGACCATTCACGTCTGTTCCTTCCTCCCTCCCATTTTAGTAATTCGTTTTTTTCGACTTTTTGCTCTCCTAACCGTCCGGCTCTACAGGGTGTCCGCGAAAATAATGCATTCCTTTATGGGGGAGGTATAAAATGTGCTATTGATTAAAAAAGTCTTATAACATTTTTTTGTAAAGTCAACGGTTTTCAACAAAAAAATAACATTGATTTTTGTATACCTGGTATGATATCTACAGTAAATTTACTAAAGCCGACAACGCCGCCTATTCTGAAGCGCCACGAAAAACAGCTGATATCTGGCATTAATAGGTCAGTGGGTTGGTTTTATGCAAAGAAAATCAGGTGTCTTGTTTTTATTGTATTCGATGATAGCTAATCGCAGTAAATACGAGTAAAAAACTTTTATTTTTGTAATAGATAAGAAATAGTGCTAACAGCTGACTTTGTATCTTGAGAATTTGTTTAAAGTGAACTTATTTTCTTGCAATTTAATTGAGAAGTACTATCTTTATTTTAGAAATAATGACCTTTGAAATGTTTTGATTTTTGATTTTGATAAATGTGGAAAATTTAATTAGACTAGATACACAAAATAACTTACCATAACGTCAAGCTACATTTAAGGCATATCGAAAAGTTTAGGTTCAGCGACTGCGATATTGTTTATAAAAAATGTTCAAAATGGTTTCCATTTGCACGCACACACGCATTAACGCGGCGAACCCAATTTTCATTAATATCATAATTGAATAAATTATGACGAATTGTATCGGCTGCTGCGAAAACGCGATTTCGTAGTTCATTCTCTGTTTCAATCTCAGGACGATTATCATACACGAGGGACTTCATATGACCCCAGAAATAATAGTCCATGACATTTAAATCAGGCGATCTTGGTGGCCATAAAAATGGTCCATTTCGACCAATCCAACGGCGAGGATAATGATCGTCAAGAAATAATTTTACAGCTCGAGCAAAATGTGGTGGTGCGCCATCGTGTAGAAACCACATGTCCTGACGAATGTTCAATGGCAACTCTTCTAGTAACCCTGGTAAAACATTTTCCAAAAAGTTTAAATAGCTATCTCCACGTAACTGTCTCGGTAATTCGTATGGTCCTATCAAAGTATGTCCAATAATACCAGCCCACATATTAATGGAAAATTTTTGCTGGAAGTTTGTTCTACGCGTTGCGTGTGGATTATGATCATCCCAAATATGGCAATTGTGGAAATTCAAAACTCCCTGTCTCGTAAAAGAAGCCTCGTCTGTACATAATATTTCAGAAGGAAACAAAGGATTTCTGGTTGTTTTATTCTGAAACCATGTACAGAATTGTAGTCTCCTTGCAAAATCACCTTGATGCAAATCTTGCACCCGTTGAATGTGGTACGGATGTAATAGTTGTTCTTTTAATGTTCTGTGTACACTAGTTCTACCAACATTAACTTGCCTTGCGACAGATCGTACACTCACTGTGGGATTTTGGGCAACAATATCTAAGATATCCTCCTCCACTGCTAATACATGATCCGTGCGATTTCGACCACTAGTTTTTTTAGGAATTACACTACCGTTTTCCAACAATCTTTGAGACACGGAAACAAAAGTACGACAGTTTGGTTGCCGCCTATTTGGGTATCGTTCATTGTAAAGTCTTACAGCAACACGACTATTACCCTGTGATTCACCATAAATAAGTAGCATATCGTGGTACTCGCGAGTTGAAAAAAATGCCATCTTAATATTTTTACATTAATTTGTACCATAAGCACCTAGATACACCTCCCAACGTTAAAACTGGCAGTGGCATCTAGTAAGTGACTAATTACTTATGCTTGTGACTACCAAAATATTAAAAAAAAAAAAAAAAAAAAAAAAAAAAATAGTTCCGATTCTTTCTATCTTCGCGGTGTTGTCACGTTGTGATTTCCGAAGGAAAGTTTATTGATCATTTTTGTGAAAACTATTGATGTTAGAAAAAAAAATTATTAGAATTTTTTGTTGCTAATAACACTTTCTACCAATCCTCTAAAGGAATGCATTATTTTCGCGGACACCCTGTATATTCAGCATAAATTCTGCCTAGATTTTTTTGAAATTCTTTAATTTATTTTGGTCATTTATAATCATTCCGGTCCTACAAGATTCTGAATATCTTAGGATTGTATCATGTAAAATCCAATAAGAGTAAAAATAATTCTGATCTCAAAATGCACTTAGACGAACCAGAAGAGAACAGGCGGGAGCCCATTTTAAGCCTGTGTGTTGCAGCGAGCATTTCATAAAATACACTACAATTCTCAGTAATTTACTCTCGTCTGTAATCACGTTCTTTTACGATTTCATTCTTTGTGCACATTTCTGATATATTTCTACTCTTACCGGACAACCAGAGAAGAAACCTCCTGAAGAATAATAGTAATAGTAATAATTCATGAAATTGTAATGTCTAGTAAAAGAACTAATATTTCTGATTTGAGTGTTTACGTCTTCATCAGTCTATTAGTACTGCAGATACCTGCAAATTTATTTTTATAAAATTTGTAGCAAAAAGCTGTTTGCAACTTGAAAAAATAAATATTTTGCATTGTTTCAAAGACCTATGGAAGAGCTGCAACTGCTGAAACTGCTGCAGATGCACGCTTAATATTACTCTATAGGGATGAAAAATATCTTTCTCATTTAGAGACTTTAGAGATAAGCTTTCTTTTCTAATTTTATTCAGTCTGGTTTTGAAAATAATTAGAAGTACATACGATCAAGAAAAACACTAGTTCCTGGTATTTGTTCACATGAACATTGTACGAAATGAAAAAGTTACAAAACAACTAAAGAAGGAAGCAAAAAAAATAGCTTTAAGTACAAATAGAACAAGGGAAGGAAAAGGTGAAGGAAATCTAAAAAAATTTAACTATGGTTGAGAATGATCAGTACAAAATAAATATGTTAGAATGATCCATAAGCGGTTGATAAAAAAAACATATCTAGAAAGACGATAATCAATATAAATAAAACACTTTTAAAACCAACAATTTTATATGAAACTAAAACCAGAACTATAAGTAAAAATAATCAAAAAGAATTGGAGCAACAGAGATCATAGAATACTGCTAAGAATACACAAGGGAATGAAAATCAAGTATAAAGATAGTGAATACAGCGGCAGAAGTAGAAAAAAGAAAACTGAATCCAAAAAGTGGTTTCAAAGTGGGATCGAAAAACAACCAGTTTAAAAAGAACAGAAATCTGAAGAAATAACAAAAATATAATCAATAATAGAAGATCAAGGATCAGAAATTAAAAAAATGGAATTTGTGAAGAATCGCAGAAAAAATTTATTCAAGCAATGGTGATGAAAATGATAACACAAATTAATAAAATGAAAGAATATATAATAAATCGTACAAAAACTAGAAAAAATATGATTAGAATCAAGCAGGAATTAACGTAAAAAATTAACATCGTAAAAAAGAATGGATATCATGACTCAAAACTTTGAATTAAAAAAGGAACAAATGGAAACAGAATAAAAAAAGTAATGATAGAATTTTAAAAACAAATACATCAGAAATTAATTATGAATACATTTTTTGGTAACTAGAATACATTTGTTAAAAATGAAAAAAATTGTCAGATTAAAAAAAGTAAAATAAAAGGAGCTTCAAAGTACATAAATATTATTATTAGGAAAATTGCTTCATTACATTAAACAGTATCTTAACCCGTTTTTAAACTATTCAAAACACACCCAAACATACAGAGTGTTAGCAAAAAAGGTCCTTTATATTTTTACTAATATTTTCAATCGTAAATAAGTATATTTTAAAAGAAAACTTACCTTTTTTATTAATTAAACAATAGAACGTCAATAATAGTTGGATTGATTGGAAAATAAAGTGTGGAGAAAGTATTATCAGGTTATCCCTGAATGACATAGCAATTGATAGTACAAGTGCAAGAAAATATTAAAGTGGGGGGGCACTAAGACCTTATTATAAAGATTATTTGCAAAGCTGCACGCTCCAGTGTCACCCTGTGTTTTTAGTCATAAACATGAAAGCCTTGGTATGTACAAATTATTATTCATTCAATTTATTTAATCCAACTAAGAAAACTTGTGTTTTGATTATAATCAAAAAAACTAATTTTTGATGCTTTTTTTATACTTAAATATAACGTGTATTGAAATAAATATTAAATAGTTATTGTTTATTAGGAGCATTTAATGTCTTTTATATTTTATGTGTAGTTACACTTTTGATTTGCACCTAATTAAATTAAATTAAATTCAAAAACATATAATATACTTTTTTAATATAGAAAATGCTGCACTTAACTTTTAATTATTTTTGAATTATTTAAAAAAAAAATTAAGTCTATACAACTTGTGGATTACAATTATTGCAATATCTGCAATTATGTCTATTAACTAAACAAGTCACTAAAAATGTGTTTTCATCCGAAAAAAAATGGTGTGCAATAAATCAAATCAATTAAACATACCCAAAAAATCAATGTCCACAGGTAACAAAATACAGTGTAAAAGTGATTTAAATTAACCTTTTAAATCCCCAGAATCTTAATATTTTCCTGTCTTTCTCCCCTTCTTTGAATCCTTTGGAGGATTATTTATTCGTATTTTTTTTCTATCCATCTTTTTCATACTTGCATATTTCCTGTCATCATCTTCATCTCTTTCACTATTTTCTCTCTTCTCATTTCGATCTCTACTATTTGCTTTATTAATTTTAACCTATCTTTCCTCTTTTTACTTACTTCCTATACATTCAAATGTGCTCGCTACTTCAAGTTCTGCTTCTTAGCATGTTATTAGAACTACAATAAAGGCAAGATTAACACAATCAATACACCAAACAAAAGATGAAAGGGACAATTATTGTTATTGTCTACATATTTGAAACGAATAATTATAATGGAACGGCACATTTTTATGTGGACAAAACCTTTTTTGCTTTATCCTTTATGGACTATAATTACCCATATTTTAATTAAAAATATTGTAATACTCGTGCGGGTTCAACAATTTTAACTCCAGGAAAAACTTTACAAAGACCTTTAAAAATAAATATAAACAATAAAATTATTCAAGATTGCAGTTTTTCAAAAAATTTGCAATATTTCGATCGTTTTGGAAAATCTATTAAAAAATTCTTGCCTTTGAACCTTAAATTTTAATCAAAATCGAATTAATTTTATTAAATTTTAATAAAAGCAGTTATTTTAATTACATATTACACTTTTCATCTAGAAACATTTTTTGCTACATTTTTAGTAAAAAGGTTAAAATCTTTTTCCTTAAATTTCCATAACAATAAAATTTTTATTTTGAATTAATTTTTTTAACAGTTTATCATGTTTCACTAGATTTTAATTATAAATAATCCTTTTTCATGAAATTTTTATAAAAAAGATTATTTTTTTATTGATTTAATTTTTTTCAAAGAATTTTAATTAAAACTGAACGTCTTTCATTGATTTTAATTAAAAATGATATTTTTTTATTTACAATTTTTTAAAAGTGATTATTTTTTATTGAATTAGATTTTTTCAACAAATCTTAATGCTAATTGATCATGTTTCATTATATTTTTATCAAAAATGGTCTTTTTTCATTAAATTTTTATAAGGGATCATTTTTAATTGGATTAATTTTTTTCAAAGAACTTTAATTACATTTTTTCATATTTCATTAAATTTTAATCAAAAAGTACTATTTTTCATTAAAATTTTATAAAAGTGGTTGTACTTTATTCGGTAAATCATTTTACAATGAACTTTAGTCAAAATTCAATATTTTTCATTAAATGTTAATTAATAATGATCTTTTTTTATTAAATTTTTAGAAAAGTGGTCAGTTTTTATTAAATATTTAACTAAAATGATCTTTTTTTATTACGTTTTTTAACCTAATAAAGCCTAACAAAGAAAACAATAATTTAGAAGAATAAATTTGTTTCTATTTTTCAACATAATCTCCTTCTAGTTGAATGCACTTGGTCCATCGATATTCCAAACTCTTTATCCCATTCCTGTAGGTAGATTCTAGCAACTCTTCAAAATAACTGCTTGTCGCTTCAATCATTTCCAAGTTTGAAGCATATTTCTTTACCGCATGAAATTTCTTCAAGTTGGGGAATAGGGCAAATCAGGGGAGTAGGGTGCGTGAGGTCCAGCTCATTAATTTTAGTCATCGCGATAACCGATTTGTGGCATGGTGCGTTGTCCTGATGAAAGAAGATTTTCTTTTTGGCCAACTCGGGTCTTTTTTCTTGAATTTTTTAGTACAGCTGTTTTAAAAGATTAGCGCAGTATTTGCTCATCAAATCTTGTTCACAGTTTTGGTCTTTGGAATGTAGGAATGTACCCTCGTTTCATCTACAGTTTCAAAAAATCCTCTTCATTTGTTTTGTATATACCAAGATATTGCTAAGGAACCAATTTTGATAGCAACTTCATATCCAAGTGTTGATCTCTCTGCTGTCTCTTTCAGCTCTATTTGGCATCATTCTTTACGAATAAATTTTGTAATTGGTATAGTTTCGTCATCTTAATTACTAAATGTTAGAACAGTGTTTCGTCTTGGTAGTATAAATCCTTTATCTTTGTCAAATGTGGTTTTTTAAATTTGATTTCTTCATCCAATGTGTTTTTATTATTCTTCCCAAATCCAATCCGAATTGTTAGACGCCGCCATCACTTTTCCAACAGACAAAATTGTATTGATCTTCTTTGGAGTGAATTTATCAGGTCTGGTTCACTGCTTTAGTCTTTTGTTACAAGAAAACCTCTTCATTGCTTATGAAGGTAAGTAGACATTGCTGAGGAATAGTTATTCGAACTCAAAATTAGTAGATTGTCACCCAAAGCGGCACCCATCCATTACCAACATTCCTTATATCGAAATGTTGATGTAAAATGTAATGTACAAGGTCTGACGAAGTGCCTCTTTTTTCTATTTTCTCCTTCTCCTTTACATGGGATCCACTCGTTATGATTTTATGACCTTTTTTATCAATTTTTTTATCCGTGGTGATTTCTTATCTACCAAACCCTGACGAATCATCTACAATTGTTCTAAAGCGTTTTAAATTCAGCATCTCGGGTTTGAAACGAAGAAAAAGGCTCATCAGTAACTTCAACTAATTCTATTTTGATATTTGAACATTATGTCTTTCAAAATAAAATATTTCATCTACGAAACTATGGCGTTTTCAAAACTAGTGGAGTCTTTTAATACACGAAGTAATTGAATCAGAATATCTTTTAATTATTAATTATCAATGAATGGACCCTATAGGTTAGATTATTTTAAAATTATCCGCGTAATTTAGCTTTACTCTCATTTCCAGTTATCTAAGATCTAAACTTGATTAATTATGATTCAGTACTTACCTATTATTTGTTTTAATAATGTATATTTGAGATTAAATCTTATCATTTTGTATAAAAGTGAGTTTTGATTTATGTTTTTCCTAAATATTGAAATGATGTACGTAATATTCTTAGCACTGTTACTGTCCTTTAAAATCCAAGGTATAAATAAAATTTAAATAATATATTCAATAATTCGTATATTTTATTTTTAGCTGGACTCGGATACACAATAATCGGAGGCCGCAATGCAACGAAAGGAGAAATACCGTATATAATCGCTTTGCACTACCCCGGCGAAGATTACGTGACTTGTGGTGCAACTTTAATAACACCCAGTTGGGCTGTAACTGCAGCCCACTGCGTATTAGAAGCATATGAAGTCCGTGACGACGAAGTAAGACGATTTGAACAATACTTTTCCAGTTTGATTAATATTTTTCCGAGTTACTAGGTTATAGGAGGCATAACTAATATCACCGAAATTGAAAACCGACAACTTAGAAACATTCTTTCTGCTCATATACATCCAAAGTTTAACAGTACACCAGAGGTCAGCACATACGATATAGCCCTGATAAAATTAAAGTCTCCATTCGAGTTAAACGATGTTCTTCAAACCATTAAATTGCCTGTGGAAAATTCCAGTACCGCAGGAACTGTCACCTTAGCAGGATGGGGTGCCTTCACCGCTCGTCTAGATTTAACTGATACGTTACAAATTGCTGAAGTATCTGTAATACCAGCTCAAGGTAAATAGTTTTTCAAATCTAATTCCTGGCAATTAAGTCCAACATCCCAAATTAGTTCAGTTGGTTGGTAAATTATTGATTCCCGAATTCTGTTTTATAGAATGTTACGATGTGCTTTCCAAAAATCCAGCGTTGGACTTTGATCCGCCAATAAGTGACGAGTTGACAATTTGCACTGGACCAGTTTCTGGAGGATCTGGTAGCTGTTTTGGAGATTCTGGTGGACCAATAGTCCAAAATGGTACAGTTGTTGGTGTCGTATCATGGAGTCCAAAACCGTGCGGTGGACCAAATAACCTCTCTGTATACACCAAAGTTAGTGCATTCGTTTCCTGGATAAGTGAAATCGTTGATGAACCTTTGGATTTCAACCACTGAGATATTTGGTACTTAGAAAATATTATAAATAAAAATTGACGATGTGAAAATGATTTTATTTAATTTTATTTAATTTACCTCAACTATAAATTGAAATCACTTCATTAATATACAGAATTATTAACTTATTAACAAAATAGAACAAAAAGGTATTTTCCAATTTTTGAATGATAAGATGAATTGAACAGATCGCTGTATAATTATTTTTTTAGCAATGAAAGAAGAAAATAAATTGCAAGATTTTAAAATTCACAAATTAAAAGTTAAAAGAGTTAAAACAGTTCCATAAAGAAATTCAATTTATAACGTGATGCCATTGAACTTCAATGTTAACAAATATCTCTATGAATGTATAGTTTTTCACTTAAATATAATCATAAATTTTATTACAGCACTTTGTTGCTATTTTAATATATTTAAAGTTTTTTTAGGAACAAAACTTAGCCAGATACTTTTTTATTGATGATGTTTTAAGTGAGATGTTTGTCGGTTAAAAGTTGATGAGAGAATTTCTTTAGATGTGTCTTTGAGTTTTGGCAATAGGATGGAGTTTAATTCCGTTTATTTTTCCTATTTATAAAAGTAATGCTTTTTTACGTGAACGTAACATTGACAGTGTGTGAACTGTGACAATTGCGAAACTTAATTCATATAATAATTTTTTCAATTTCACATAATTTTATTTAAAATTATTTGACGTCTATAATAAATTACACCCAACGGTTCATCGACAGATTCTCTTATCCAAGAAACTAAAGTGCTAATCTTAGTACACACGGTGGGTTTATTTGGACCACCACAAGGTTCGATATTAAAATTATCTCCCTTTGAGGTTAGTTTTTCATTATTTAATTTTATTTGCATTTTAAATGTTCTATAAAGTTGCCCGGATGAACTAAAGAGAAGCATGGACTCAATCAAATCTAAAAAGCTACCTTTCGTTTAAAAATTTTAAAACAACCTTTTAAAACTTTAAGTAAAATAATTTTAATTAATAATAGGACTTTTTTTTACAAATTAATTATTTACTGTTATCAAATCTATTTTTATTAGATTACATTTCATTAGTCTTTATATCTAATCTCCAATAAAATAGTCTAAACAAATCTATAATTTCTTATTGCGAACATCTGAGAAGAATAGAAGTTGAATTATTTATAAATAAGTAAAAATCAACATGTCGAATGGTAATCAAAAAGTCCAAATAATTGATAATCATTATTAAGCAAATTGTGTAAAAAATATAACGATAGGGTAGTATAGATGGGTACAAAAAAATAATGATTCTGGCGCCAGTTTTGTCTATTATAATTATAATGTAAGAATGAACTTAATTAGCAACAGTAATTTGGATCTTCTAGAGAAAAATTCTCTACATCGACCCACAAAACAACATATCTTCATTATTGAAAGTTATAAATATTCCAAATTAATAGTTGAATAAGAAACAGGGATTTTTAAAGATAACCTGGTTTGGTTAATTAACAAATTTGACATTAATAAGGACATTTTTAAGAATACTCCTAAGACCGCTTGGCCTACCTTAATGGAATCACTTATTATCTGGATTTTTCTATTTTCTATTTTTGTTTAAGTTATTTGAAACTTGAAAAAATAAATATTTTGCATTGTTTCAAAGACCTATAGAAAAGCTGCAACTACTGCAACTACTGCAACTGCTGCAACTGCTGCAAATGCAAACACAATATTACAAGCCGGAAGAAAACTCCTCTATAGGGATGAAAAATATCTTTCTCATTTAGAAACTTTCGAGATAAGCTTTCTTTTTATAAGGAAATTAGCGAAACGTTCAGAGGATGAAAATGTTTTGCTTTGATTATATCGACACTCATGTGATGTACACAACTTGCAGCAGTGACAATCCAACTGGAACTTATTATATTTGCAGAATACAAGGGATCGAAATAATTGTCATTGTAGTTTATAGAGACTATAAATGGTACTTCACCTTTAACAGCATCTCGACCTCCAAATATTTATATTTTATATTCCAAAGTATCTAAAAAAAAAATTTAGATTAACCAAGAAATAACACAAATATAACTTAATACTATCTTTAATTTGGAATAAAAACAACACCCACAAGAATATCACGTACATATTTATATTTTTTGTTTATGAGCTGTTACATTTCCACTTTTATAAGTACTAATTAAGTAAATAGTTATCATTGAATTTCAGATTACCTTTCGATTTGATATCCTTATAATTTTATCTGCTGTCATCTTATAAATACAAGATTATCGTCGTACGGGTCCAAAAATTTATTAATTTTCTCACTTGTCACCAACAATTAGGTCAAAAGATAAGTTAAAAGGAGTGTACACAGAAACGAAAAAAGACTCCTTTATTGATTTAAATCCGGTGATCGGGTTGGTCAAATTTAAAAAAAAATTAGATTTCAGTTGATTCTAACAAAACTGAACTTGTTTTATTAATTTTAACAACAAAATGTTTCATAAAATGTTGAGAAAATTCGTTTAATTTTCAATAAATTTTAAAAAACTGAACATATTTCAAATAATTTTGACAAAACTGCACTTTTTTCAGTTTAAGAAATTAATCTGGTTTTTTAACTAATTCTAACAAAATTGGTGTGCTTTTCAGGAAATGGACATTTTTTTAATTAATTTTAACAAAAAGTAAAATTTTAAGAAAACTGGTTTAATGTTTAGTAAATTAAAACAAATAAAAGAATTCAATAATAATAATATAGAAACTGAAGAAATTGAAACAAATAGCAATAACTAATAAAAGCAATAGAAACCAACGTTTACATTATATTATACTCAAGAAAACATCTTAAAAAATTTTTAATAAGAGAATTTTTCAATTATAATACATCTCATAAATTAAAACCCAAAGGTTCGTCAACGGTTTCTTTTATCCAAGAAATAAATGTGCTGACTTTGGTATATACAGAAGGTTTATTTGGTCCTCCACAAGGCGAGTTACACCAAGAAACGATACCAACAACAGTTCCATTCTGGATAATTGGTCCACCATTATCTCCATAGCAACTACCAAATCCTCCAGACAATGGACCAGTGCAAATTGTTAAATCGTCACTTACTTGTATATCAGGAACATCTGGCGTGTTCTTTGACACCACATCCAGACATTCTGTAGAACGAAAATCAAATATGAGGAAAATCAATATCAAAATTGGTCCCAATTTTAACAGATCACATTTGAGAAAGGTCAATATCAAAATTGGTATCAATTTAAAAAAATTATGTTTCAGAAAGATCAATCTCAAAATTGGTCTTAATGTTAAAAGATCATCTTTGAGAAAGATCAATATCGAAGTTGGTCTGAATTTTAACAGATCACATTTGAGTAAGATCAATATTGCTTTTAGAAATTGATCTCAATGATATAATAGTATTTACCTTGAGCTGGTATCACTGGTACGTCAACAATTTGCAAAATACTAGGAGAAATTCCTACAGTATTATTATTACCCCATCCTGCTAATGTTACAATTCCTGTAGTATTAAAATTCTCAACAGGCAATTTTGCAGTTTGAACTAACTCGGTAAAATTCATTGGAGTTTTTAATTTAATCAAACCTATATTGTGTGCGCTGAGTCTTACGTTAACATCGTACAAGGGATGGTTTTTAACGTAATGGATTCTTGCAACTTGTTGGTGTGCAACATCTTTGAGATTTGTTATTCCTGCGGTTACCTGTAGAATAGGAAAAATAAAATTTACCAAATGATTGATTGGTGCTTCTTACTCGGTATGCACGATTATCATGGTCGCGAGTTAGACACGAGGCTGCTGTTAAAACCCAACTGGGTGATATTATAACTCCACCACAAACTGCGAAAATTAGAGGGGGGATCTGTAAAGAGATTAGGTAAGGTATTTCTCCTTCAGTAGCATCATGGCCTCCGATTACTGTGTACTCCGGACTACCTAAAAAAGACAAATACATATATTATTGAATATTTTATTTGAATTTAAGGTGTACCTTGTATCACAAAGGAAAGTAAGAGCGCTAGGAATATTCCGTACATCGTTTCAATATAAATATGAAAGATATAAATCAAAACTCACTTTTATACATACTGATAAGATTTTAATCTTGAACGTAATTCAAGATTGTGTAAGTAATACTGAAGTATAATTATATTAAGCAATGTAAACTTAATCAAAATCGAGCATTTTGAATAATTTTTGTTGCACAAAATATGTATTTTATCGGACTCGGTTTCAGTCGAGCTTTCTTTCTTTTCGGTGACCCCGTACTATTTCTTTGTTTTTAATTCCCATACAGACTTCTTGAAAAACCCCTCCTTAAATCGTTCTGTGATCTTAATGGGAATTAAATTGAAATTAGCGACCAATAGTAATTTGCAACATCAAAATATGTCATACTTTAAACACTTGTTTGGATGCTGGTGTCTGATATTTTTTCAAGTTATTGCATCAGCAAACTTACTTTGTGACCAGGTTCTGTTAACATATTTTTCAAGTATTCAAACAGTGGTATATTTTTTATTTTGCACGAATCTAAAACAATTGTGAAATTTAAACTCAATTTCCTTTTACTGTTTGTTTCCCATTGTAGCACTGAGTAAGTTATTGCACTCTCTCCTCTTCTCCATACGTGGCTAAGCCATTTTATCATTTGTATTTTCATTCTTTTTATTACATTTTCTGTCTTCGTTCCTTTTAATAATTCATGATTTAGCCGCTATCTCTATTGATTTTCAGTCAACTTTTACTCACCCTAATAGTATTCTCATTATTTTTTGTTATCTTTATTTCCTGTTCCTTTTCCCATTTTTATTTCTCATTATCGTAGTCTCCACTCTATGCATCATCATTAGTCTTATTATTGTGTTGTAAATGTTAATTTTAATAGCTTTGGTTTATAGTTTGCTTTTTAGTAAATTTTTATTTGCTTACTTGCTTATTTTTGGTCTATCTCTGTTTTTCGTTCTCCAACACTACTGATCATTTAAACTTCTCTAACTCTAAAATATTCAATAACCAATAATTGGACATTTGTTCTATTAAAACACATTTTGACTATTATCTTTTAATGAAATCATACCATATACTGAAATTAACTTCGCCATTGGAATTTACTGATTTAGCCCAACCAATCCAATTGAGATAATTCCATATTATTACAGAAACGCTGACCTTATCTGGATAGGATTATAATGGATTGGCTGCTAATAGCCTGATGAATTAGAAATACCGGATTTATCAATAATATCCTCGGAATGGTGTTTCTATAAGTCGATTAGAAGAAATTCTTGCGTTATTAATTTATTTTTCTTGGAAAATACCTCGATGGTTCGGTAAAAAATGCAGACTTCAATCCTGATGAGATTGAAGAAGTTCGAAACATTTTGATTGGGTTGATATAGTGTTTGTTTATGTATTTAATTGTTGGAAATTTAGATTACATTCGCGGGTCACTTTTCAATTATTATACAACTTAATAGTTGTAATTGCGGAAAAAATACAACACAGATAATTAATAATAATAATTACTTACTTAAAATTTTGATTGGTCCAGTCTAGTAGATGCAATTTTCTTTAAAATGATAGTAGGCAGTAAATCAATTAAAAATATTTTAGCAAAAATCTACGTTTTCATAAAGATTAATTTATTTCTGTTAAAAATTTAATTCTTTTTTAGAAAAATTTTGATTGTTAACAAAAATTAGCTTCTTTTTTTTTAAATAATACAATTTTTTCTAGAAAACTAATATTTTTTTAATAAAAACAGTTGTTTAGAAAAATTTTAACTGATATCTCAGTTTTAACGAAGACTAATTTATTTCGCATTAAAAATTTTATTCCTTTTTTAGAAAACTCTTGAATTTTAATAAAAATTAGGACCCTTTATTTAATCAATAATAATACTTTGGAAAACTACTTATTTTTGCTATAGTTTAAATTCCTCTATTCATAGTAATGTAAAATCATTTAAATTTGAGTTAATAGTTTGGGCGAAATTTTAATGACTCTTGATGATGATAATTATTGGAGGAAATGTGATATTTTGGAGAGGAAGTAATTGTTAGAGGAGTTTGAGATATCGCTCACGAAGTATATCAAGTTTAATGAAGTAACTACATCGACTAGGAAAATCTTTATTTTATGATTATTTGTTTCGACCGAAAACAAAATAACTATAAATCGGAATTTATTAAGAGAGCGAGATTGTTGGCCATCGAGAAAATAATAAATAAATATAAAAAAAGTGTCCATGAAGTTACACGAAAATTCTGATATTTTCTGAAGATAACTGAGAAAAAAATGTTGATTTAATTGGCTCCTCTTAATTTTTTTAATATCTACGTACATTTTTAGGTTTCCTTTTAAATTTTTAAATATTTAAAAATTACTATTGCTAATAAAAAACGAAAATGGTGTCCAGATTTTTTACCTATAAAATGTACAAATTACAGCAATACTAATAAAAATTAGTATAATTTAAGTGTTTTCATTAATTTCGTTATCGAAGATAATAAATATATCATTGAGATATTAAAATTATTTTTGAATACAATAAATGTGTGTTTAAACTAGAAAAATGGCGTTCACAAAAATTTTAGGAGTGTTTCTTTTGTTTCAAGTACAAAGTGAGATTACCAAATTATTTTTATTTTGTACAAAGGAAATTCTTTGTTCGTATCTAAAGATGAGATCTTAAAGAATAACGCTTGATTATAAATATTTTTGCTTAAAATCGAGATTGATTAAAATAGCGAGCTTAAAGGCGATATTTAAAGTAAAACAAATGATTTTGCAAAATCTTTGCAAGATCTCGACTTTAAAATTGAGATTTAAGAAACTCTTGACTTCATTAACGAGATCTTAAAGAAAAAGCGGGTTTTAATTTTTGTTTAAGATCTTCTTTATATCTATTAAATAATTTCAATTATTAATCACTAGAGACACAGAATATCCTAGACTATATTAAATATTTGATAACTTAAAACAATTATTATCGTAAAGTTTTGACGATGCTTTAATTTTTTGCAAAACTGTAGTTGTTTTGATAACTATTATCATCTTTTTTTTTAGGTGGATTTGCTTATAAAATAATAGGAGGTCATAATGCTACTGAAGGAGAAATACCTTTTCAGGTATCTATACAACACTGTAACCTCAACTATTGCCATCACGTTTGTGGTGGAGTTGTGATAACTCCAAGTTGGGTTACAACTTCAGCTCGTTGTATATTAGGCATCCAGTGGCTACATTATGAAGTAATTTATTAATTTTGTTTCTTTCATATCGGTTCTTTTTGTTTTTATTTCTCCAGTTTTAATTTTCCTATAGCACTACTATATACTGATACTGATGGTTAAATTGTTTTGTTGAGTGTAAGTTTGTATTTAGCGTTAATTAGTTGTTCTGCTTAATGTAACTTATCTGGTAGTTTTAATCTATAAAGCTCGTAAGTGTTCAAAGTACCTTATTTGAAAATTTCTAAGGGTCTGGCCGAGATAGGTGGCGTTACAATTTAGTTTGTAAGCACCTGATTTTTTTAAATTTATTAATAAATTTCATTTTTGAACCTACCTTGATATTTTCCTGGAATCTTCCTACAGTAGACTTCAAAAGTATTTAAGGTTAAGAAAAAACCATTTTGTTACATATAAATGCAATGAACTGCAGATTGTAACTGCGTCTTTTGGTCTCTAATCACTCCTCACATCCTGAAATCAACAAAATCAGAACATATAGATAATCTGAACTTTTTCTATTTCTAAAAATCTTTTTGAAAACTTCCTTTACATTTTTAGGTGATTGCTGGTATAACAAACTTAAGTGACAAATTGAACAGAAAAATTAGAAACATCAACTCGTACCAAATTCATCCTCATTACGATGCAAACTTCAGCAGAGTCAGTGCTTATGACATAGCTTTACTGAAACTTTCTTCCCCATTTAATTTCACTGATGCACTTCGACCAATTAAATTACCTGTTGAGAATTCAAGTGTATCTGGAAACAACGTGATTTTATCTGGATGGGGCAAAAATTAGCAACGCGGAACCATTTGGAGTTGACACCGATACTTTGCAAATAGTTGATGTACCTGTTGTACCAGCTAAAGGTGAGGTTTATTGAAATTAAGAAAATAAATGTTGTTCTCTTCTTCTCTTATTGAATTGGTTTATGGGCTCTTTCTATGGTTTTTGTTTTATTAGGCTAGAATGATGTGTTTGTTGTTGTTGTTTTTATCCTATCTTCTTTCCTCTTTTCCTTTGGGTGAAATTTGAACAATTGAAGTCTCCTTTTGCTTTCCTGATCTTCGTGATTAAGTTATTAATCTCAGTTGAAATTGATACAATATACATGATGCCGATTACTTTGTTGTGGGTCTAAAACGTATCTCAATTATCTAACGATTATTTATAGAATGTTACGAGGTCTTATCCAAAAATCCAGCTGTAGATGTTGTTCCGACAATAAGTGAGGATTTGATAGTATGTACAGGTCAAGTAAAAGGGGGATATGGTGGTTGCTATGGAGATGCTGGGGGACCATTGCACCAAAATGGTACATTACTGGGAATAATTTCGTATAGTTTTAAACCATGTGGTTCCTTAGGGAAACTTACTATATATACGAAAGTAAGTACGTTTGTTCCTTGGATAAAGGATATAGTAGATGAACCATTGTATTAAGTATATTATTTGTTTTTATTGTAAATAAATATTCTAGAAATTTAGTTAATATAGTTGTTTCTATGATTTGATTGTAATAAGTATTAAAGAGAAAAATTGAAACAATTTAATTTCTATCTCCGAGCTTTCAATTTACAAAGAAAATTTAGATGAAAATATAAATCGATTTAAATAGTTTTATGTTCTTTTAAATAAAATAATGCGGGAGAAGATGCTCACAAAATTAGTAGATCTTTCAGCGAATCAAGATAATTATGCACTAAAATATTCAAGACTCAAAAAGAAAAATCGCATAGTTGAAAATGTCAAATATTTAAAAAGGATATTATGTACTTTTTCAATTCAAACAGATGACACTAATAACAAACTTAACAAACCATTAAAGATAAATGTTACTCAGCTAAATATCTAAGATTTCTGAAATTAAAGTTTGATGACTCTTCCACTTATAAGTTTTGTAAATTCTAGAAAAATTCGTCAGAAAATGTCGATTACTTTAGAAAACTTGTTATTCTTTGAAATAGAAAAGAGCGAAAAGAGTTGCGATTAGAATGAACAAAGTAAAGAATTAGAGACAGCTCTACACTCAAATATTAAACATTTCAGAAAACAATAGGTTACGAGTTATCGTCTCCAAACTTTAAAAATACTAGAAAAATCCACACGAATATTTCTGACTCTTTAGATAATTTTCTAATGTTTGAAATAGAAAAGTGCATAAAGGGTTACCATTAAAATTAACAGATCAGCAAACGATTAAATCAGATCTGTACTCAAATATTAAAAAAAAATAGAAAAAATCGTTTAGAGCGACAAATTAGGTTCAATAGGAATTCAGTTAGAAACCATTTATTCAAAAGCGACTAGAACTATTTGTCACACTTAATATAAAAAGGGTGTCTTTAAACCCCATAGTGCCAGTTATTTTTCTATATCTAGATAAAAGGAAAAGCTCTAGATAGAACCCTGTAGAGAAAATATCCGGATGTGTTGAATTTTAAACTATTGAAAAATACCACGATCTTATAACTCAGTGGTTATTTAAAAATAAAAAAAGTATATTCTTTTAATTTTATTTTAAAAAATCACAGATTATTGCTCCCTTTCCTATTTGTGTAATTTTCCAATACTTGCAACAACTTGTCTGTTACCAACGTCTTCGAATTCCGTCCATATAAAAAATCGTAGTGATTGAAGTTCAAATTCCTGATTTCGTACATCCCGTATCTCACATTTTCTGGTAGTGATTTGTAGAAATTTATACAATCCTGAAACCAAAAATAATCCATAAAATAAAAAAACAAAATATTCCATTTAAAGGTAATTTCATGTATTTTGGTAATCCTATGGATATCCATCCTGGATATAATTATTTGTATGTGTTTTGTTAATATTTATTTTTTAAGAAACCAGGGGAAGGTAAATGAACGAAAAACAAGAAACAACAAGCAACGAGCTTTCCAAGTTAAGTAGAAAATTTATTATAAATACACGATAATCAAGATGAAAAAGTAGAAACTAGAAAATCCCCTTCAAATTAATTAAATTAATTAAAAGAGAATAGAACTCATATCTACCAAAAAAGAAGATTTGGATAAATCAACTAACCTATTAAATGTAGCAGCATTCAGATTAAAATATGTCCCTAAATTCTGAAATATTCCAGAAGTTCTAATATTATCAAAGTTATGTAAACCACCGCATGAAGTCTTCTCAAAAAAGTGAAATAGAAGACACAGAGTTAATTCCAACTCACCAGTGTGGATTTAGGAATAATCATAATCATAATAAATTGAACTTGTAATAATTGGAAAATCGCTAAAAGAAAAAAACATATATGCTACCATTTTCCAAGATGTAGCACAAATCCTTCCTAAGGCCTAACAGGAAGAATCAAATCACAAGATCAAACTTTTTCTACTGAAACAATAACAATTAAATATATACTTTCGGATCAAACCAGAAGAATTTTACTGTAATCCGAAAAATATTAAAATAGGAGTATTAGAAGAAAGTGATCCAGGGTCTACTCCTACACTACTTATGGTACACATGTGATATTCCCTAACTAGCAAATTAGGAAAACTGCCAACAATTTACAAAGAGTACTTAACTCTACCTACAACTGGATCAAATATGAAAGACCAAAATCAATCAATATCAACTTCACGAATGAATAGCAGAATAGACCCAGGGAAGTGGGTGGCTCATTGGTGGTAGAGTCAAAAAGAAAAGAAAGACCTGGGACTCAAATAAAGAAAAATAGAAAGAAATACTCAAGCTTGTTTGGTATTGCAACATTCAACTTTAGGATGTATCGAGCAAATCAACCATCATCCAAAGATTTCATATTAAAGAGCTAGGAAATGAGACTCTCATTGCTATTTGGAAACGGAAACTATTGGCCGTACCATCAAAAGTTTGTCATAATAAGTTACAACGATCAACTCCATCATCAGGTGAACGTTGAAGCCATCCAGCTTCTGGATAACACTGGACCAAAAAGAGGACGAAACCCTTTGAGTTAGTGTAGTGACAATTTAAAAGTAGAACTAGTGAAGTGTATTCACCAAGATTAGTGTATCTAAATATCAAAACAGCCACTAATGAGAATATCTGAGTTTAAATTTTAAACGGTTAAGATAATAGTAATAAAAAAATTTTCTTCTCACCTGTCTTGATGTTGACCAATCATTTGAAGCAAACATAATATAAATAGGTACTTTAATTTTCTTAAGATCATACTCAGGCGGTTCATCCGTTCCATACAAATGCCTATTTTTACCAATACCATAATTATATTTTCTAAATTGATTTCTGGACGATTCAGTCAAAAAGGTCACAGTTCTCAACGACGTTCCTCCGGGAATTTGATTGAAATAAACTGGAACTGTTTCCTTAAAATAAATTAATTAGTCTTTCAATTATTTGATTCAACAAAATCATTCGGCACTGTATATAATTCCTCGTTCATGTACTTGGTAAAAAACTTACTGGAGCAATTTGAGAAAAAGGTCCAAGAAACATATTCATCACAGTTAAACAAGCGATCATTAATGGCGGTGAAGAAAGACATATGGGACGTGTCACATTCCTTAAATCTGCTCTGGAAAAGAACTGGACCAAATTGAGCGCGTTTGTTACCTCCTACAAAAAAAAAACATTCTTTAAAATACAAAAGCCAAGTGCGATAAAATAACTTACCAGTGCAGGATACAAAAGCGGGAATAGAAATCTATAGGGAGTTCTTGTATTTGACAGCTTATAAGCAGGAGAAAGCATCACTATGAGGCCCAAATAATTCGCTGCAATATCTGGATACTCCGAAGCGAACATTATGCCAGCGGTAGTGCCTAAAGAGTGGCCGATGTAGATTATTTTCCCTCTGTTACCGGAATAATAATAGACAAGTTGGATCATGGCTGGAATATCTTTCAAAGCGATGTCGTCTACACTGTAAATAGAAAAAAGTCTGCAGGAGGATGTATTGGTAGAAGCTTAAATTTTAAATCAAGTGGGAAATATAACTGTTAATGTTTTCTAAATATCTAAGCACATAATATTAAAACCAGAACACTAGAATAATTAGGACTTCTGGAAAGACTAGAAACAGAAAAAAAGGTGGTCAAGAGGACACCTGAAGAAAAAAAGGAAAAGGGACGATCAAGAAGGAAATGGAGATACTTTCTTTTTTCCTAGTTATATTGTAATATATTTTGGTTTTTTGTTCATTTTGTCTCTTCTTATTTTCGTTAAGATTTCAAAATAGATACACCGTGTAATATTTAATAATTTTCAAACTTGCAATATCTTTAACGCCTTTAAAAGTTTTGCTTGTCATGTAACCTACATATTTCCAATACCGAACTTTCTATAATAATATCGTATCGGTTGATTTATGTTTTTTTACAAAGTTTCGTTTCCGTCTTATGTTAGTTATGCCTTCGGCGACTTAGTTATTATCATTGGTAAGGCTATTAGCTTTTATGTAACGAGATATATATATATATATATATATAGATTTTGTCTTATAACAAGGACTCGAATCTTGACATGAAATTTTTGCGATCTTAATCATAAATCTAAACAATAAACAGAAAACTAGATTCATTAGCGTTAATTTATCTTTAGAATCAAATGACATTTTCGCGTTCAATTATCGTGTATAAGATTAACTTGAGTGTACATCAAGGATTAATTTGAGTGTATATCAAACATTGAATAGAGCAATTGCTATAGAGGGGACGAAACTAATCGGAAGTTATATTAAGCTAAACATTAATTTCACCTGTAATCCCAAAACTCTCTCTGGGTTGAATTCATCGATTCGTGTTCCTCGGAATATTCTGAGCCCCTGTAGTTTCCCAACCAAACGTCGTAGCCGGCATCGTGCAACAAAAACGCTAAAAACAATAACAAAAAAAATTGTATTCAGTTTAGAACTGGGTTTTATAAGAAATCTGGGTCAGGTTTCAAACAAATGTTTAGAGAATTATTTTTCGTAATCCCAAATTACAGCCTATGGTGGGATTGGAATATTTTGAATAGGAACGAAGATCGATTCGATTAAGAAGTCTACTATAATAATTCTAAAAAATTACAAACCTATGGATTGTTTTCCTAGACCAAAAAAAATGCCACAAGAGGATTGAAGCCCGTGCATCAAAAAAACTGCTGGTTTTTTGGACGCTACTTTTGGTATCCTGAATACTTTCAAAATGTATCCATCTTTGGTTTTAACCTTATATTCCATGAAAGGGTATCCTGTTTTCTTAATTATATCTGGCTGAAACGAAATTAGAAAAATGGTGTTTCTGGAAATTACAAATTGAAAATACGGCCAAAAGATAAAAATACAAGTCACAAAGCATCTTTTGTACTTGTCTAGTTGAATCTGGCCATAATATTCGCTTTCGTTACAAATTTACTTATAATTTTGGTGTCTTGAGTTGAAACTACTACAAAATCAGATTTTTTAAACTAATTGTACACGGTAAAATTTTATTTTAACACTATGTATATGTTGAAATAACATTTTATCATTACAAATTATTAATCTATTTCCCTTATTTAATAAATATTTTCTGTTTAAAATTTCACCTTACAGAAAGTAATTATTATGTAATGTTTAAAATGTTTATCTGCTTTTTATATTATGCCGGGAAAAAGACTTAAAACACAAGCTCAATAATTTGTTTTAAACTTTGAAACAGCACTTAAAATATTAAGAAAAATAATGCAAAGCAATAAAAAGAGAAAAAAGTCTAATTTTAATTTGTCTACTCGAAGAAAAAGTGGATAAAATCTGAAAATAAAACTACTTATTTTTTCCTTTTGAAAACTGATTGGTTTTTCTTATTTGGACCTAAACTTCAATAACTACATATAATTTTATTTTTGAGTGAACTCGTTCAAAAAAAAATTGGAGATTTTCACTTACTTTTACGAGGGATTTTTTAAAGTTCTTCAAAAAAATAAAATAAGATGATAACTCAGAAATAATTAAATTCAGTCAGAACGAGACTAAAAACCGACGAATTTAAATAAGAACGAAAAAAGAGGATATTGAAGCAATAAAAAAAATGAAGAAAGATGAAATTACAGAAATAATAGAATTCGAGAACAAAACTAAGAAGAGACAAAATAGACGAAATTAAAAGAGAATGAAACACAGAGAACATGAAACTAAGAAAAAATGATATTAAAAAAGTGACAGGTGAAAAGAGAATGAAACTAAAAAAAATCTCGAATGAAGGAAATCCACCAAAACAATAAAAATTAAAAAGACTAAAACCAAAACAAAACGAAACTACAAACAGAAGAAAATAAAAAAGATCAAACTAAGAAAGAATGAAACTAAAAGAAAAAAAATAGAAACTCAAAAAATATTAAAAAGCCGTTAAAAAAATATCATTTAATTTTTTTCTAAGTTAAGAAACTTACAATTGTTGTTATTGAATAAGATTTTTTCGAAATCTATTTCTCAAATATTTAAAATAACATTTTTCAACCAATCAACCACATGTGTTAAATTAGATTTAGGTTAAAAGATTTCGAAATCCATACAAACAACAAAGATTTAAAGGAATAAGATCAAGATAAAATTAAACTCAAAACAAACGAAAGTAAAAAAGACGAAACTTAGAAAGAATGAAACTAAGAGAATAAAAAGAAACTGATAAAAATGAAAATCGCAAATAATAAAAAAACAAAAAACATATATATATTTTAACTCATTTTAAGTTAAGAACCCTACAGTTGTTGTTATTCATTAAGATTTTTTCTTTTAAGAAGGGGTGGAGTTGTAATTTAATTTAATTTAATAACTCCAATTTCTCATTATTGTTTCAATGTTTCAGGTAATAAATTTAATCAGTGAATGTATTAAAAATGTACTTAAATTTATACATTAGTGATAGGTTATGAAATGAAACAACATTGAAACTTTGTTTAATAATAATGGAAAGAATAATTCGTATTCTTTACCAGTCACTTTCTTAATAGTTACTAAAAAACTACTCAGTTTACCATTTATTTTTGGCTGGAAATGAACGCTTTACAAAATAATGAACAAATAATTTAACAGACAGAACGAAATTATAAAAAGATGAAAATAACAAAGGACGAATTTAAGAGAGAATGAAACTAAGAATAAAGAAACTAAGAAAAATTGAAATTCAGAAATAATTCATCTAAAGGAGATCTACTTCGATTTTTTTAACTTAATAAGCTTACAATTGCCACTTTTTTTTGGTAAATCTAAATATTACGGTGTCTCTACTTAAACGATGTGATGATTTTCTATATTAAACGTACTGAAAAACAATTATTCTTACAACTTTCTTATCGGCAGCGTAGTCGTACCAGCAATTTGAATTATTGCTCATCCTAAAATAATCCCACCATCTCGAGCACACGTTGTTTTCATTTTCCTGGGCCTCGGAATTCCTCGATGAAACTAACAGGAAAATTACAATTACACTAACGAACCGGAGCATTTTTACTGACACTATTTATGAGACAAATCACTCAATACACTCGATTTTAATTTAATATTTATTCATGCTCGCGAGAGTTTATTAACATTACTATTACTATTTCTCCCCAAAAGTGTTTGTAAATGATATCGATACATTCACTCTGGTCCGCAAACGATGAAATACGTATTTTAAACATTATTTAAATGATGCAGGAAATAATATTTTTTTATTGTTTAACTAATTTGCAATTCCGATAATTCCAATCAAGAGAAAGCGGATATAAAAACGGTTTGTATTTTTTGCTTTGAAAACTCAACGAGTATGTAAAATTCCGATAAACTTGGCTTTGCAGCTACAAAGTAACTTTTATCGTTCGCTAAATCTAATTATTATTATTTAAATTTATGTCTTGTTTTAATTGCATAGAATTTTAATTAATATCTAAATACGTTTATAGATAGGTGTTTTTTAAAAAAATAGTAACCAAAAAAAAAGAGATAAAAGCAAGAGTATAGAAGAAGATAAGAACGTTCAAATTAAGAAAAGAGATACAACAGTAACATAGATAAAGAGAAAGTATAAAACTTAATGATAAAGAAACTAAGACAAAACGATAATAATAAAAATCGAATTTATCCAAAGGTAAAATTAAGAGAAAACCAAAACCAAGCAAGAAGAAACTGAGAAATAATGAAACACTAAGAAAACGAAAATATAGTTGAACTCGTATTGAAGAGAAAATTTAAAAAATGACTGAATATACAGGGTGATGTATTTAAAAAACCAAACAGAAACATCCTGAGACACGTCAATATTTATTTCCAAAAAGTTTCTAAAGTCAAAGAAATAGAGCTAATTCTATTTTTATTTTAAATTATAGTGTGATCTATGGATTGTAACAGAATAAGAACTCTATTAATATCAAGTTTATTATTTAATAATACAGTAATGCAATTAATACTACTAAACCTTTTTATAATCGGGCTTTTTTATGAAAACATTTATTAAAGCAGAGTATTTTTGCGTACTTAGCAGGTTTTCAAAAGGTCAAACGCCTGTTATAATTAATAATTTATAATAACAATCATTGGGCCGTTAATTAAATGAATAATAATTTATCCAGAAGCGGATTTTCTCATTATATTTTAACGAAGAGAAAATATTTCAATTATTGTTAATTAAAACTATAATATATTTGTTTATGCCGTTATGTTACACTAAAAAATTAAAAAAAAAAAAATAAATATATATTAAAAAATTATTAGACTTTCTATTATCGAGAAATATTACCCATACAAAATTTTATTTGAACGAAAAATTTCCTTTCTCTCAATAAAAAAAAAACGCAAAAGTGCACTTTAATGTTTTGAACCAACAAAAGAAAAACTTTCCATAAAAAAATGCAAAATATCCAAATTAACTTGACACAAAACAGTTCAGGAAAAATTAGTAGTTTCTAATTATTCGAACCCCCACGACAAGATTTGTTCTTTATTTTTTTGCTCCGACTCCCTCGCAAAATAATCCCCTCTTTCATTCACAATTTAGTTTTGTTGATTTTATTTTATGTTTTCTAAACAATTATTTTAGTAACTTGAGTACAAAATTCTTTCAATACCAATAACTTGTTTATAATTTAATTTAATTTTTTTCTTGTATATATAAGGTTCTCTTTGAACTTTTTTAATGTTTATTTATTATTAATTTATGTTTAAATATTATTATTAAACATTGATACTAGCTTCATATTAACATATAAAAGTATAAAAGATTATTAGAGCAAGAGAAAGTTTAAAGGAAAAGAAAAGAGAATGAAGAAAATATATTAAGACAAAATTAAGAATAATTGACCAAAGATTAAGGCAAAAGAAACCAAACGAAAAAGCTTGGAATATTGAAAATGATAAATGAAAAATATAAAGCAAATGAAACATCATTCAATGACAAAAAAATTTGAAATGAAAAGAATTAAATATAAAAATAAGCAAGAGACCGAAATATAGTCAGATGGTTGTATTAAAGAATTGGAAAGAGGTATAAAACAAATAACAGAAAAAGCATGTGTCAAAATGAACCAAAACAAAAAATGATTAAATCCACAGAGGGATAAACAAAGGACAAGAGAATGAAAATATTGAAACAAAATGCAAAAAAAACATTTTTAGAAGAGTAAAAGCGTATGAATAATTTGGGAAGTATTACCACACAAAACCAAAAAAATAAAGAGAAATAACAAAAAAAGTAAGGACAGAAAACACTTTAAATTGAAACACAATTAAAATTTCTATGCGAGCATTTATTGGATAAAAGATGAAAAATAGGATTAAAACCATAGAAGTTCATAATTAAAATTAAAAAGTTAAGGAAGTTAAAGAGGAATAGAAACAGGAATTAGGTAATAATCCTGAAAAAAATGGACACCAACAATTAAACGGAAGAAAGAAGATATAAAGGTGTTAGCAAAAATGTTATTTCCAGATGTATTTTTACCGGGCAAATCCAAATATTTTATTTTGCAGAAATTTAAATTTATCGTAATCTTTAAAATTCATTACTATTTCTTCATATTCTACTTGTTCTAGTGCTTCATAATTTGCTTCTATAACATTATGGTCCTTGAGTAAGCTTTTATACTGTGTTTTTCTTTCTTATTATTAATTCTTTGTTCCTTTTACTTTAGTTTCTTATATTGTTGAATACATTTTTGTTAAATTTTCTATCCGTCATTATTTTTTTACCCAATTCAATTTTTTCTTTTAGCAATATTTATCTTCTTCTTTTTTCCTTCTATCAATTCTATCTTTCTTTTTGTAGTAAGCAATTTTTTGTGCTTGATATTTTTGGTCCATTTCTGCTTCTTGTAGTAGTCTTTCTTTTTATAATGTTAAAAATATTTTTATTATCTTGGCTGTTCTGTTCTATTGTTATCATCATTATTTTACCAATTTTTGAGTTTTGTTCTGGAAGAATTTATCTGATTCTTGCTACTGTTTTTTTCCTCGTATTCTTCCAATTTTTGCTCTTTTTTGTTTTCAAATTTTTCATCGTACCATAGTTTTTTTGCTCATTTTTTGTTTTGGAATACTGTAATTTTGGTACTATTTTTTATACTTTCCCGTTTGTACTCTATATATTTTTCTGCTTCTTCTAGTAGTCTATTTTTTTATATTGCTGAACAAGTTTTTTTTATTCTGGTAACATTTAACTGCTTCTTGTTTTTTTTTCTTTGTATTCTGTTGTATTTTTTCTTCTGTAACTTGCAAGTTTTTTGTGCCTGATCTTATTAGTGGTTTTTATTTTCATATTCTTCATTTTACTGATTTATTTTTCTTTTGGTTTGTTTCTTCTCTGCTGTATTTGTAATAATGTTTTTATTCTCACTCATTTTTGCTCTATATTTCTTTCCGTAGTCTTTCTTTTTATATTGATGAACATGTTTTTATTATCTTTGCTATTCTATTTTGTTTTTATTCCTTTACTCACTTCGATTTTTTGTTCAGGCAATATTGATCTGTTTCTTTTAATTATGTCAATTCTGTTTTTCCTTGTGTAGTCAGCAATTTTTTATTTGTTTATTTTTTTCGTTTGATGTGTTTTTTCTCTGATGTGATTATAATACTGTTTTTGTTCTCATTCATCTTTGCTCTATATTTCTTCCAGTATTCGTTGTATTAATTTTTGCATAGAGTTTTGTTGAATTGTACTCTTCCTCTAGTTTTTCATTGCTTTTTTGCTCTTCCCTCGTTAATCTTTATTTTAATTTTTATTACTACTGAGAAGTGGTCCAAATCCTGATTAATTTCCAGATTCATCATCATTAGCCCCGAAGTGTTTTTTTGATCTAAAATAATGACCAAATAAAAAAATTATTGTAATGAAAATTTTTTAAATGTGAATTTTGATCGACGACCATTTCAACAGTTTTCAAGTTAAACTCATTCCTTTTCCCTTTATCGATAAAGATATTTAAAAAACCAGGTTGAAAAATGAATGAAAATGAATCGAACAAACCCGATTCGAATTTCCAATCCAGTCCTGCAATCCACCCAATGGTGACCCACAATCCTTGTTATAGATTTGCCATTCCGGCCAAGGTCTCGTTGCACATTTAAATGCCCATGTCTTAAATACCCATTAACAAAATGCGCCAGAGATTAGGCCGGTGAACATGAAAATTGTGGAGGTGCGCGAAGCGACGAGCGTTTCGAAAATCGTGATCGCGGCCGTGCTCATCTTCAGGGCGGCGTGCGCGCAGGAGAACAATGTGTGTCCCACTTTCAAAGATTATTACACGATGAAGAACAATTCGAATTGTTGGTACGATTTGGCGGCGGAGTACAGCGCTGTGAGTAAAAAATGTGAATTGTGACAATTATAACTTTAATCCTGTGGATTTACTTTTAATAATAATCCTTCTAATAATTTTGAAACAAAAGTCATTCTCTGTTAAAATACTTTATCTGGCATAACTAAAAAATCACAACTTTTGAAATCTAAACACTAATATTTCGGATGATATGGTATATTATGTACTTTCTTATTAAAAAATATTGACAAATTTTAACAATTCTTGTCTCAATTTTATATGTTTTTACTTTTTTTGGCTTATTTAATTGTTGATCAATTTTAGCAATCAACAATTTTGTTTTTTGCAGTTTTTGACAATCTTTGCTAGTTTCTAATTGACTCAAACATTTTTGAGTTTATGAGGGTAATTGAGAATTTCTAACGGTTTTTGAAAATTGTCATCAAAGAACATGAGATTGTTAAAATTTTTTGATAATTGTAAACATTTTTCACAGGATTTGGTAGTTTTTTTGTTTGACAGCTTTTTGTATGACTTATTTTTTTAAATCCCAAACTTTTTTAAAAATCCCAATTATTTTAAAATTCTCTATATATTTTAAAATTTATTCAAAAATTTTGAGAATAATTCAATTATTAATGATCAAAAATCTTAAAAAATTTCTTAAATATTTTAAAAATAGTCCCAATTTCTCAAAAATTATTTAAAAAGTAATAAAAACATTTTGAAAATCGTCCCAGGAATCCTTATACCTCTTGATGGTTTAATTTTTAACTATTTTAATAATTTTTGACTATTTTTTCTGATTCTTTTTACTTTCTTTGAAAGTTTTTGATAACTTTTGAATATTTTTTTACGATTAATGTTTTCTTATTTCTTGACTATTTTTAAAATGGCTTAGATTTTTTTAATAATTTGGTAATTTTGACAGATTTTTCTCGATGTTATACTATTTTTACTTTTTAAGCTTTCGATTGTTTAGTAACAATTCTTAAATATCAGTTTTTTATATTTTTAGTTTTTAAGTTTTGGACTGTTCAGTTGTTCCAAAATTTTAATTTTTGAAACTTTTGATCAGAATTTATGGCAAATATTGACAGTTTTTAATGCATTTTCCTTGTCTTTTTAACAGTTACTGACAACTTTTGAATGCTTTAAGAACAATATTTTAGGTTTTATTTGATTGTTATTTGTATAACAAACGCATTCGTCATATTTTGTTAATTTTTTCCTCAATTTTGTATAATTTTTAGAGATTCTTTTGATTTTGACAGTTTTGGACCTTTTTATTGCCTTTCATTTCTAAGATTTGTAAAAACGTGTAGCATTCCATCCTAAATAATTTTATCAGTTTGGAAAAAAATTAAATATGATTCTGTTTGAATAAATTAAAGAGAATGTGCAGCTACATTATTAATTAATATTTTAGTGATAGTGATAGTGATAGTACATCCCGATAAATTTAAATTTTCAATAGAAAATGTTTTTAAAGCAACTTTTGCGAGTTTTTTATAAATTTCTGATTTAATTTTCCAATGAGTGGAAATTTCTGAATAGAGACAAGTATTTTTTTATAAAATTAGCTAACGAAATCATTAAGAAAAAATTGAATACAATAAAAATACAAAAATAAAAGTTAAGCCACCTTTATTAATAATTAAAGAAAACCTCATTTTTTACAAATATAGTAGTGTTATACATCTTAAAATTAAAAAAAACCCTTTCAGTCTTTTACTAAAAATACATTTTTTTAATTCTAATTTTTTTTCCAAAAATTGCAATTTAGCAAAATATCGAAATAAGAAGAAAAACCTCAAAAAATGATAATAATAGCAGTATACAAAGTATATTTTTTTGCAAAATTCACATTTACTTTTGAATTTTATTCTTGCAATATACTTCTTTTTACAAAAATTCTACACGTTTTTCCCGTTTTACTTAAATCACATTTTTTGATAAAAATCCCAAAAACATGTTTTTTTCAAAATTTGCAATTTAAGGTTTCCGCAGGATCTCAAAGCAAGTTATTAAATCCAAAAATGTTAATGTTGACAATATCATTATTAAATTTTTTTGCAACAATCGGTATTTCATTTCATCTAACGATAACATCAAGAAAATAAATATAAAGAATAATAAAAATACAAAAATACAAAAATTAAAAGTGATGCATCTTTATAATGAAAAATGAAATATTAACTTGAATCCCATTTCATTCTTAAGTATTTAAACCTTCTTTTTGTATACCCATATAACCCACAAAAAAATCCGGCGGACTTAAATCAGGAGACCTAGCGGGCTATTCAATTGGAATCCTCTATTTATTACATTTTTATTTACTAAATTTCTGTTCTCTAGCTCTATTTTAGGTTTTCTATTTCGCCAAATTATTGTACAAATTTTTTGTTGTTTCTAACTAGCCAGAAATAATTCGACGGATGGGCTATCCAGTTCTCACGTACAAAATCCAAACTGCTGATGGGTACATTTTGACGATGTTTAGGATTCCGAACGACCATTCAAAAAATCCAAATGCCAGGTACCATCCGATTTACTTGCAACATGGACTGGTCGCGACTTGTGCCACTTTTTTGGGGAATGGCAGGGATTCTCTAGGTAAGGAAAAATGGGCATCAGAAAAAACGAAAAATGGTATGGTTTCTAAAACTGTTGAATTTATACAAAAAGGTTAAAATTTCTCATTCATTTTCATTTTCATATTAGATCACCAAATTTTTTATAAAATACGTGATTTTTCCAAAAATCGCAGTTTTGTGCTGGAGCAGGAACCCCTAGCAGGAAATAAAATGTTTCCGAAAACGGTAGTTAAAAACGTACAAATTCGCATTTACTTTCAGATTTTGTTTTGTGGTGGTTTTAACTAAAATTTTTTTACAAAAATCCCAATTTCACGTTTTGCCAAAATCATAATTTAGTATTTAGCACGCCATTTTTTTAGGAAAATTTTTGTTTTACAAAAATCTTAATAAGTTAAAATAAAGATACTTTTTCGTGTTTTACTAAAATAATATTTCTTTACAAAAATCACAATTATTATACAGAAAATACAGTTTTAGGTTTTTAGCAGGATTCTCTAGCAAGAAATCATTAGTACAATTTTTTTGCAAAATTCAGTTTTAAATATCGTTTTTTTAATTTTATTTATTTATTTATTTTTCCAAAAATTGCAATTTTAGCAGGATTTAATTGCAGGAAGTAAAATTTCTTTGAAAATCATATTAACAGCAGTATAATAAGTATTTTTCATTTGCAAACGTTCTATTTACTTATAAATTTCATTGTTTCTTTCTCTCTTTTTGCGTTTTTCATAAATAACTATTTATATATAACTCAATATTTTGCAAATATCGGCGATTTTTCTAAAAATCTTAATTGTTTAGAAAAATCCACTTTTATTTTTGCCCAAATCGTTATTTATTACAAAAACCCCAATATTTTGCAAAAAAACAGGTTTTTACAAAAACCTTTCTTGCCCTTTATTAAAATCACAATTTTCTGACAAAATGCATTTTTTTTACAAATACGCAGTTCATCCAAAAATCCCAATTTTAGCAGGATCTCCCAGCAGGAAGTATAAAAAATCATTTTTTTTTGTAAATTCCCAATTTTCTTCTAATAACCTAGTTTTTTCAAAATTCACTTTAAAAAAATTAATTTTTTACATCAACATTCCATTAGAACAACGGTAAATCAACTAAATCAATTTTTTAAAATTCCTGCTACAAATTTCTGTTATTACCGCAATCGCAAATATCATGAATAAGTAAGTGGAAGGTTATTGCCAAGAATATTTTACGAAAGACACGTTTAAAATATTCATGTGTTTTTTTAACATTCACTCGGTCTGTTTATTGACGTCCACGTACCCACATAAAACAAATATACCGATACGATTATATAAAACCTTACGGAAAATACGTTCCAGTACTAATTAATGACCTGTGCAAATACACGATAAATTAAACGTTTTTATATATTTTATAAAAATATAGTAACGATTGGGTAACGCATTCTCAGAAAGAACAGAATGGAATTATAGTGATAGCTGTCAATAATTCTGGAAGAAAAAATTATATAATATATCAAAAAAAAAATATTGGATTGGTGGAAAAATCATAGAGAATCTAGAAAAAAAAATTAGGAAAGACACTTTTCTTTAACAAACAAATTACTTCAAAAGATCCAATTAACAGATAAAAAGAGTGTTGTCCTGTTCTAGTTTCAATACAAAAAACCTGTAACTTAAAAATGTAAATTTAATCTAAAGGAATAACTATAACTTTCATATAAAAATATTAAATCATCCCTATGGATGTCCTGGAAATGATGGTACTTTAGTTTTATATAAAAAAACTCTAATTTGCTAGTTTTGGCTTTATTACGACGCTCATCCGTCGGACATATTTTTATGTCTTATGGGACACTACAATTACAGGTTATATTAAAGGATAAATGTCTTTTTATTATAAAAAAAACGTTAAATGATTATTTTAAAGTGTTATTAATCTGTTTTGTTTAAGCTTTCGTTCTTTCTGATGCTGGTTACGATGTTTGGTTAGGAAATTACCGAGGAAATGCTTATTCCGAAGAGCACATTAATATGACAGTTTATGACCAAGAATATTGGAACCATGGGTATGTTAATTAACTAATTAATATATTAATTAACAAACGTAATATAAAAGTTCACCAACAAAATCACCCATTTTCCCATGTAAATCTATATAAGAAAATACGTTTATTTTGTTGATTTTAAAGCTCGAAAATTTAAATTCAAATTATTTTAAATCAAGAAAAGTTCATGTTCAACTATTTTATAAAGGTACATTTCAATAATTTTAAGTCGAAAAATTTAGATTCAAATTATTTTAATATATTAACAACACGTCTATTTGACATTGACAGGTTTGACGTTGACAAGTTTGACATTGACAAGATTGACGTTAACAAGTTTGACATTGACAAGTTTGACATTGACAAGTTTGACATTGACAGGTTTGACCTTGACAAGTTTGACATTGACCATTTTGACAAGGTCACAATAAACGCATGACTCTCAATAGCTCGTGACCTTCAAATATACCAAACTCCTCAAAATGAACGATAGATTTTCTTATATAGAATTACATGGATAATAATTATGTTGGGTTCTTCCAGAATGGACGAAGTAGCTCTGGTAGACCTCCCAGCAAATTTCCATACGATCCTTCGTCACACAGCTCCAGGCAGTAAAATAATCTTTATCGGACATTCCCTTGGGACTGCGGTCTCCCTGATGTACAGCGCCGAGTATCCCGAAGTTTCCAGCAGGATAATTAAGATGCTGGTCCTATTGTGTCCTGCTTACACTTTGTCGAATATGATATCTCCGTACAGATCGCCAGCGCCCTTCGGCAATTTAGTATTGGTGGGTGGGTAATGTAGGGTATTAATCACGAGAATAAAAATATATCGTTGTAGGATACAGTTAGAAGATTGAGGTTAGATAGAATTGTGTCTCAGGCACAGGAATTGAGGCGATTAGTTGTGCCACCCTGTATGGAATCACCGGAAATGATGCAATATTGTATGCAACTGTATAATTTGTTTTATGGACCAAAGACTGATTTAGGACCGGTAATTTGTTGTGATCAATTTATGTTTTTTTTTTTTAATTTTTGTTTTTGATTTTAGGAGAAAATTCCGGTGTATTTTAACCAATTGCCAGGGGGGACGTCGATAAAAATTTTGAATCACGCTGCGGATCTCGTGTTGGGAAATTTTAGAAAATATAATTACAACAATTTAAATTATAAGGTTTATGGAACAAAATTTTCTCCAAATTATGATATTAAGCGGCTCAGAGTTCCTGTTTACCTTGTATACAGCGCCCAAGATTGGGCCACATCCGAGGCTGTAAGTAAAAAACTAGTTTTCCTTCATTTCCCACGGGAAATCGTCGCTATTTTTAAAAAAAAACCATTCCTTTTTATTACTGCACTGTTTCTCTTCAGACAATAAATATACATTTCATGTTAACTTCATTTAGATATAAATTTTTTAGATATAAATGTTGTCTCTTAAAACCATTAAAATTTTCCCGACTAAAAATTGTTGTTGAACTTAAATTTTCATTTATTAAAATCATTTAAATTTCGCCATTTGAAATAATTTAATGTTTCCTCCCTTAAAACAATTTTAATTTTCAGCCCAAAAATAATCTGAATAAAATTGTCTAATCTTATAATTATTTAAATTTTATTGACTTAAAAGATACCAATAAAAACTAATTTAAACTTGAATTTTCCCATTTTAAAAGAATTTAAATTTAAATTAAGTAATTAAAATTATTAAAATTTACCTTTATGAAAAGTTTGATCTTGAATTTTTCCATTACAAAATAATGTTATTTTCGCAAATTTTCTCAAATTAAATTAATTTCATTTTAAAATATTTTCCTCTTGAAACAATTAATTTTTTTTGTAATTTAAAATTAATGATAATGAACGCTATAATATAATTAACAGCTAAATCTTCTCCTCATAAAATAATTTAAATTTTGTAGCTTGAAATAATGGAAATTTTAAATTTTTTGCGAAAAGTAAAAAAAATGTACCACAATAAAAGAATTTGTATTTGAATTTTCCAGCCATAAGTTTAATTCTAAAATAATTTAAAATTAAGTTTTCTTCCTTAAACCAATTTGGATTTAGTTTTACGTCCTTGAAATAATTTCATTTTTTAGATTTAAATAATTTTAATGTAAATTTTGCTGTCTTAAAATAATTTAAATTTTTCCTAATTAAAATTAGTCAACTATATCTCTATAAAATAATATAAACAAAAATTTTTCTTTTTAAAGTAGTTTTTAAGGTTTTTTTTATAGCAACAGGGAAATGCCGAATCGGTAACCACCTCCATTGATCCATTTATCAAATAATGTAAATATCCGCTCGTTAATTAAATTGCTCCGCACATGTCTAAAGGAAAATGAAGTGAACTTCCTTATGCAAAACATTTCTCTCATCAACTTCATTTCGTGTGAAGTTCGTTAGGAGTTTTGAAAGGAAAACTCCTAATTTAATTGTAATGTTCATTAATGCTCGCAAGGCAGCTATTTAATTTAATAACGTTTATTTTTATTTGTTTTCGAATTGAAACTCCGCTAATCCTAATAATATAGTTTGTTCTAAAGCTTTTTGGTATTTCCTTTGTTCCAGGATGCTTTGAATCTCTGGAGAAATTTACCGGAATCCAGCAGGTACGGCATGTTGAAAATAAACAGAGACATTTTCAATCATATCGACATGGTGTTTGGAAGGCACGCCAGGGAATGGGTCTATGACCCATTGGTTAGGGAATTGAACAAAGCAATAACTAATTAATTTATTAAATTAGGAAATTAGAGAATACGTTTAGTGTTATTGTTAAACTTTAAGTGAAAAAAAAAGACTTGCTCAGATAAATTAAAGTTTTTTGTAAATATAAATTCTTGTTGATTTTTTCTTCGGTGTCCTAAATCAGTCTAAATAAAAAGCCATTTTCAGGAATTTTATTTGAGAACAAATTTAACTTCAGCAAATAATTTCGTAGATTCTTTAATAAAATGTGTCGCCATTGCTACTCAATTATCTAATAAAAACTGTTTAGAAATTTTAAAATAGTACATTTCTTTGTAACAAACTTGGTACTATAATATTTCAAAAAAAAGGTTAATAAAAATAATTCAGCAGCCTTTTCCTGGATAAGGACGCTATGTTTCTAAAAATGTAAGAATTCAGTAAGAAACAATTTAAACAACAAGTACAATTTAATAAATATAGAAAAATGTGCTCAACAATCATTAATAAATATATAAAAATGATACAAAAAGCCTTCTTACCAAGGGATGCTCTTGAGGGGACCCATGGCCCTTAGACACTAAATAAACTTCCCCCATGATCGTCGAGGGACCGCTTGAAACCACTGAACTTCTTGCAAATAATATTTATGTTCTTAAAAAGTACAACGCTCTTCCAAGAGTGTAAAACAATGTTTACGAAACGATTAATAAATATATATATATATAAGTGAACTATTGAACAGTTAATTTGGAAAAATAAATCTAAAGCCCTTTTAGTAGTAACAGTATTATTACGCTCAACAAAAAAATGAGTTGCATGTAACAACTCTTCTATATACATTATTATAAATTAGCAAACACATGTACAATTTTGGAAAATTCAGGACAGTTAAACTCTTAAAATAACAAAAAAATGTATGGTTTTTAACGAATATTGAGGAAAACCTTTGTTTTTAAATTGTCTATAGCGTTCGGATAATTTTTAGAGAAAAAACAGGGAAAATTACAAACCATATTTCCTTTGTCATTACCTTCAGCCTAAACTGTATCTTCAGATATCATTTATTGATTTTCAACTTTTGAGCTAATCTCATTATAAATTATATTAGTTTCTCCAGTAAATCGTTGTAAACTTTCAGCTAAGTATTCTAAAATTTACTTAGGACTGAATTTGGTACTTGGTTTAGGGATAATTCTTACATTAAGTAGATTAGAAGCAACAACAAAAGGTACGGAAGTAACCAAGAAAGAAACCTTAGAGAATACTTGTCTATACAAAATTATTGAAAAATAAAAGTTGAATAGAGATGAGATTTTCTGCATCTCTTTCTATTGTTCAGAATTATTCTATTCTATCTGATCCAACTTATCCTTCACATTCTTCTTCTTAGTAATTCTTCATTGACTAATTTGGACACGAAACGTTTCTTATGATATTTTCCAAAAAACAGATTACACTGACACAAACACACACAATTCACAATATTCCGAAACTTATCTGACGCTCAGTTCAATGATACTGAAATAGAATTTCTTAATAAAGGATTAAAATAACAGTGTACCACTTAAAAAAATAGCTTTAAAATCACAGTTTAATGTTTAATGACTATGATGAAAAACATACAATTCAAAAAAACCTCAAGCACCAAAATAATATGGTACGACTAAATTACATAAAGATAATTTGCTTGTGTCAATACACCGAATAATAAATTAGCAGAGGTTCTTTATAGATTTTGAATAATTACGGTTACATATCAAAATATTCAGTAAAAAAACTGTTTATATTTAATAATTAAACTAAACACAGATAAACTTAAATGAAAATAGATAATTAATTTCATTTAACGTTAGGATTATGTTTTCAAGAATTCGCCCATGTGAATGTATACCATTAAAAGCTAAATTCTTAGAAAGAAAAAACATTAACAACATTTTAATTAATGAAATTATAAACTTATTTAATTCATGTATCAATTAAAATTACTTTGTTTTTGATGATAAATATTACATTCAAATTGAAGGATCACCAATGAGTAGTCCAATATCACCAAATTAGGCAAATAATTCTATGGATACTTTGAAACAAAAACTTTTTGATACAATTATATCCAGAAATTTATTGTTTTGGTATAAATATGTTGATGATGTTTTGGCTGCTTTTACCGGTAGCGATAAACAATTAATTTTATAAACAATTTACACCCAAAAAAATGTACCGTTGTATTTAAAAAGAGTAAACTGTAATCTTCAATATTGAATTTATTGCGAACCAACTCATACAAATATGACTATAAGTACGATTTATCTTTTATATATTTCTAACGTTAATGTTGTGTTTGCTTTGAAAATTACGGTCATGATGTCACACTGTTAAACAGTTATAGAAGGAAAGAAAGAAAGAGGAAAAGGAGGTCATCATTGGAACGTTCACCATCTTCATTGCAAGTTCACGGTCGCTCTCGATTTAATTTCATTCGGTCATCCGATCAATTATCGACGATTAGCGTTTCTGTTAAAAGGGTAAAGATTTTGGGATTTTGGAACAACGAATGTGGATTTCGTGATAATGGTTTGGACAACTTTGTGTTCGGTGGTTTTAATTTTGTCAGTGGATACTGTTTCGCCCGGTAGATATGTACCAAAGTGGAAGAAACAAGTAAGTAAAGAGAAATTTTTGTTTTTTTTTTTAAATTTTGGAGTTATAAATCTTTATAGAACTAGAAAACATTTTAAGTCCAACAAGAGCAAGATAATTTACTTGTTCAAAAAACTTTTGGTTCTGGATTGATCAACAAAGAAGATTTAATACAATGGCCACCACGTTCTCCTGAATTAATGGTGATTGATTTTTATTTGTGGCATTGGGTTAAGGAGACACAATATTATATTTTTATTAAAAAATAGTATTCTTTAAAGATTTTTAAAAAAACCATTAGATTTTTGGGCCAAAATAATTTATTTTCATGAAAAATTTAAATTTCAATCAAAATATTTTGGTTTTTTTAATACTCTGTTATATTTTTATACACTATTTATCCGGAAGTCTTCAAAATTGGAATTCAGTTTAAATATTTTCATTACTTTGCTTTTAATAAATAAATATTGTTTTTTAGATACTTTAGATACTTTTTTTTACAAAAATTTAAAACTTCCTGATAAAATTAGATTTCAGTTAAAATATTTTTATTCGCAATAAAATAATATTATTTTTTAAAGATTTCTGTATAATTTAAATCAAGGAATTCAGTTTTTGTCAAAAATTGAGATTATCTTAAAAAACAATTAATTTTTTGACAGAAAAAATTAATCTTTGAAAAAATTTTATCTCAGATAAAGTATTCTTAATTATTTGCTTTTAATAAATAAATATCAGTTTAGAAAACTTTGTATTATTTAAATCAAAGAGATCAATTTCTGTCAAAAAAGGAAGATTTTCATAAAAAACAATTTGACAGAAAAAATTTATCTTCGTGAAAAACATTTACATTTCAGTTAAAATATTTTTAATTATCTACTTTTAATAATTAAATAAAAGATTTTTAGCGAATTTTATATATTTTAAATCAAACAATTTAAATTTTGTCAAAAAACAATTAATTTTAAAAAAATAAATAATTGTGGAAAAATTAAATTTTAGGTAAAATATTTTTAAATATTTTTTTACTCCAAAAAATTAAGTCGAAAGTTTATTAAATTATACGAATAAAAAAATGATATATCTTTTTAAATAAAATAACAAAAAAAATATGTTATTTTCTTGCTTTTTATGCAACCAGTTTAACTTCGTAGTTGATAATATAATTGCCTAACTTATCAAAGAAAAATAATTAACAAGAAATGAATGTAATAAAATTGAGTAACATAAACAAAAGTATTATTATTATTATTATTATTATTATTATTATTATTATTATTATAAGTCAATCATTGATTATTTATTAATTAGAAAATAAAAAAAATAAAGACAGAAATGTATAGAAAAAAAAAATAGAAATCGAGGATAAAGAAAACAGTAAATAAGACGCGAAAAAGTAGTAACAGTAAAAAAAAGCGGAAGAATTCTTGTGTATATCGATTTTTATTTTTTCTAATTAATATATTCAAAAATTCTGTCGAACACTTTTTCATTAATAATTAGTAGTTATTACGAATCACACTGTATACAATTAATGATGTAACATTCATGATTCCAGCATTTCCCATAATTGGTACTTGTAGTCAATTTAAATATCAAATTATTCAACACGAGATACACTTTGAATACATTCTAAATATATTTTTTTATTAGAAAATTAAAATGCGAGCACTTGAAAACATACTTTCTCTATTCACTCAAGAAATTTTACTAAAGAGAAAATGAAGAAGCAGTCGCGTCTGTGAATATTAAAAACTTAATTGAAAACGCTGTCACGTCGTTCAAGAAATTCTATGAAAGTAAAAAGAAATGTTTCCCTGCTAATTTTTGAGTGTGTTGAAAATTCCTGCTGAATTTTTTTATTTCAAATTTTAGCCGGAAAACAAAGTAATGTTTTTGTATGTTTAGTAATTAATTTACAATAGAATTAAATTAAACTCTTTTAACGAGGAGAAAAATAGTAAGTGAATAAGAAAACCTCTTCGGTCTAAATTGTTTAATTTTAATCACAAAAAATTGTGATTTTAAGTGATTCTGTTTTGTTTAAATAAAGGGGTCCAATTTTTGTTTTTTCCTAAAAAAATGACAAATAATTAAACTTTAAGTATTTATTTTTAATTAAAAAAATATTAATTTTTAAAAGAGTTCTCTTAAATATAAATTAAAAAAATGCAATTTTTGTTTAAAAATTATGTTTTTTCTAAAAATGAATTACATTTTTTGACAATAATAATTAATTTTCATGATAAAATAAGGATTCTACTAAAATATTTTTAATTATTTGTTTTAAATAAAAAATATTAAATGTATGGAGAATTATATGTAATTTAAATCGAAGAATTTCAATTTTTGTCAAAAATTAAAATCATCTTAAAATAGAATTAATTTTTTTCACAGAAAAATATTAATATTTCTGAAAAATCTAGTTTTTAGTTAAAGTAATTTTAATTATTTTCTTTAAAAATAAAAAATATCAATATTTCAGAGAATTTTTGTCAAAAACTAAGATTTTCTTGAAAAAGAATTAATTCTTTTGACAGAAAATATTAATCTTTCGGAAAAATGTAGATTTCAGTTAAAAGTATTTTTAATTCTTTGGTATAAACAAAAAAATATCAATTTTTTAGAGAATTCTGTATAATTAAAATCAGAGAATTAAAATTTTGTCCAAAACTAAGATTTTCTTAAAAAAGAATTAATTTTTTTGACAGAAAATATTAATCTTTCTAAAGAATTTAGTTTTCAGTTAAAATATTTTTAATTATTTGTTTTTAATAAATAAATATTAGCTTTTTAGTGATTTTGTTATAATCTATACAAAGGAATTCTAAAAACTAAGATTTTTTATTAAAACTAATTTTTTGGCAGAAAAAAATAGATCTTTGTGAAAAAAAAAATTGATTTCAATTAAAATAGTTTTAATTACTTGCTTTTAATAAATAGAAATTATTTTTTGAAAGAACTCTGTATAAATTAAATAAGAAAATCATATTTTTGACAAAAATTGAAGTTTCATTAAAAAAATAAATAATTTTTTCTCAAAAATATTAATCTTTGTGAAAAATATTTTTAGTTAATTGTTTTTAATATATAAATATTAGTTTTTAGAATTCCTTTATTGCTCAAATAAGAAAATCTTAATTTTGTTAAAAAATAGGGTTTTTCTATAAAAGAATTAAATTTTTAATAAAATAATTTTCATGAAAAAATAAGGTTTCAATTAAAATCTTTTTAAGTATTTATGATAAAATCTTGATAAAAAATAGTTACTTATCTGTAACCTAAACAATCCAATTCTGTTTTCGAAAACCGATATTTCTAAAAAAAAATGAAATCAACATAAACATTTAATCTTCGTGAAGAAATGAGATTTCAGCTATAATATTTTCAAGCATTTATTATTGATAAAAAACGTTAATAATCCACAAAGTATTTTTGTATTAAAGCAAAACAATCGAATTTTTGTCAAAAATGAAACCCAACAAATGTTTTCCCAAAGCCACTTCCCTAATTATTTATTTTTGTTGCAGGCCTGCGAAGTGCCTGCGTCCCGAAATTCCCATTACGTATGCACGGACGAAGGGGAAGTGAAATGCCTTCCCGGATGGACGGGGGACCTGTGCGACGTCCCGAAATGCCGGACGGGATGCGACCCGATGCAGGGATACTGCAATCGTCCCGGAGAGTGCATCTGTAAACTGGGATATTACGGGGAAAAGTGCACTAAATGCATTCGTCTGCCGGGATGTCAACAGGGTTTTTGTACCGTCAGCTTCGAGTGCAATTGTCACGAGGGATGGGACGGGATTTTTTGCTCGGAACGTAAGCCAGATCAGGGATTCGATCAATTAATCGGTCCGGACCGAATAGAAATAGAAAACACAACCAAAAAAGCAATTTTCAAAGTAACAACAATGTTTCGAGACAACCCTGCCTAAAGAACCGCGTAAATTTTTTCGTAGAAAAAACTCATAGAAGATCATGATTTTTGTCGATTTCGGGAAATATCATTCCCCCTTTTTTAAACTTTCAAAAAAGTTCCCTAATTTCTTTCTCAAACCAACAATGCCTATTTTTAAAAAACTGCTTCAACCCTTACTTTGTGGAATTTATCCGGAATGAACATAAAAAATAAATTATTTTATCTTGAAATTCTACAGTATTACAAACCTGTTTTTATAATAACTTTTCTATGATCAGATTCAGCTTTAATTGCATTATGAAAAAGATCAATAACATTAACAGATTTCTCATAAGCTTAATTTTATATTACTAATATTTCAGCCAATTATTATCGAGTAATATGTACATAGTGATTATTTGCTCTAATATTCTTCTTTTTCTGAAAAATTTGGTTAATATTATATAGGTATCTAGTTTAAAATATATAATAATAAAAATAGAATTTCCCAGATTTAGTTGTTCAACACTACTGTATACTGATACTGATGGTTCAATTTTTCTGTTGAGTATAGTTTTGTGTTTAGTGTCAATGAGGTGTTTTGCATAATGTGATTTATCTGGTAGTTTTAATCTATAAACTCGTAAGTGTTCACTGTACCTTATTTCAAAATTTCTAAGGGTATGGCCGAGATAAATGGCAACTGCCTCAAAAATAGCTTTAAGAATCGCAGTCTCATAATTTCCATTACGAAAAATGAAAAATTTGCATTTTGATAAAAAATTTTAAACCTTTCCAAATTAGGAAAAAATTTTATAGAGACATGTATTTTAATTTTAAAAACTGTAAAATATAAAATTAAAAGTAATAATTTAACAGATAAAGTTAGTTCAACCGTCATTATTAATACAAATCTAAAGTAAACGAATTTATTGAATGGAGTAACAACTTAAAAATCTCAGTAGAGATCCAATTAAAAAATGTTCACATAATGTTAGGGAACTAGTAGTTAATCAATCAAATTTCCTTTTTAATGATACTGATAAAAAACATTAAATTAAAAAAAATCCTCAAGCACCAAAATTATTTGGTACGATTAAATTACATAAAGATACAAACTTAAATTCGCAAATGTTAGCAACTGGCTCAGAAATAGTTTTAAAATCACAGAATAATAATTTCTGTTAGACCTGTAGTTTCTTATGTCAATACACCAAATAATAAATTAGCAAAGATTCTTAATTAAACTTTAACTGATTAAGGTTACATATTAAAATTTTCAATAAAAATCTCTTTTCATTTGATATATAAACTAAATACAATTAAACCTAGGAAGTCCCATATTATTTTAGATTAAACTAAATACCTATACAATATTAACCTAATTTTTTAAGAAAAGATTATTATTATTGCACATATAGCTGGAAATTCAAGAAAAACATAATATATCATTTTTATATTTGTTACAGATAAATTCCACAAATAAGGGTGAAACAATTAATTTAATATGTGTTTTTAGCGATTTGCAGACAGGACTGCAGTACGACAAGAGGATACTGTGATATTCCAGAGGATTGTAAATGTCGATTGGGATGGGCAGGGAAGACTTGTAAGGAATGTCAAGTTTTGCCTGGATGTGTACATGGATATTGCGACAAACCTCTGGAATGCAAGTGTTTGCCTGGATATACGGGAATTTTATGCCAAACACGTAAGAACCCAAAGTTAAAATATACCACGAGTTATTTTAACTTCTTCGTCCATTTTAATCTTTCTAAATAATACAAAAAATAAAATTAAAAACTCGTCAAAAAAAAATACAACAAATCATTTGCACAAAATTCATATTCTAGTACAATAAAATTTATAAAACATAGAAGAAATTTAGTCAAAAACTTTTCATCCCTATTAATAGGACCAGAATATATTGAATCTACTAAATAGAAAAATATTTTCCATAGAAATCTCTTTTTACATAACATTGAAAAAACAACATCGGAATATTATTTCAATTGGTTATTTCACAATTTAATATGCAACATTTTAAACAGATTCTCCGAATAATTGAACCGAATAAATTATTTCCTCAAATAAAATAAAATACAGCAAAATTAATTCTATTGAAAACAAAACCAAACAATTGTTTTTTTTTAATTTCGCAAAACAGAAAATATGTTATACCAAAATTAATTTTCAAAATATAATAATAATAATTTTTAAGAAGAATAAAAAAATCATGGAATAGAAAATAAAAGTAATTAAAATAAAATAATTGTCACAGGACGTACTTTCAATAATAATGTTAAAAATGTTCAAGAATATAAATGCAAATTTGGTTAATATAAATGAAGATTAAACAATTTGAAAAACAAAATGCCAAATTAAATAAAACACAAAAATTTTGCAAAACAAAATTTGATAAAATGAATGAAGAAATTTGAAAATGACAGAAAAACATAAGAAGATATATAAAAAAAATAAAACATAAAACTAAATATGTAGGATTAGAATTAAGAGAAGAAACTAAAGGTCCCGGTAAAAATCACTATTCAAATGAAAAATAAAGAATAAACAGAAAACTGAGAAATTTTTAAGAAAGAAAAGCATAATTTATCAACATAAGTAGAAGAAAGTGAAACAATCAAAAACTTGTTAACAAAAATATAAAAATTAAAAAGATGTAGATAAAGAACACAATTGACGTGAAGAAAATAATAATAATAGAAGTAGAAAAAAGTAACCGTGAAACCAAAAACAGTAATGAGATAATTTTTTTTATTGCAATTTCAAAAGAGAAATAATATTGTATTAAAATTAATTTGGAAAATACAATAATAATAATAATAATAAAAATGAAAATAATATTTATAATAATAATCAAAGCAACTAGATATATTTTAATTTTAAGTAAATAATAAAGACTATAGTTTTCTTATTAGATTGCTTTAGATATTTATTTTTGTACTAAAAAGCCCTTTTTCAATTAGAATTATTAACATTTGTTTGATTTCTGTATGTTTTTAATGATTCCCTGTAACGAAAAAAAATATGGAAAGTAGAGAATAATTTTTTATTAGATCGCTTGGGATATTTTCTCTTTACTAAATAGTCCCTTTTTTCAATTAGAACTTGTTTTTTAATAAATTAATTATTTATAATTGTTTACAGCGATCTGCTCTCCAACTTGTCATAAAGAGAGGGGGTATTGCACAAAACCAGGGGAATGCAGGTAAGAAAAAATTATTTAAAAAAGATTGATAATTATAAAGAGAAAAATAGATTTTTCTAATATTACAACATTTATAAAAGAGAAACAAATTTATATTTATACTCAAAATCAATTCTTTTCTTCTTTCTCAAATCTGAAGTAAACGAATGTATTGAATGAAATAACTTAAAGATTCTCAGTAGAGATACATCCAAAAAATTTTCAGATAATGTTAGGAAACTAGTTAATTAATAAAATTTCCTTTTTCATTAAAAAACATATAATTAAAAAAAATCCTCTAGCACCAAAATTATATGGTGTGGTTAAATAATATAAAGATACAAAACCAATTAAGCCTGTAGTTTCTTATGCCAATACACCGAATAATAAATTAGTAAAGATTCTTAATAAAACTTTAACTAATAACGGTTACATATCAAAATATTCAGCAAAAAAACCATTTGGATTTGATACATAAACTAAATGAAAATACAAAATTAGTTAGTAATAGGTTTTCAAAAATTCCAACCAAATTTTAATTAATGAAATTGTAAACTTGTTTAATTTATGTATCAATCAAAATTACTTTATTTTTGATCATAAAGTTTATATTTAAAATGAAGGATTACCAATAGGTAGTCAAATATCACCAATTTGACAAATATTTTTAAGGATAATTTGGAACACAAAATATTTGATCCAAATATAGAATATATTGTTTTGGTATAAAAATGTTTTGGCTGGTTTTACCGGTAGTGATATACAATTGGATGTTTACTTTAATTTTATTAACAATTTACACCCAAAAATAAAATGTAAGCGAAACCTGGTCCGACACAAACATTTAAAAATAGCTTTGACACACTGTGAAATTTCAAGAAAAATATAAATTATATTTTTATATTTTTAGGTGCCGTGTTGGATGGTGGGGTACAAATTGTGAAAAATGCCACCCTTATCCAGGATGTGTAAACGGCAGTTGTCGAAAACCATGGGAATGCAACTGCAAAAAAGGATGGGGAGGCATGTTGTGTGATGAAGGTACAACACCCTTATAATAAAAGAAAAAAAATTCCAAATTTTTGCACACTAATCATTCAAATTTGTACATATTTTGCAATCGAGCCAAATTAGAACGAAATTTTTCCTACCCAACTAAAAAAATAATTTTCCCGACTAATTTTACCATCACTGCAGTCGCTACTATTGAATGTAAATTTGCCTATTAATTCCAGAGCTGAATTTCTGCGAGAATAATCCGGATATCTGCAAAAACGCTTCGAAGTGCATATCGTTGACAAAGGACGAAGGAAATTACAGATGCTCCTGCAGAGAAGGCACGTCCGGCAGGAATTGCGAGTATTCAGAAATAAATACTGCGAAACCAGTTACTGCTGCGCCTACGGAGGCGCCATCTAGCCAAGTTACGGCGGAAACTAACAAAGTTGCAGAATCGTCGATGGGGAAAGAGAAAAACGAAACTGTTGGAAAAGTCGAGGCTCTTTTATTCGAAAATGAAACTTAACATTTGCATAGATGTCGTTAGAAAGTTTTAGAAAAAGTTAGACAGAGTGAGCTGCTTATGGTGATCAACTAGACTGTTAAAATTTAACGAACTGGATCATAGAAATTGATGATTGTGTTATTTACTTTGTATTTTATTTATTTATTTATTTATTTATTTAATTATTTAGAATTTAGAATAAATTATTTAATACTCTGGATAATATTTAAAATAAATGTTAATTTTTATTTCAGGATACAATAAAGAAAACACCCTTAATTTTTTCAATAAAATAAGGTCCCATATTAAGTGTTTACAAAAGATGAAACTTTATTCTTTAATTTGGAATGTACAATTTTGATCCATAATTTAAATTCATTAAGAATTCCTGAATTTTATGAAGACATACTCTATAAATTTTCTTGTTTAATTTTATCGAATTTTAACTGTAAACAATAATAAAGTTAACGTTCTAATTAAGTACATAAATCATACAATTAAAAATGTTCAATATAAATTTCGTTTTTATCATAATTTACAACATATTCAATTTTAAATATTTAACCTGATATAATACTACACCAAATATCTAAAATTCCAAATTTATTTAAATACTAATTAACTATAATTATACCATGGCAAATTGTACATTTTTTCTTAAATTTCATGAGATGTGATATAATTTTTTTGAAAATGGGTTCAGTTGTGTTAACACCTGCATTTTTTTTTTTTAATCATTTAAACTGATATCAGTAGGTCGATTGAAATTATTTTAAAGTAATAAATGTATAAATTGTATAAAAAAGTAACTTTCAATATGAACGGAAAAAGGTAAATTAATTTCAAAATTACATTTTTTAAGTGATTAATAACGAAAAAAATATTGGTAGCAACATAAATTGTTCTTAATTTATTTAAAAAAATCTGTATATTAAAATTTGTGAAGCAAGCAATAATTTTTTTAAAATTTTAAAAGTAATGAGAACATATTTGCGGATACTTTATCAAGACCAATTATAAAAAATTTTATACTTTCCCTCTAGAAAGTATTCACGGAATTTTTCGAAAATTTTTATAAAATCTCTATTTCGATGATGTCACCCATCCAAAAATTAACCGCATGCAATTACTGCTTAATTTATTATTTTACAATATATCATTTTTGTTTAACATGAGGAACTTTATTTTTAAGGGAATTCCTAAAAAATTGTCCACAATTTTACCTCCAATAATTTTCAAATTCCCATTTTGTTAAAAATTAGCAACATTTCTCTGCCTTGTACAAAAATTAAATATTTTTATTCGTTTGCAGAACCTTTATTTGAAGAATTTTTGTGAATCGCCTTGTGTAACTCAATATGGTTTTCCATGGAACAACCTCTTCTATTTTTAATAAATTTACAAACCATAATTTGTAAAATGATAAGGTTTTGACAGTTAATTAACGACTTAACTATATGGAATAAAAATTACAGTCATATGCATAACACCGATCGCCTTGAAATTTATAATATGTAACTCGTAATATCGATTGAAACATGCCGTGCATTTCCTCAAGACTTTGCATTCAATTAACTAGTTTCCTTTGTAATTTCGTTACACAAATACTTTTCCTACTTTTACTACAAAAATACTAACAATAATAAGGATAATGTTCATTTTAATTACATAAATATCAATATCTTAGCCTCGTTAGAAAAACAAATTGTAGAAACAGAATCTTCAATTAAAATTATAAGTATATCTTCGTTGTTATGAAAAATACTAAAAATAATTTACGTTTTAGAGTTATTTGGTAACAAATCCTTTGACAGTAGTTTTGTGTGTTGGTATGAAATAGAGAGTGTTACAAAAAAATCATGGACCTAAATTTTGGGTTACCCAGTAGACAAAATAGAAGCAACAAAAAATTAATAAAAATATAAAATTATATAATGAATTGAAAGTGTTTGCCAATAAAAGATTAATCCTCAGTAATTTTTTTAAAAATAACCATAACGTTGTGTATAACCTAATAAGATTCAAATTTAAAGAAATATACAGAGCACTTCATTATGGAACATATATCTGAGCTTATAAAACATATCTCAAAATGATTTTATAGTATTGCGCTTATTTTTCTGATCAATTTTCATGGAAACGTACTTTATTTTCTGTTAAGTCCATGATGATATCAAATTTCCTAGTATAAATTAATCATCCTGTATATAAAAATAATTATACACTTTCCCCTAAAAGCTGCTTTCTATTGTAAGTTTAAGTATTGCTCAAAAACAAGATGCAAAAACATATCAACTCAATTTTTTTCCAATTTGAATACATCTTTGATCAATCAATTAATTAATAAATTAATTAATTAATTGTCATTTTCATAGTTCGTAATTCGTACAAATTCATTTACAGTTCAATTATTAAATTCATAAGAAGGAGATTCAATAGGAAACTTCAGATACATAAAGTTTTTTTTGATAATTATATAAGAATGAAAACTAAGTTGTATAATGATTATTTTGAAGTTATAATGCTATCACTGAGATTTGTAACAAAGTTATTATTATGGTATAAAATTTAAAGATAATACAATAGTTATTCTACAGGAATTTTAATAACTTTTTGACACATTACTTTTACAATTAACTCACTCTGCTCTTGTTTCCAGAACAAAATTTCTAATGGCCCAACAACATTCAAGAATAAAATTTATTTTTAATTTGCTCGTTGAACACGAGAAATTAAATTAATTTATTAATTTTTTTACATTTTTTATAAAATTCAATACAATGTTTATAAGAGTTGAAAGCAAATTGAATTAGAATTATAATTAAGTACTTATTTTAAAAATATTATATTGAAAAACTCTTGTTAAAGATTACTCAAAATGATATTTAATAATTGTTCTTAATTTAGTTAAAAAAACTAGTTGCATATTAAAATGTGCGAATTAATCAAAATTTAAAAAAAAAATTAAAATATTTGCTTGCACTCTGTCAAGACCGGTTTTATAATAATGAAATGTTTTATAAAATTCTATAAAATATTCATAATGGGTTTAAAGAAAGGTATGTTCATTAGAATTATGTTTATTTGTTGTCAAAGAATTGTGTGTTGGAGAATTTTAAAAATAATGTAAAAAATATCTCAAAATCGCATTTTTTTAAGTGCTTATATAAATCAGTTTTAATATTGTTTTTCTGCAAACTTATATTCTGTGATTCGTTCTGTTTCTATATTTAAAAAATTCCCTTTCTATAATTCCCTGCCTCACAGTGCCATAATTTTTTTGTCATTGATTTAAGAAACCCATTTTTCTTATTTTTTCAGTTTTTCCTCCAATATTTTTATAAGTAACATTGACAGTAACGACTGTTTCCCTAGAATTTTCTCATCAAAATTAATAATGAACCGGATAGTACGAGAAACCAAACCAAGAAGTGTATATAAATATGGTAAAAGGAAATATTTGTGAAGTGAAAAGTTTAACAAAGATTAATCAGAGTCACTAATACTGAATCCATGTTAATCTATTATTCAAGTTAGTTATTGTTATAAATAAAGTTTGGTAAGACTCTAGGTGTGTTAAAAATTGGTGCCAAATGTAGGGTGAAAAAGAAAATCCAAAGTTCCTGGTAAAAAAACTTTTGAATTGTTGGCAGCAGAACTTAAAATAGATCTGGAAGTCAATAAATAAAAATGGAAACTTTATAATTTTTGAAAAAGTAACTACATTTTTTGAGTGTCTGCCAACATAAACTTTACAAATGTTCTAACTAATCGCAAAACTATTAATTAATAATATTATTATTTTAATATTGTTTTCATATAGTTCTTTTAATGTTGCCAATCCTGTATAAGACAATGGTATATATTATCCTCGGTTGAGTCAGATTGCAGGTTTCTATTTGCAAGCCAATGAGAAAGTAATGTCTCGTCCTTTGGAGACAATATATGTCTGCATAATATCATATTTTACACAATAGGTGTGGTCTTACAAAGTCTTTTAAAGAACCAAAGAATCTCGAGACGTTAAATATATTAAATTACTTGTCAGAATCGTTGTGAAAAGTTTTATTAAATAACTACATTTTTGAAATTCAATCATAGAATCAACGTGGTCCCAAAACAGACCCTTGAAAGACTTCCATATCAACAGGGTGTACCAATTCAATACTTTCCCTGTATTACTAAAACTAATTTTAAATTATGTATCTTAATTCCTTCCACCACTTAAGTTTGCAATGGCGAGGGAGTTACTCTTTCTTGTAAGATTAGTACACCCTGTATATGTCCAAAATATTGATACGCTTTATATTTCAGATGTATTAAATACAAATTACACTAATTGACATGGCTTTATGCGAGGATTTACGTGATATAGTGATTATTCACTAGACAGGATAATGATCTGTTCAACCTTTTTCTATTATTACGAACCGTGGTTCGATCGGACGATCTGCTTATTCGTATTTATGATATTAATAAAACAAGCCATACCAGTCTACTTTCGATTAACACCAATAATACAGCATGTCCCGATGCGAAACAAAAATACTCAATCATCAACTCTTGACCGAAAACCATCTCGTTGAAATATTGCATTTGAACTTCAATAATTAAACAAAAGAAATGTAAATAAAAAGTATATTCTTTTCGGAACATTTAAAATCAAACTTTGTAGATTGAAGTTTTTATAGTGAAAACTAGTGAAAACTCGAATTATAACTGCATTTTTCTTTTGATAACGCCATTTTTGAAATTTCGCATTAAAAAAATTTACTTTTATGAGTTATTCACTTATCGATTTATGGAACGCTGTATTTTATAATATTTTATTCTTAAATTGGTTGTCATTATTAAAAAAAATCTTTAAATTATATGCGCAACGGGAATAACAAAAAAAAGTAAGACCATCTTTATTAATATTTTTTACTATAGGATTTTCTTCGGACAATGATGAGATGAAGTAGTTTTTCTTCCATTTGAAGTAAACACCTGTTCTAGATAGTGAAAGGACTGTAAATAATTGAAATCAATAAAATAGAAGTACGTGTAATAGTAGTTTTCAAAGGAAGTCAATTACTTCTAAAATTGAGGTTAATCGTCAACCATGATATCAATATTTTTTAATAGAAGTGTATTTGACAAAAAAATGTTCACTTTTCCTTTTCCACGGTGAATAAATGAAAAAAATTAGAATTGCTTCGCTTTTATAAACGGTATTAGTAGAGGAATTTTTATTTTCCATTGTTTTGTAATGTTTTACCTATTTTATGGAAACTTTTAATGATCGAATTTATGTCTTCGATGTTGTGTAATAGAAGAACTGGGTTAGTACATGAGCGTAATACTTCATTTTCTTTTTAATTATAACATTAATCATACAAACTATTTAGTTTATCACAAAAACCCGTTTTGTTATTTATTACATGTACTTGTTTAAAATAAAATAGAAGGAAAAATTTACAAAGCATCCAGAAATGTTTCAAGTTGAATATAAAATTTAAATAAATTATTTGTTAGATACCTATTCTTTAAAAAAATTTAATAAACGGTTAAAATAATAAAATATATTCTAATTGTTATGACTATGTAAAAGGTACGACTAATGTAGTTACTGATTGTCTATCAAGAACAGATTGCTCAGAACTTCTTACGTTCAGAACTTGACACTCTTTTGTTATTGTTATTATTATTATTAACAGTGTTATTCCTAAAATGGCGCTGGCAAACAGTAACAAAGCCTACACAATACACATTCAAAATAAAACACTAAACAAGACGAATTTTTGACTTGATAAAAAACCAGCGCCATAAAATATTAAAAAAACAATTTTATCTTCGTCAGGTTCGATGTTTTTGAAGATTTTAATCCTAAGCACAAATACTATTCGAACGATTTGTAGGAACGAGTGCCCATGCATTGTGAATGTGACTATTCAATAGAAATGATGCGAATATTTTTATTTTGATTGCATAATAACTTTCGTTACGGGATCGCAGTTAACAAACGCTCCAAATGGGCATAAAACGAATCGACATGATACAATTCTTGATATTATTTACCTTTTTGAAATTATTTCCACATTCAAATATATTATGCAAGGGATGTAATAAGTGGTTTTAATACAGATATAATCGATTTCCGCCGGTAAAACGTTAACAATGGCAACTGAATAATACAATAAATATATGCATATGTACATTAGTAAAATAGTTATATTGAAAATCAACTAGTTTAACGTTACAAAATGTTCATTGATTAATCGAGGTAAAGCAAAACTAAATGTGCCAAAATCCCAAACTATCCAGTAAATGGTAATAATTATATCTTGTAACAATGGTTCTAAAGGCTTAATATTAGTTAAAATGGCTTTATTAAAAATATAAAATTTACTGTTTTCTGAAGAATTCCTTTTACTTTTTTACAGGTTATTATTATTACATTTTTAAAGATAACAATTGTTACAATTTAAAAAAAAATCCAATTCAATCATCTTGAAATCGTCTTAATTGTCCTATCTTCAATTATCATTTCTTTTTTTTTATGGAAATTTTTAACGTAAATTCAATATATTTTCTATAAAATACAAAATTTTTAATGGTAGAGACCATCCTAGGAAAAAAGAAGACATTATAACTTTGACAAATGACACTTGACATTTCTCATTCGACATAACCAAGTAGTAATTGGCGGATCAGATATTATGTGTCACTTTTAAAGTGGTCTTTTATCATTCAAAACTATTATACATATTGAAATAAGCAGAAAATTTTCGATTTCACTTATTAAACTTTGTCAAGAACCTTCACCTGCTGAATGAATGTAAATAAATGAGACAATGTCTACAAAGCGTCAGTTGTCAAATGTCAGCTGTCAAAGTTCACTTGTCAAAAGTCGGCTGTCAAAGTTCACTTGTCAAAAGTCGGCTGTCAAAGCTCACTTGTCAAAAGTCAGCTGTCAAAGTTCAGTTGTCAGATATCAAATGTCAATAAATTTGTATGGATTACAAGATTTTATAAATCGTATCAAAATAAAAATCAAGTGTATATTTATTGGGTGTTTAATTATTTCTAACTCGAATGTCTGAGAGATATAATCTTTTGATTAAATTATCGATTAATATGTTTGGATTTCTTAATTAGAATTAATTAATTATATTTAGGCGGGGTTTTTTAATGCAACAGTCTAACCTCGTTTTCACTCCCACCAACTTGAATTTTATCGGTAATTGTAAAGCAATGCATTATTAATTAAATCTATTGATAATCATTATTCTCATTAGAAAACATGTATTAATTTCATTATAAATGTATACTGTAACATATTTGATTTATTTGAAAATGTGAAGGCTACAACGAATGGATAAATATACTTTATTTTATTTTATCAATATTTTTATTTTCAATCGAAAAATGATATAATTTAGGAGGTCCGGTATAATGTTCTAGATTTTAATAAAGAAGAAGAAGAAGAAGAAGAAGCACTTCACTTTGTTTCTAACGAAAAGACCTTTTCTATGCAAGAATCGTGAGTATGTCGTTGTGAAAAACTATTGCGATACGTTGTGAATATTTTTCTCACTGACAACCGTTGCTTTCAAGGATTATTTTTACGATAAAATCTGGAATGAATCTACTCAATTGATTTTTTATGAATTGAGTTCACTCGCAAGTGATAATAATTTAATTAAATACAAATCCTAAACGAAAGTAATAGATAAAAAAAGAGTGTTGGGCAAAAGTTGACGCAAGAATTCGATTACAATTTTTTCTTATAGGATGTCTTATCTTTTTAACCCTTTTATATATACGTTAATTAATCGGTTATTATTTATCATATCAACCTCTAATTCGAATAGTGCCTTCACTTAGTTGTAATTAGAAACTAATTAGACCGTCCTTGTAGAAGAACTGACCTAAATCACGGAATTATTTTTAACGCTTTCCTCTACCAGTTCAATGAAACAACCTGACAAAAAAATCATAACAAATATTGTGAGAAACGATCAAGGCAATTTATTGGCACTTGTTCCTAAATGTGACGTTTCGTAATTAAATTATAGTGGGACAACTTTGTTTAATGAAATATCATTCTTATAGATGGGAAAAGCCTTGCTAATAAATAGTGCATGATTTTGTAATTTATTCTAGTAAAGGTTATTAAATATTTATTATTTTTATATTTAGTGAAGGTGAAGTCATGATTGCTGGGGGAAGATATTTTTTTTATAATTTAATTATTGTTTCGATGCCATTTGCAATTTCATATGCTTATAAGTTATTCTCTATTTTGAGTTTTCTTAATAAATTTTTACTTTAACCTTATTTAAGGGATCTCAATTTTCTTTTGATTCTATATATTCTGTAAACTTTGCTTTACACTTACCATCGACGTCATTTTTTTTATTTTTATAAAATGTATTATACTTATATCTCTTTTGTGGTTTCGTTCCATTTTAAGTACTTATTTTCTGTTCTAAAACAATGTTTTGTCTTTTTTTTGCACTTATATTTAAAGCCAAACATTTTTCTTTTATTTCACATTAGTCTTTTCAATTTTCTTTAACTTTTTGGCTATTATTTTCTTATTTTTATCGTTGTCTTATGATTCATTGACTATATGATTTTTTTTCCATTTCAGCAGTTTTTTTTCAAGCTGTTCCATATTTTTTACATTTGTCTTCATAATTTTGTACTAGTTTGTTATTCCATACTTTTCTCTTTGATTTTGTAGTTTTTTTTTATTTCTACATTTTTCTACAAATTTGCGTATTTATCTAAAATGTTACACATTTTCTTCTTTATTTTTAAGTTCATTCTTTATATGTTTGTACCTATTTTCGAAGCAGTTCAATTATATTCTCTTTCATAATTTTTACTTCAATATTATACAGTTTTCTTGGATTTCAAACACTTTTTTGTTTTAATATTTTTTTTATTTTCTGTTTCTTATATTTTAAACATTATTTAGTTCATTTTTTTAAATATTCTTTTCTCTGATTTTGTTCAATTTTTTTCGGTCTTAAGTCCTTATCCACGAGTTTGTATACTTTTATTTAAACTTACTTAGTTTTCTTCGAATTTATACACTTATCTTCTATTTAAACATTATTATTTGGATATTTTTCATAAATCTTCGATTTAATACCAGTTTCTTTATTGTCGTATCAATTTCTTCGATTTTGTTTAATTTTATTCCATCTCAAGTACTTATCCATGATTTTGTATATTTTTCTTTGATCTTGTGTGATTTTCTTCGATTACATGTACTTATCTTGAATTTTTTTGCTATTTTCTTCGTTGCCAAAAACTTATTTATGATTTTATATAATTTAACTTCCATTTTAAACATTGTTTCGCTGATTTTACACTATTTACACTTATCTTCCAATTTTTTGTATTTATGTTCTTTTCTTTGATCTTTTTCGATCTTATCCAAGAGTTTCTTTACTTTTTTTATACTTAACTTAATTTTTTCGATTTCAAACCCTTTTTCTCGTTTATCTGCTGGTATTCTAATAATTTTTTACTGATCTTCTATGTCACACATTTTTGTTTCTTTCATTTCTTTTATCGTATTTTCGATTTCGTACGCATTTTTTGTACAAAAACACGTTGAGTTTAACCAAGAACGAAACAAAACATATTCATTTTAACAATTAATATTTCTTGAAACTTAAATTCAGATTCTTCCGTTGCAAAATGCCTTTTTAAATGATTTCTCTATAATAAAAATTAGAAAAAAGTTGAATAACAAAAATTTATAAATATAATTGCCTTTAGTCCTCTCTACATTCAAAACTAATTAAGTGAAATTAATAATTAATATAAAGACAATTGCTTTAAGGAGTTCCCTTTAAATTTATATAATATTAAAAACGTTTTCTGTAAGTAAAAATTTTGATTTCGTACTAGTGGAGAAAAGTGGCACTTTCCACACTCGTTAGGAAAATAACTATTACAGATTCCAAGTAAAGGGGGAAATTTAACAACTGAAGATATTTGTGTTATTTTTGATCTCCAATCGGTTTAACTGTCTTAACTAATGATCTCATTAAAAATAAATTGTTGTTTTTCTGAGGTTCGGGAATTTGCAATTAGCGAATAATTCTAAGCAATGTCGAATATTATATCGAAAACATTGGAATTTGCGACATTTGTTCGAAATTTGTCCGAGAACGAGCACCGTTCAATTTCAATCAATCGAAAGTGAAGGGGTATATAAAGTTAATTCCTATTAGACATTGACTGAATGTACATAGTGTAAACAAGTGCATAGTTATTATTATGAAAACGGTAATAATTATTTCAGTGGCTAATTAGGATTAGTTTTGTGTTCTTGCGGAGGATTTTTTTTTAAACTTTCATCGACGGTTCGTTGACATTTATTTTATTTATTGGTAACAATTAAAATCTGTATTCTAAGATTAATATTGCATCAGTATCAAAAACGAGGCGTAGTCGAGAACATAAAATTAGAGCAGTCTTATGATTATTATTAAATTTTTTTTTTATTTAAAAATAAGGTAAGGCCTAAAAAGTTGATTAAATTAAGTAACAATTTTAGTTGCGGTTCAAATTTAAAAAATAATTATCCAAAAATATTTTTATTAAAGTATTTGAACATTGAAAATTGAAAATTGTCCAAATTCAGTTGTAAATGTAAATATTAATTAATAAATTTTTTTTGGGTTATATATAGCAAAAATAAAAAAATTATAATTTATAATGAGTAACAAAATGTACTAAATATTATCTTCAATTTTACAAACTTTTCTTTGTTTTTTTTTATATTAAACGAATTTTTTTTTGTATTTTATGCATTTATCCTTTCATTTTCTTCGACCTCATGTACTTACCTACGATTTTCTATATTTTTTTAGAATATGTATAGTTCTTTGAATTTAAAACTATTTTTTGTTTTCATACCCTTTTCTTTGATTTTGTTCAGTCATTTTCAATACTTATCCGTGACATTTCTTTAATCTTGTGTAGTTTTTTTGTTTTCTGGCATTTGTCTTCCATTTTAAACTTTGTTATCTTTGATTTAAAACCATTTTTTTTGTTCAATTGTTCAGTCATTTTCAATCCTAAGTAAGTACTCATCCATCATTTTGTATATTTTTTTATTTTGTGTAGTTTTTTCGTTTTCATGTACTTATCTTCATATTTAAATATTTTTTAATGATATTTGGTTTTAGCACTTAACTTCAATTGCTTATTCATAATTTTTATATAATTTTCTTAAATTTCATTCACATTTCTTCCATTTCAAATATATTTTCTTAAATTTTTTTTCAATTTTTTCACTTTTTTTCGGTTTTGTGCGGTTATCTTCGATTTTAATTACTTTATCCATGGTTTGTTATAATTTTCTTTAAATTTGTGTAGTTTTTTTTGCATACATTAATCTTCCATTTCAAATATTTTCTTGTGAATTTCTTTACATCAGTCTTCAGTTTTTTTACTTAACTTTATTTTTAAAACCATTTTCTTTATTTTCATACTCTTTTTTCAATCTCAAGTAGATATTCATTATTTTTATAACTATACTTTTATTTGATCTTGTGTACTTTTCTTCTATTTCGTGTAACTATCTTCCGTTTTAAATATTTTTTCATTTGAACAGAATTTTTTTCGATTTCTCTGTTTTCTTATGATTTATGTATTTATCTTAATTTTGCGGTTTTATTTGTATTTTTTTGCTTACATATCTTTAATAAAAAGGACTTTTTGATTTTTTACATTTTTCTTTAACTTCACACGATTATATACGATTTTAAATAATTTCATTATTTTTTTTGTTCAAGAAATTTTCAGTAATTTTGATTTCTTTTATTTGGAATATTTTTTATGTGAAATCTATTTTGAGCAAAAATTAGCAGACCAAACCCCAATTTTACAGAACTTGCAGTCAAAAATCTGCAATTTTTTTTACACAAAGTCACAATTCATGATCTTGTGCCACTTTCAAAAAAAAGTCGCGGCATAAATTATTTTGTGCAATTCGTTTTTCTAATCCAAATAAGAAAAAATTCGATTGAATCGAGGATTGGCAAATCGTGACAATATTCCAAGTGAAATCGATGAGTTGGTTCATTTAACAATTTGATATTTAGCCTTACCTCAAAATAATTGTTCTACGAATACGAATTCATTTACTATAAAAAATCAAATAATAAATCGTTACTGTCGCAGATAAAGTGTTGAAAACGATTTATATTATTTTATCGTTTCGCTTATTTTAAATCATTACCAAAATGACGGTTTAAATTTATTATTCGGATTAACTTTCAATGCAGTAAATAATAATCATTAGTAGAAAGACAAAACTAACTTGAAACATTTTTGAATTCAACGAAATAATTTAAATGAAAATGTGAAATAAGCAGAAATGCAAATAAATATGTTTGTATTTTACGGCACATCAAATAAATTTAATAGCCTTATTTTATTAATCTATCAATTTTGCAAATTAATTAATAAAAATAAACAACAGGTAAACAATTTAATTAGCAAATATATTTTAATAGATTTAAATAAATGCGTTCAATTTTTATTTAATGTAAAGCGGACAAACATGGTGTTAAAATAATTGAAAAATTAAGAGAAATGCTAAAAATTTGTATTTTTAATGCTTCACCTTAAAAAAATGATAAAATAATTACAAAAAATAAACTTATTCATTATTTTATAAACTGATGACCTCTGAGAAAAAATAATTAATATTTAAATAATAAAATTTAAACAAAACAGTAGTCAAACATCCATTAAATTCAGAAAAAATTACAATTAATTTCACAAATTTTTTTTTTAAATTTACCTCTCACCTCCTCTGGCATTGTTTTTAGCAAATATTTATTATATGCCAATTAAAATCCGAATTACAATATATCGAAAAAAAGATGAAGTGAAAAGAGAAATAGAAATTTTATTGGCAGCTTTTTATACACTTTTATTTAAATTACAAAATCCCGAAAGAATTTCTTTGTGGGAAGTCATGCGTGAAAAACGCATCGTCATCCATTCAAAGTGTAATTAATTTTTAGATTGAATGCGAAATTAGAAAAAGAATATACCGGATGGTCTAATAACAATATTCGTCGCTCTCTTCGCAAAGAAGAATTTTATTGTGTGGTTTTAAATCGAAGATAGGGGCCAAAAATGAAAGATTAATGTGAAAAAGACAAAGAAAAAATGTTTAAAATGGAAGATAAGCAATGACATCAAAAAACTAATAATTTTGTAGTGATCACTATTTATAATTAATCTGGAAAAAATGAAATACAAATATTTAAGGCAGGACGAAGTATCTGCTTTTATATTTTGCTTCCCTTTGATATGTTTTATTTCTGGAAAAGTTTATAGATTATATTTTTAAACAAAAATAACTTATTTTTCAATACAATAGTTTAAATTCGAAGAAAATAGCGCTAAATTGAAGATAAGTGAAAACACTTTAGAAGAATAAAAACAAAAATCAAGGAAAAATGTTTAAAAAGGAAAATTAGTGCATGAAAACGAAGAAAACTATACAAAATAAACCAAATCATTTATCATTTATAAGTACTTGAGAATGAAAACCGAAGAAATGGGTACGAAAACAAAAAAAGGTTATTTAAAAAAAAATTTAAATTGGACGATAAATGAAAAAATTTAAGAAAACTAAACAAATTCAACGAAAAGTATAAATAACTGTGGATAAGTACATAAGATCAAAGAAGATTGTACAAAAACGAAGAAAAAGTATCAACTCCAGAAAAATGGTTTTATAACAAAGATGAGTGTAAAAACCAAAGATTTTTATAAAAAAAGTCCATCATAAACCGTTTAAATTGGAAAATAAGTGCAGCATAAAATTGAAATAAACTCTACAAGTACTAAGAAAACTGTAGAAAATCGTGAATTAGTACTTTAGATCGAAAGAAACACTACAAAATCGATCAAAAGAATCAGAAAACAAAAAAATGATTTTAGGTCAAAGATAAGTTCAAAAATTTTAAAAATAAAAAAATATTTTAAATTGAGTAAAAACATGAAATTGAAGAAATCAAAGAAAATGGTATCAAATCGAAATTATGTGGAGAAGTAGAAAATTATTGTAAAAAACTACTGAAAATGTTTAAAATGGAAGTTAAGTGTATAAAATTGAAGAAAACTACAAAAAATCTAACAAAAGAGTGAAAAAAATTTAAAAAATCGATTAAATAATTTTAAAATAGGGTTAATGCAATCGGGAAAAATTAAAATGAGTTCAAAGAAAATGTTTCCAAGATAATAGGATTAAATCGAAAATGAGAGCAAAAACAGAAGACTAATATACAAAAATAAATTAAGAAACATTTAAAATGAAAAATAAGTCTTCAAAATTGAAGAAAACTTGTCAAAATTGAAGAAAACTTGTCAAAATTGAAGAAAATGGTACAAATTTAAAAAAATAAGTGCAATAACTAAAGATTATTGTAAAAAAATAGACAAAATCCGCTTAAAATTTATGATAAAACGTAAAGAAAATATCGCCTATTTAAATTCACTTCTAGTAAAATGAGATAAAAATATTTAAGGCCTGACAAAGTATCGGATTTTATAATTTGCTTCCCTTTCATGTGTTTTATTCCTTAAAATCTTTTTAGATACATTTTTAAACAAAATTAACATTCGTTTATTAAACTTTAACAAAATTGATATATTTTACATTAAGTTTAATAAAAAAATATATCTTTTTCCTTCAAATGAATTAGAAATTGTAGTTTGGAATAAAAAAAACTTTTTTCAATTATACTTAAGAAGCAAAACTTCGCCCGATAGATTTTAAGAAAACAAACATTTTTTTTTTCATTTAGTTTATTATAAAAAAACGTTTAAAATGGAAAATAAGTCAATGAAATGGAAGAAAATTATACACGTTCAAAAAATATATATAAAATGGTATATAAGCATCACATTCAAAGTATAATTAACTTTTTAATTTGAATACAAATTTAGAAAAACAATATACCGAATGTCCTAATAAAAACAAGATTATTAAGATATTCACATCATTAAATTAGTATCAAATATACAAAGTGTTACATGAGGTCACATTTTGTCATTTTTAATTGGACTATTGTCTCTTCCTGAGTATTGTAACTGGTTCACCCTCTAAATAATATCTTAACTGGCGGCAAAAATTCTATTTAACCATTTAAAGCAATACAATAATATAAATTGCGACATTCTATAGATGAAGTCATTCACTGTATTAAGTTCTTTATTACAAATAAACATTTTTTTTCAATTGCTAATATAACATTGAAACATAATATAGTAGACAATTAATACAAAATAAAACTCGTCGGTTTACCTTGTAATGCTGTTATAAATATTGACTTGTTTATATTATGCAGAAAATACTGACAACTTTCTCCAATTTTTTCAATTGTAGAAAACTATTTCCAGGTGTAAATTTTTATTGTAAATTAAAATTGGCAATTAATTAATAATATACCTGTTACATTCTTAGTTTTATTATTAAAAGTGAAATTATTGCTAGAGGAAATTTCCGGATAACTAGATAAATAGTTTAGCTAAGCTTAGCTGTGTTATATAATTAAATTTACACAAATATTTTGTTTGTATAATGAGAAAAAAAAGAAATTCAATAAAAACAAATACATTTTTTCAAAAAATTATAAATAAGGCTAGTAGTATCTGTTTATACAACTTGGGACACCCTAAAAATTAAAAAAATATATAATAAAACACTTTTACGCAATTATTTATATTTGTACAATACATTGAAACAACTTAAATTAATTATTCCACTTGAATTATTTATTGAGTCACACGAAAACCAATGCAATGCAATTTATATAACTATAACTAAAAATCCTATTGATTATCGATAAAAGAGTAAATTTGCAATAAAAAAGGGGATCTTATATTAAAAAATATTGTAACTAGCACTATAAGTATTTAAATATAAATATATGGAAAGCGGTAATGTTGAAAGTACGGCTCATTTTGCATTAATTAGTAAAATATTCAATTAATATTTGCATGAATAAACATTTAAACATTAATTAAACGAAAGTATCTGTTTCCAATCGAGCAGCGTGCCTTGAAACTAATATCGGATTTTGTGTGTGCACTAATTATTGCACAAAATTCAAATTCTGGTTTGAATAATCTTTACACAAATTAAATTAAGGTATTTAATTGGCCGATACAAATGTTTAGTTATTTCCAGCAAAAATTGTCAATTAGTTTTGGTATAGATGTATGTTTATTACAAAATTAGTCATATTGTGACATTAGTTTTTAAAAGTTAAAAAAAAAGCTCAAATGTACCCAAAAATTTGAAAAGCAAAAATTTTCAAAACGTTGTAATATGTATCATTTTTTTTCTTTTAAAACCTAAAAAAAATGATGGAATACTAGTAAAAAATGTCTTTTATTTATTTTATAATTTTCATTTTAAAAACCTGGAACAAATTAATAAAATCAGTTTTAGAAAAAAATGAGTAATAAAAAAAGAAAACCAAACTAATAATAACTAGATACTCATCTTAATTATGAAATATTTCTATTCTAGTTCTATTATTCCAGATTTTTATATATATCCTCGCTGCATTAGCGCTCAACGAATCAAAAGAAATAACAAAACGGAAAAGAAGAGGTCATTACCAGTCCACTTACTTATTAGGAACTACCCCAGTAGAAGTTGGAGGCTTCAGACCTTCCAATCGGCCTTTATTTTCATACCAAAATGGTAAGCAAACATCCCCAAAACTCATTTCCAAAATTCCTCAACACACAAAATAATCAACCCCAGGAGGAAATAAATAATTCAACACGAATCATTAAAACTGCCACGAACATTAATTTAAATATCAATAAGATATTTCCAGATAGAGTACTTTCTCTTTCAGAATATTCATTAGAATACGCAGATAACTACAGCTTATCCTACTCTTTCTATATTTTTCCAGAAAAAGACAATTTTCTTCCAGAATATACTACAAAAAAAATGCAAATAACTTAAGCTTATCCCTTCTCCTTAATATTTTTCCAGGAAGAGAAAAGACAGGTATTAACTAGAAGTGACGTAGATGTTAAATTTGTTTATAAAAAATACCCACGAATGATTTATTGTGCAATAATAATACTATACTACTGATACAAACTACCCAAATAAACATTGTAAATTCACCTTGTTGATTAATATGAATAATATAATATTTTATTTGGATAAAATGAAATGCTCAAATATACAACATCTCTAAGTGTCTTCAAGATGAGTTTTTTTTTTTTTAAATGTTTGAGGTATCATATTTACAAGTGAAAAAAATCTTAGATGTAAAACATTTGCCTCATTAACCATTGAACTTAGTCCGGACCTGTGTTCATAAGGGTACTGCAGATTTGTTTATAACGCCAGCAAGTGGGTATTTATGGTATCTATAAATGATTAATTTTTGATTTCAAATAAGTAGTTTAATAATTATAAAAAAAACACTTTTAATTTATCCCTATAGTCCATTAACGAAAGGCGTAATGGCCAAATTTTTTACAAAATACTATCACTATTTTTATCTCCCAAATTTTGGGTACGAACTCCAACAACACCCTGTATAATTTTTCGATGTCTACATTTCCACATCTATATTTATTCTTTCCATCTTTATTTTCTCAGAAGATACTAAAACACGGAAAATATTTTGTAAATGGAAAAGAAAATTACATGAGAATTAATAAATTAGTAGAGAAAAATATATAATAATATTATTGTCATATCTTTGAGTCTTGAACTAATTAAACACTAAACAAAATACTGAACTCTACGCGCGTTTTGCTAACCAAGACAAAACTAAAATCAGTTTAAGATGATGCTAAATAATTACCGAAACGCGTGTCGAGTGGAATATTTTAATTTGGTGTTTAAGAAGTTCAAGACTCATGTTCTTACAACAAACCAAAGTTTCCGGTCTGCAACTTAATTGTTATTTAGAAGCAGAGAGATCTTTATTTTTTTAACGATACGAATATAAAACAATACACAGTAGTACTCACCTAGTACATTTTCATTTGAAGAAGGATTTACTCTTCCAATCTAGCGACAAGACGAAATCCCAATTTTGCATTCGAAAGTAACAATATTTCGAAATAAATGTCATCCATTACTGCAGGGCAATTTCAAATAAAAAATAATATAATGGTAAATTTCCACACCACCCCTGAGGTATTACCTTGGCGCGTTACCATTTTTAAGGGGATGGTTCGCCTGTAGCCATATAACCCCATACACGAAATTTACAAGTAATGAAACATATTAAAAGCGAATAATTTACTAAATGAAAAAAATATCAAATTTTTTTAATAAAAAAAGTCATCTCAGAAACTTAGAAAAGAATTCCAATCAAAAACGGAAATACAACAACAGGAAAAGAGAAAAATAACAAACAGGCAAAGAAGAAGAGCCCCTTCAGGAAAATAGAAAAAACTTGAACGAAAATCAGGTAAATAGAAAAATCCTTTCAAATAGAGAAAATAACTTCAATCAAAAACGCAGAAACAGGAGAAGAAATCTCAATAAATATCACAAATAGCAAACTTCAGTTTCCGAGTTTCCAGAACAAATCCGACTGTCTTCCCCCTTTATTGCATTCGCTTGCTTTGGACACAAGTCTGATCAATGCGGGTTGGACAGAGACCCCAGCTAGAGGTGCACCTACTGTTCAATGGAAATCAAGGAAAAAGAAGGAGCTCCCCTCAATGAACAACGAAACTAGAAGATTAGTCTTATCAGGAACATAGATCGTAACTTGAACGAAAAACATGGAAATGTAAAAGTTCCTCCAGAAACAAAGAAAATACCTTCAACCAAAAACAGGGACATGGAAAAATGTTTTCATAAACAAAGAAAATACCTTCAACCAAAAACAGGGACATGGAAAAGTCGCTTCTTAAACAACGAAAATACCATCAAACAAAAACAGAGATATGGAAAAGTGTATTCATAAACAAAGAAAAATACCTTCAATCAAAAACAAGGAAATGTAAAAGTTCCTCCAGAAACAAAGAAAATACCTTCAACCAAAAACAGGGACATGGAAAAATGTTTTCATAAACGAAGAAAATACCTTCAATCAAAAACAAAGTAATGTAAAAATCTCTTCATAAACAAAGAAAATACCTTCAACCAAAAACAGGGACATGGAAAAGTCGCTTCTTAAACAACGAAAATACCATCAAACAAAAACAGAGATATGGAAAAATGTTTTCATAAACAAAGAAACTGCCTTCAATCAAAAACAAAGTAATGTAAAAATATCTTCATAAACAAAGAAAATACCTTCAACCAAAAACAGGGACATGGAAAAGTCGCTTCTTAAACAACGAAAATACCATCAAACAAAAACAGAGATATGGAAAAATGTTTTCATAAACAAAGAAACTGCCTTCAATCAAAAACAAAGTAATGTAAAAATATCTTCATAAACAAAGAAAATACCTTCAACCAAAAACAGGGACATGGAAAAGTCGCTTCTTAAACAACGAAAATACCATCAAACAAAAACAGAGATATGGAAAAGTCGCTTCTTAAACAACGAAAATACCATCAAACAAAAACAGAGATATGGAAAAGTGTATTCATAAACAAAGAAAAATACCTTCAATCAAAAACAAGGAAATGTAAAAGTTCCTCCAGAAACAAAGAAAATACCTTCAACCAAAAACAGGGACATGGAAAAATGTTTTCATAAACGAAGAAAATACCTTCAATCAAAAACAAAGTAATGTAAAAATCTCTTCATAAACAAAGAAAATACCTTCAACCAAAAACAGGGACATGGAAAAGTCGCTTCTTAAACAACGAAAATACCATCAAACAAAAACAGAGATATGGAAAAATGTTTTCATAAACAAAGAAACTGCCTTCAATCAAAAACAAAGTAATGTAAAAATATCTTCATAAACAAAGAAAATACCTTTAACCAAAAACAGGGACATGGAAAAGTCGCTTCTTAAACAACGAAAATACCATCAAACAAAAACAGAGATATGGAAAAATGTTTTCATAAACAAAGAAACTGCCTTCAATCAAAAACAAAGTAATGTAAAAATATCTTCATAAACAAAGAAAATACCTTCAACCAAAAACAGGGACATGGAAAAGTCGCTTCTTAAACAACGAAAATACCATCAAACAAAAACAGAGATATGGAAAAATGTTTTCATAAACAAAGAAACTGCCTTCAATCAAAAACAAAGTAATGTAAAAATATCTTCATAAACAAAGAAAATACCTTCAACCAAAAACAGGGACATGGAAAAGTCGCTTCTTAAACAACGAAAATACCATCAAACAAAAACAGAGATATGGAAAAATGTTTTCATAAACAAAGAAACTGCCTTCAATCAAAAACAAAGTAATGTAAAAATATCTTCATAAACAAAGAAAATACCTTCAACCAAAAACAGGGACATGGAAAAGTCGCTTCTTAAACAACGAAAATACCATCAAACAAAAACAGAGATATGGAAAAGTCGCTTCTTAAACAACGAAAATACCATCAAACAAAAACAGAGATATGGAAAAGTCGCTTCTTAAACAACGAAAATACCATCAAACAAAAACAGAGATATGGAAAAGTGTATTCATAAACAAAGAAAAATACCTTCAATCAAAAACAAGGAAATGTAAAAGTTCCTCCAGAAACAAAGAAAATACCTTTAACCAAAAACAGGGACATGGAAAAATGTTTTCATAAACGAAGAAAATACCTTCAATCAAAAACAAAGTAATGTAAAAATATCTTCATAAACAAAGAAAATACCTTCAACCAAAAACAGGGACATGGAAAAGTCGCTTCTTAAACAACGAAAATACCATCAAACAAAAACAGAGATATGGAAAAGTCGCTTCTTAAACAACGAAAATACCATCAAACAAAAACAGAGATATGGAAAAGTCGCTTCTTAAACAACGAAAATACCATCAAACAAAAACAGAGATATGGAAAAGTGTATTCATAAACAAAGAAAAATACCTTCAATCAAAAACAAGGAAATGTAAAAGTTCCTCCAGAAACAAAGAAAATACCTTTAACCAAAAACAGGGACATGGAAAAATGTTTTCATAAACGAAGAAAATACCTTCAATCAAAAACAAAGTAATGTAAAAATCTCTTCATAAACAAAGAAAATACCTTCAACCAAAAACAGGGACATGGAAAAGTCGCTTCTTAAAAAACGAAAATACCATCAAACAAAAACAGAGATATGGAAAAATGTTTTCATAAACAAAGAAACTGCCTTCAATCAAAAACAAAGTAATGTAAAAATATCTTCATAAACAAAGAAAATACCTTCAACCAAAAACAGGGACATGGAAAAGTCGCTTCTTAAAAAACGAAAATACCATCAAACAAAAACAGAGATATGGAAAAGTCGCTTCTTAAACAACGAAAATACCATCAAACAAAAACAGAGATATGGAAAAGTCGCTTCTTAAACAACGAAAATACCATCAAACAAAAACAGAGATATGGAAAAGTGTATTCATAAACAAAGAAAAATACCTTCAATCAAAAACAAGGAAATGTAAAAGTTCCTCCAGAAACAAAGAAAATACCTTTAACCAAAAACAGGGACATGGAAAAATGTTTTCATAAACGAAGAAAATACCTTCAATCAAAAACAAAGTAATGTAAAAATCTCTTCATAAACAAAGAAAATACCTTCAACCAAAAACAGGGACATGGAAAAGTCGCTTCTTAAAAAACGAAAATACCATCAAACAAAAACAGAGATATGGAAAAATGTTTTCATAAACAAAGAAACTGCCTTCAATCAAAAACAAAGTAATGTAAAAATATCTTCATAAACAAAGAAAATACCTTCAACCAAAAACAGGGACATGGAAAAGTCGCTTCTTAAACAACGAAAATACCATCAAACAAAAACAGAGATATGGAAAAGTCGCTTCTTAAACAACGAAAATACCATCAAACAAAAACAGAGATATGGAAAAGTGTATTCATAAACAAAGAAAAATACCTTCAATCAAAAACAAGGAAATGTAAAAGTTCCTCCAGAAACAAAGAAAATACCTTTAACCAAAAACAGGGACATGGAAAAATGTTTTCATAAACGAAGAAAATACCTTCAATCAAAAACAAAGTAATGTAAAAATCTCTTCATAAACAAAGAAAATACCTTCAACCAAAAACAGGGACATGGAAAAGTCGCTTCTTAAAAAACGAAAATACCATCAAACAAAAACAGAGATATGGAAAAATGTTTTCATAAACGAAGAAAATACCTTCAATCAAAAACAAAGTAATGTAAAAATCTCTTCATAAACAAAGAAAATACCTTCAACCAAAAACAGGGACATGGAAAAGTCGCTTCTTAAAAAACGAAAATACCATCAAACAAAAACAGAGATATGGAAAAATGTTTTCATAAACAAAGAAACTGCCTTCAATCAAAAACAAAGTAATGTAAAAATCTCTTCATAAACAAAGAAAATACCTTCAACCAAAAACAGGGACATGGAAAAGTCGCTTCTTAAAAAACGAAAATACCATCAAACAAAAACAGAGATATGGAAAAGTGTATTCATAAACAAAGAAAAATACCTTCAATCAAAAACAAGGAAATGTAAAAGTTCCTCCAGAAACAAAGAAAATACCTTTAACCAAAAACAGGGACATGGAAAAATGTTTTCATAAACGAAGAAATTACCTTCAATCAAAAACAAAGTAATGTAAAAATCTCTTCATAAACAAAGAAAATACCTTCAACCAAAAACAGGGACATGGAAAAGTCGCTTCTTAAACAACGAAAATACCATCAAACAAAAACAGAGATATGGAAAAATGTTTTCATAAACAAAGAAACTGCCTTCAATCAAAAACAAAGTAATGTAAAAATATCTTCATAAACAAAGAAAATACCTTCAACCAAAAACAGGGACATGGAAAAGTCGCTTCTTAAACAACGAAAATACCATCAAACAAAAACAGAGATATGGAAAAATGTTTTCATAAACAAAGAAACTGCCTTCAATCAAAAACAAAGTAATGTAAAAATATCTTCATAAACAAAGAAAATACCTTCAACCAAAAACAGGGACATGGAAAAGTCGCTTCTTAAACAACGAAAATACCATCAAACAAAAACAGAGATATGGAAAAGTCGCTTCTTAAACAACGAAAATACCATCAAACAAAAACAGAGATATGGAAAAGTCGCTTCTTAAACAACGAAAATACCATCAAACAAAAACAGAGATATGGAAAAGTGTATTCATAAACAAAGAAAAATACCTTCAATCAAAAACAAGGAAATGTAAAAGTTCCTCCAGAAACAAAGAAAATACCTTTAACCAAAAACAGGGACATGGAAAAATGTTTTCATAAACGAAGAAAATACCTTCAATCAAAAACAAAGTAATGTAAAAATATCTTCATAAACAAAGAAAATACCTTCAACCAAAAACAGGGACATGGAAAAGTCGCTTCTTAAACAACGAAAATACCATCAAACAAAAACAGAGATATGGAAAAGTCGCTTCTTAAACAACGAAAATACCATCAAACAAAAACAGAGATATGGAAAAGTGTATTCATAAACAAAGAAAAATACCTTCAATCAAAAACAAGGAAATGTAAAAGTTCCTCCAGAAACAAAGAAAATACCTTCAACCAAAAACAGGGACATGGAAAAATGTTTTCATAAACGAAGAAAATACCTTCAATCAAAAACAAAGTAATGTAAAAATCTCTTCATAAACAAAGAAAATACCTTCAACCAAAAACAGGGACATGGAAAAGTCGCTTCTTAAACAACGAAAATACCATCAAACAAAAACAGAGATATGGAAAAATGTTTTCATAAACAAAGAAACTGCCTTCAATCAAAAACAAAGTAATGTAAAAATATCTTCATAAACAAAGAAAATACCTTTAACCAAAAACAGGGACATGGAAAAGTCGCTTCTTAAACAACGAAAATACCATCAAACAAAAACAGAGATATGGAAAAATGTTTTCATAAACAAAGAAACTGCCTTCAATCAAAAACAAAGTAATGTAAAAATATCTTCATAAACAAAGAAAATACCTTCAACCAAAAACAGGGACATGGAAAAGTCGCTTCTTAAACAACGAAAATACCATCAAACAAAAACAGAGATATGGAAAAATGTTTTCATAAACAAAGAAACTGCCTTCAATCAAAAACAAAGTAATGTAAAAATATCTTCATAAACAAAGAAAATACCTTCAACCAAAAACAGGGACATGGAAAAGTCGCTTCTTAAACAACGAAAATACCATCAAACAAAAACAGAGATATGGAAAAATGTTTTCATAAACAAAGAAACTGCCTTCAATCAAAAACAAAGTAATGTAAAAATATCTTCATAAACAAAGAAAATACCTTCAACCAAAAACAGGGACATGGAAAAGTCGCTTCTTAAACAACGAAAATACCATCAAACAAAAACAGAGATATGGAAAAGTCGCTTCTTAAACAACGAAAATACCATCAAACAAAAACAGAGATATGGAAAAGTCGCTTCTTAAACAACGAAAATACCATCAAACAAAAACAGAGATATGGAAAAGTGTATTCATAAACAAAGAAAAATACCTTCAATCAAAAACAAGGAAATGTAAAAGTTCCTCCAGAAACAAAGAAAATACCTTTAACCAAAAACAGGGACATGGAAAAATGTTTTCATAAACGAAGAAAATACCTTCAATCAAAAACAAAGTAATGTAAAAATATCTTCATAAACAAAGAAAATACCTTCAACCAAAAACAGGGACATGGAAAAGTCGCTTCTTAAACAACGAAAATACCATCAAACAAAAACAGAGATATGGAAAAGTCGCTTCTTAAACAACGAAAATACCATCAAACAAAAACAGAGATATGGAAAAGTCGCTTCTTAAACAACGAAAATACCATCAAACAAAAACAGAGATATGGAAAAGTGTATTCATAAACAAAGAAAAATACCTTCAATCAAAAACAAGGAAATGTAAAAGTTCCTCCAGAAACAAAGAAAATACCTTTAACCAAAAACAGGGACATGGAAAAATGTTTTCATAAACGAAGAAAATACCTTCAATCAAAAACAAAGTAATGTAAAAATCTCTTCATAAACAAAGAAAATACCTTCAACCAAAAACAGGGACATGGAAAAGTCGCTTCTTAAAAAACGAAAATACCATCAAACAAAAACAGAGATATGGAAAAATGTTTTCATAAACAAAGAAACTGCCTTCAATCAAAAACAAAGTAATGTAAAAATATCTTCATAAACAAAGAAAATACCTTCAACCAAAAACAGGGACATGGAAAAGTCGCTTCTTAAAAAACGAAAATACCATCAAACAAAAACAGAGATATGGAAAAGTCGCTTCTTAAACAACGAAAATACCATCAAACAAAAACAGAGATATGGAAAAGTCGCTTCTTAAACAACGAAAATACCATCAAACAAAAACAGAGATATGGAAAAGTGTATTCATAAACAAAGAAAAATACCTTCAATCAAAAACAAGGAAATGTAAAAGTTCCTCCAGAAACAAAGAAAATACCTTTAACCAAAAACAGGGACATGGAAAAATGTTTTCATAAACGAAGAAAATACCTTCAATCAAAAACAAAGTAATGTAAAAATCTCTTCATAAACAAAGAAAATACCTTCAACCAAAAACAGGGACATGGAAAAGTCGCTTCTTAAAAAACGAAAATACCATCAAACAAAAACAGAGATATGGAAAAATGTTTTCATAAACAAAGAAACTGCCTTCAATCAAAAACAAAGTAATGTAAAAATATCTTCATAAACAAAGAAAATACCTTCAACCAAAAACAGGGACATGGAAAAGTCGCTTCTTAAACAACGAAAATACCATCAAACAAAAACAGAGATATGGAAAAGTCGCTTCTTAAACAACGAAAATACCATCAAACAAAAACAGAGATATGGAAAAGTGTATTCATAAACAAAGAAAAATACCTTCAATCAAAAACAAGGAAATGTAAAAGTTCCTCCAGAAACAAAGAAAATACCTTTAACCAAAAACAGGGACATGGAAAAATGTTTTCATAAACGAAGAAAATACCTTCAATCAAAAACAAAGTAATGTAAAAATCTCTTCATAAACAAAGAAAATACCTTCAACCAAAAACAGGGACATGGAAAAGTCGCTTCTTAAAAAACGAAAATACCATCAAACAAAAACAGAGATATGGAAAAATGTTTTCATAAACGAAGAAAATACCTTCAATCAAAAACAAAGTAATGTAAAAATCTCTTCATAAACAAAGAAAATACCTTCAACCAAAAACAGGGACATGGAAAAGTCGCTTCTTAAAAAACGAAAATACCATCAAACAAAAACAGAGATATGGAAAAATGTTTTCATAAACAAAGAAACTGCCTTCAATCAAAAACAAAGTAATGTAAAAATCTCTTCATAAACAAAGAAAATACCTTCAACCAAAAACAGGGACATGGAAAAGTCGCTTCTTAAAAAACGAAAATACCATCAAACAAAAACAGAGATATGGAAAAGTGTATTCATAAACAAAGAAAAATACCTTCAATCAAAAACAAGGAAATGTAAAAGTTCCTCCAGAAACAAAGAAAATACCTTTAACCAAAAACAGGGACATGGAAAAATGTTTTCATAAACGAAGAAATTACCTTCAATCAAAAACAAAGTAATGTAAAAATCTCTTCATAAACAAAGAAAATACCTTCAACCAAAAACAGGGACATGGAAAAGTCGCTTCTTAAAAAACGAAAATACCATCAAACAAAAACAGAGATATGGAAAAGTGTATTCATAAACAAAGAAAAATACCTTCAATCAAAAACAAGGAAATGTAAAAGTTCCTCCAGAAACAAAGAAAATACCTTTAACCAAAAACAGGGACATGGAAAAATGTTTTCATAAACGAAGAAATTACCTTCAATCAAAAACAAAGTAATGTAAAAATCTCTTCATAAACAAAGAAAATACCTTCAACCAAAAACAGGGACATGGAAAAGTCGCTTCTTAAAAAACGAAAATACCATCAAACAAAAACAGAGATATGGAAAAGTGTATTCATAAACAAAGAAAAATACCTTCAATCAAAAACAAGGAAATGTAAAAGTTCCTCCAGAAACAAAGAAAATACCTTTAACCAAAAACAGGGACATGGAAAAATGTTTTCATAAACGAAGAAATTACCTTCAATCAAAAACAAAGTAATGTAAAAATCTCTTCATAAACAAAGAAAATACCTTCAACCAAAAACAGGGACATGGAAAAGTCGCTTCTTAAACAACGAAAATACCATCAAACAAAAACAGAGATATGGAAAAATGTTTTCATAAACAAAGAAACTGCCTTCAATCAAAAACAAAGTAATGTAAAAATATCTTCATAAACAAAGAAAATACCTTTAACCAAAAACAGGGACATGGAAAAATGTTTTCATAAACGAAGAAAATACCTTCAATCAAAAACAAAGTAATGTAAAAATCCCTTCATAAACAAAGAAAATACATTCAACCAAAAACAGGGACATGGAAAAGACCCTTTATAAATAGAGAAAATGATTCCAACCAGAAACAGGGAAATATAAAAAAAGTAGCCAGTCAAGGAAATGAGAAAAAATCTGCAACGAAAATGAGGTAAATAGAAGAACAACCTTTCCAAAGAAATAAAAACCAAATAAACCGCTTAATACAATGAAAAATAAACAAATCGGTAAAAACTTATATTTAGGTAGGACAGACCAAAAAAGAGATCTCAATAAAAAACAGCAATGCTCAAAATCTGAAAATATAAGCCATAAATAATAAAGGAACCAAGACATATTATTATTGATGATGACCAAACTATCAAACTTCAGTTTCAGAGTTTTCGGAACAAATTCGACTACCTCCCCCTTTAACGCATCCGCTTGCTTTGGACACAAGTCTGATCAATGCAGGTTCGGCAGAGACCCCAGCTAGAGGTGCACCACTGTTCAACGAAAATCAAGGAAAAAGAAGGACCGCCCCTCAATGAACACAAATCGTACAGAAGAATAAATACCCTTTCCAAGAACATGGAACACAACTCCGAGGAGCAAGATGTAGTAAATAAAAGACCCAGTTCAGAGAAAATAACTTCCAACTAAAAATTCCCTTCATAAATAGACAAAGAAAAATATAAAAAAATCCTTCCAGAAATCGAAAAAAAGCTTCAACGAAAAAATCAATCCATAAACAGACAAAATAATTTCAATCAAAAACAAATTTTCCCTTCAAAAGAGTATACGAAATGCTTTAGGAATGACGTCATCATCTATGTGTATCCTGGCTACAAGTCCAAGTAGTCCTCAAAAAGTGAAGAAAATTTTTTCAGTAATTCATCTGTTAAATCTCTTTGGTTGTGGTCTCTCCCCCTCTCGTTTATTTTTGAAAGTGAACTGTAGTGGCAGATTAATCGCTACATAGGAAATAACTTCGATCAAAAGAAGATAAATAGAAAAGTCCCTTCATAAACTGAGAAAAAAACTTCAACCAAGAAGAACGAAACAGAAAAGTTCTCCATAAACAGGCAAAATAATCTCAATCACAAACAGGGAAATAGAAGAAGGTACTTTAGAAACAGAGAAACTAACTTTAACCAAAAACAGCGAAACATAAAAGCCCCTCCAAAAACAGACAAAATAATTTCAATAAAAACAATATAATTAAATAAAAGAAATATAAAGTCCCTCTGGAAACCGAAAAACGAGCTTAAACGAAAACGATGAAAATGGAAAAGTTCCTCCGTATATATTTTAGCACTCCAAACGTAGTCGGTCCATGGTGTTGGTGGCCATTTTCCTGCAGGATGTTCTGTCTTGTTTTTTCCTCCCATTCGATGACTCCAACCTTCTCCAAAACCTTAACAACCTCATCCTTCCATCCAGAATTGACTCAAAACAAATTTAGCGAAAAATAAGGAAATACAAAAAAGTACCTCTCCATAAAATAAAAAATAACTTCAATCAAAAACAGGGAAAAAAAGTCCTTTCGTAAACAGACAAAACAATTTCAATTAAACTCGAGGAAATAGAAGAAAAGTCCCTCCGAAAACAAATAACGAAAAACAGGCAAAGTCTGTCTATGTCAACTTTACGTAATTAAAAATTTGATATCTTTTTCAAATTCAGCTAAATACTCAGTTATTACCTGGACGGCAGAGTTCTCTGAAAGTACATTTTTTCATTACAAAATTTCTTTATATATTTCAATAGCACATGAAAAAATAATTAAAAAATCACACGTTTTAAATGTTTTTCTATATTTTTGTTTATAAATTTAATGATGTGAAAACCCTCTATATATTTTAATTATTCCTTTCCTTTTGAAAAAACTTTTCATGCGCTTTCAATTTTTTTTTATTATAAAATGAAAAACTTTATATTTTTATAGTATAATTAAAATTCTTCTGTTCTAAGAGTGTAAGATACGTTATGTCACGTTTATTTTCAAATAAATATTGAAAAATTAAATACCCGTCTTTTTTAATTCGTAATATTAAATAAAAATTTGGAAATGAAGTTAATTAATCAAAAAACCATTACATTTTTTTTAAAGATTCTCTATATAGTATGAAAATATTATTTGCTTATATCTTTTAACTGAAACTACTTCGTTTAAAAATAAAAGAATGAAATTTTCTTTAAAATAATCATTAAACGCAATAAATATTGGAATTTATTTTTCGACGCTTCCTTCGTTCTGCAACACCCTGTAGATCTTTCTTCGTTAACTCCAGTTGAAAATGAAGTACCTCGTTAATTATATCGCCCTGTACATTTTGTCTATATTTAGAATTTATTAAAAAAATTAATATCATTAAATTTTGTAAAATTTTGATAACTTTGACACACATTGAAATAAAATTATTTTTATATGTATGATATAAACGAAACTATGAATAATATATGACAATTAGACAAAATTTACAGAGTTGTTAGTAATAATTTTCTGTCTTTTGATTTCTTTTACTCATAGAGGGTGATCGCGCTAAATTTCAAAATAAATAAGTCCCCATTGGTTAAATTTTAGTATGAATTTTAAAACGATCACTTATCTTTTTATTGAACACAGTGAATATCACTAACTTTTTACAATCTGTGTGTAAAATATACGCACAAAATGTAAAAAATTTAAATATGTTCATTTTTTTTCGAAGACTCTCCGCCATTGAACACAGTGAATATCACTAACTTTTTACAATCTGTGTGTAAAATATACGCACAAAATATAAAAAATTTAAATATGTTCATTTTTTTTCGAAGACTCTCCGCCATTGAACACAGTGAATATCATTGTATTTTTACAATCTGTGTATAAAGTATACGCACAAAATGTAAAAATATTTAGAATATTCAACTTACGTTTCGAAGATTCTCTATAATTGAATACACTGTATATAATTCACCTTTCACAAACTGTGTATAAAATATATGCACAGAATGTAAAAAGTTCGCTTCCCTTTTGAAGACTTTCTGTCGTCGAACACACTGTATATCACTCACTTTTCACAAAACTATGTATCACTCACTTTTTAGAAACCGTGTACGAATATGCGACAGAATAAAAAATGTAAAAACAGAACAATCCTTAATGATTTCATATACGAAGAGATTAAGAATATAATAATTATTTATCACCCTCTATATTAGATCTGTTGTATTAATATTTAGTGAAGATCGAACTATTTTCAGATAAAATAAATTTAATTAAAGAAGAAATCAAAAGACCATGTAAAACCCAATTTTCCTACCTTTCCTGGCGAAATCGAAATTGAAGAAATTCTGGAAACAAAAAAAACAATTTCACGCATTCGATAATTAATTCCTTTTTAAAATTAAATGAATCATTGTATAAAGAAGTGTAGAACAAAGAATCTGGTCTTGTTATTCTAATTTTTTTCACGGCGTTTTTTGTATTGGTGTTTACGTGTTCGTTTTTAAAGAAAAAAAAAACCAGAATTTTAAAAGAAATTCACCAAGTTGAAAAATAATAGAAAATCGTTTTAACAAAAACTAAAAATATGTAAAATTAAGAAAATCGATTAGTGCTACTGTAAATATATCGGTATAAATAAAGTAATTATAAATTAAAAAAAATAATAAACGGAAAAATACCTATTTGATAAAAAATTAAAAGTTGTATTTGTCACTGCAAACAATCTATTACTTTATTTAAACTACCATAATAAACTTAAGAATATTAAGTAAAATTGCTAAGAGTGCTTAAAATTTTGAAAAATAAACCAATTATTTTTTTTCTAATTTTTCAATTCAATTTCGAAAATAAAAAAAATATTTACCTCGCCTTCTCTTTCTAGAAATGGAACCAATCCAAAAGGGCATTTGGCACACGCGAAAATAAAACAAAAGGATCAAAACCCGCACTAGATCCATCGAATCGAAAAATAGAAAATGAAAAATGAAAGCGGTTTTATTTTTTAAACTAATAAAACACCAACATTTGAATTAAAAATGAATTAAACACAATAATTTTAGTTTGGACCTTCCGCGTTGACAAATAATTCACAAATAAAGGATTTATTTCGATACATTCAAAAACTAATCGCCCCTTATATAAGTATGAGTAAAAACTTTTTGTATATCACGATCGGTGTATCTTTTAATCACATAGGCGTATCATAAAATAATTGGATTATATTAAACATGGTTTTATTTAATTTTCTGAAGAAATGTTTAATAATAAATTGTAATAATAATAACTACTCATTTGAAAATTAACTCTCATAGGAAATTTAACTTGTAATAACATAAACGTCACCCACTGATTATTGGTAAATTTTCGACCTTAATTCAAAAGTTCATAAGGTTTCTTAGAAAATTGGGTATAAAATGATAAAATATGATTTTTTCTTCATTTCATGGAATTTTAGAATAAGCAAATGTTTTCCCTCTTGTAAACTCTGTCCGTTGACATATGTAAAAGATGTAAAAGAAAACTATAATTTATCTTTTAGATTTATAGTGGATGGATTCCACAAAGTAAGGGTAGAAACAATCATTATAATAATATGTATATAGTTCTGATTGGTGCCGAAGAAATGTAGAATGTACATACAAATATGCTTCTACTATAAGTAAAATACTGATGCCAAAGAATTATTTGGTAAATTGTATAAAATGTAACAAATTTAAATATCATGAAAAAAAAGAACGCACAAGACAAACAAACTGAAATATAATTATTTCATATCATGAAAACATAATTTTCTTATCTATAGTTGCTACAAAGCTTAACCCAATGGCACAAATAAGTAATTTGGTGTTAAAATATTTAAAATAATTAACCCTAACATTCACTTCGCTAAATGATTAAAATAAAATACTAAATAAAAGCAACACGAAAAGAACAGACTTATTTATTTTTTAATGTACTGTCATTTTAAATAAATGGTACTTTTAACAGATAATTTTTACAAAGTTAATATAGAATTTATTAGTAGATATGACTTCATAAATATCATTTAGGGAATGTAGAAATAGTAGCGGTCCAAGAGTGGGCCCTTGTGGGATCCTAAGACGATCGGGAAGAAATATGAATGACGATTTACTATAAATGAATGATTGTAAACTACAAAAGAATTAAAGAATTGGCAAAAAAAATAAAATTAGATATTTGTAATACTTTATTGGGTAATTCTGCTAATTTTAAATATACTGTTTCCATATATACAAAGTGTTTGCATTTCTTAGACAAGACTTGAACCTGTTCCTGTTAACTTCATTTAATTTCCTTTCTATTCCTCAAATATTTATATGTAGGTAGTTTCTGTTCAGAACTTACTGTTCTTGCAAATATTTTTTACGATCTATTTCACCGGGTGTTATGTGATCAGTTTTACTGTCGATCATAAATAGTCTTATTAAACAGCCTTTTTGTCTTAAATATTTAGAATCCTGATCTGATCTGATCGACCTTGATAAAACCGGTTTGCCCCCGTAGCTCCTGCTAATATATACTACTACAAATAACTACAGCTTATCCCTCCTTCTTTACATTTTTCCAGGAAGAGTACTTTCTCTTCCAGAATATTGTACAGAAAAAGCAGATAACTACAGCTTATCCTTCTCTTTTTATATTTTTCCAGAAAGAGTACTTTCTCTTCCAGAATATTCAACAGAAAACGCAGATCTAAACTACTACCAACTATCATCCAATTCTGTTGAGAAACCTGTACAAGAATCGCAGGAATACGTTCCCCCACAATCTGTGGGTGCCGCTGTTATTCCATACCAACCACCTCCAGCTGTTCCTGTAAATGCTGCAGCTTCCAACGTTCCCGGAGATGGAAATTCCATTTTTTTGGGATCCGGATCACTGGGAGTTCTCAACTTGGGGGGAGGTAAAAGATAAAATTTATCGATTTTTAATTTTATGTGAGCGTATTAGTAGAACAAACATACAAATACGAAGAAATTACTGTTAACTGATTGATAAATGAGAATAATTTAATGGCCTTGTTAATTAAAATGTTGTAGCTTTCAGGTGGAATAAGACAAAAGGTCATACTAATGGAAAATATTAAAATATGATATGAGAAATGTAATTGTATATTATTAGTATAATTTGATATTTACGCCTATGCCAGTTGTATTGCTAAATGTACCAATTTTAAGTTGCACCAATCGTACAATATTTTTTCCAAATAATGAGGTTAACATATTATATTTTAATACCACGAAAATAATGATAAATATTATGATATAGTACAGGGAGATACAAAAACACTAGTAGTTATGATTAAAGTTAATTTCAACCCTCAGAAAAATTTTCTATAAGGGGGAAGAAGGCAGTTAAGGTCACCTTTAAAAAAATATTTTTTAAAAAAACTTTTATTCAAATGATAATTCGTTATAATTTTGGGGCAACACTCCATTGTAACGTAATTGTAAGAAACCTTTCCAAATAAATAGGGTATTTTTTTTGATTCATTAAAAATTTATATACATCATTATAAACCAAGGGAAGACAAATGTTTGTTTCTTTAAAATTTATGGAAAAAAATTTTAGAATAATCAAAAAAATTTTTATTTCGTATTTCTAACTACAATTTCTAATAAAAACATTTAAAATTTTAAGGAAAATTTTGTATTTTTTTAAAAAACAATGTAAAAAATATTAATGTTGTTAAGTTTAATAAACGAACGTTAATTTTGTTTAAAAATGTATTTAAAAAAGATTTTAAGTGATAAAACACATCAAAGGGAATCAAATATAAAACCCGATACTTCGTCACGTCTTAAATACATGTATCTAGTTTTTCTAGAAATTAATTTAAATAGGTATTTTCTTTATTTCATGCATTTATCTTCCATTTTAAGGGGTTTTTCGTCAATTTTTTTACAGTAATCTTTGGTTGTTACACTATTTTCTTTGGATTTACACTTTCTTTGATTTTGTACAGTTTTCGTCGAGTTTACCTATCTACAAATTTTAAAAATTTTCTTTAAACTTGCACTGTTTTCTTTGATTTCATTGATTTGTCTTCCATTTAAGCGTTTCTTCGTCGATTTGTTTTACTTTAATTTTCGGTTTTTGTATACTTTTCTTCGACGTGATTTAATTTTATACCATTTTCTGATAAATTTTCCTTAAATTTACGTAGTTCTTTCGATTTTATTGGCTTACCTTTCAATTTAAGCCTTTTTTCTTTGATATTTGTATTTAAATCTTCGCGCAGTAAATTTCCTAAAAAAAAAGCTGAAAAATTTCAAAGTGTCACCTTGTACATCGAGAAACTTTCAAAAATATATGATACAGGGTACGTTTCATGCAAAAAGCAGGATAAAAATTAAAATGTGATATTTCTTGATAATTTCTGTTTCAATTATTAAACAATTGTACTAATTTTCATGCTATTTCCCAAAATCTTCAAAAAATTAGTCACTATGTAACTTGAAGCATAAAAAAATTGAATACAATTAAATATTTGAGCTTCTTTCATTACTTAACATTTAAATTTCTAGGTGCGTACATATTAGGTTCGGGAGCTCTAGGTTACTCAGAGCTCAGAAGAAACCCAAGACCAAACATTAGAGCCTCAACGCTACCTCCCATCCTGGCTTCTCCAAATTTACTTCCGGCAGCCGTCAATTCCCCAGAAGTGCCGCAACAAAGACCCATATACAGCTACTCTTTTCCAGCAGGTAACATTTTCTATTCCAAAACCAAACCACCCATCATTGCTACAAGTAAATTTTCGTTTCAGGCCAAAATCCCCAAGTGGACCTAAACGGATACGAGTATCTTTCTCCAAACCAAGCCGGATTCGGGGACCCACTTCCTCAAAGACGGTTAAAGGTCACTAACGCCTACGCAGTACCAACTGCTCTTCAATTACCACCCAGAGCACCTGGGCCATCGCAGGCCATACTGCCCTACCAATCAGTACCATATCCATTGACCATACCACAAACTATACCACAGAGTATACCGCGAAGTATACCACAAACTATTTCACAGAGCATAACGCCGCCATCTTTAACAGTGCAGAGCGATTTTCTGGATATTTATCCCAGAAAAGTAAATGATTTGTTCAGATCGTCCTATTTGAAAAAATAAATTGATTTTTTGTTCTTCATTATGGTGTGTTTCTTATTTTTGGCTTAATTGGGCCTTTTTATGTTTTTTAAAATGTCCTTGCTCTTTTGTTTGTTATGGAACACACTATATATTATAAGGCGCACTAAGCTGTATTGGAATAGTTATTAATAATAAACAGCTTAAATCAAGGATATTCTTATTCTTAGTATTGTTATAGTATTTATTTGTAACTTTTGTTATATGTCAGAGCTCTATTAACAATTTTTGTGTATATAAAAATAATTGTACTTTTATATTATATTTAGTGAGATTTTTTATATAAGCTCATAAATAATGAGCCACAGTATTATTGTGAATTTCATTTTTATACAATAAAGATTTGTTAACTTTTGATTTCGAAAATTTTGACAACTAACGTTTCTATGTTGACAAGTGACATATCATTTACAACAAATGACGTTTCTCTTTTGACAAGTGACAGAACACAAATAAAGTAATACCAAATTACAGAAAAAATATAAAAACAATAGAAAAATCTGCAGATACAAACTATAACGTAAAATAAAAACAAAAATGTAAAAAGAGATAGAGAAAATAGTAAAGGGAAAAATGAGGAAAAGGAAAAAAAGAGGAAATTTCTTTCAAATTCATTTATGAAACTTTGTCCAGTTGAATTATCCAGTGTCTACAAAAAAAATATAGTTTTAAGGCGAACGAACAAAAATTGCACTTCACATATCACTTTTGACAATTAATATTTCTTCTTTTTTTTCTTTAACTTAAAAAAGGCCCCAACTTCCGGGGCTATTCGACCTGACTCTGACAACTGACGTTTCTTCTTCTTTTTACTTATCATTTATGACAAGTCACGTTTCTATTTTGACAACTGACAGATCAAAAATAATACGATACCAAATTATGGAAAAATTTTAAAGGAAATACAAATAACTAGTAGAGCGAAAGGTGAGAAAGACGAAAAGGAGAAAATAACTTTTACATTGAAAACTTTGTCTAGTTTGACTAGTTCCAGTACCAACAAAAAAATATTGAAAAATACAAGTGTTACGGCATTCACAAATGAAAATAATTAAATAATTCGAAGCTTTCTCTCCACATACCTGTTTTGATAAGTAATATTTCTTCTTCAATTTCAAATTTAACGCCTCAGCTTCCAGAACTATTCAGACTTAAGACATCTAAGGTTTCTTCTTCTTTTTCTTGAAGTGCAAAAAGGCCTGAGCTTCCAGGGTTATTCGTTTTAACAACTGACGTTTCTACTTTGACAAATATTTTAGAAATTTTGTAGTTAATTGGTACCATTAGAATTTTTTAATTGAACTTTAATCTATTTTGGACAATTGAAGTGACATTTTGAATTTTTTTTATTTTTTTTTTGTCATATTATGGTCATTTTATGTCGATAAATATAAATAATAGCAATGATAACTCTTTAGAAGAAATAAAATAATTACAACTTTCTTTTGTTTACTTACTTATTGAGTTTAAAAACATTTGTTATTTATAATAAAAAAAATAACTCATGTGTTAGTTCTCAGTATTGTGTAAAAAAAAATTAAGCGTTTGGAGAAAATGAAATCTTCGCTAATTTTACTTGAAGTAATTACCATAAAAATTCCATAAAAATAAACAGTTTTGTTCGAAACGAGATATAAAACATGAATTTCGTTTATATGTAACAATGATTACAATAATTTTTTTAATTCTTTCAAAACATCATCCGCATATTTGCCATTTAGAGAAATTATTATTACCGTTATGTAAAAAAATATATTGTTAGACTACACTATCCATAAAAGTAAATATGTATTAATAAACAATAATAGTAATAGTAATAATAATATTAATAAAAATGATAATAATAATAAAAAAATAGACAAGTCTGAAGCTTTATTTCTATTACAATAAATTATTATTATTTTTAACATTATTTATAGACAGTATTTAAATCCAAAAAGAAAAGATTAAGTAATAAACTGTAATTATAAAATTACACGTGCCAAAGATCTCAATATCTTTTTTTGTATAAATTAATACCTATAATTTGGACTTAAATTGGTTTTAAACGTGATCGCAATAATTATAGCAATTTTAGTAGCTAGGACCACTTTTACTGGGTGACCAACTTTTTATTCAATAAAAAAAATAACATAAACAATTCTTAATGTAACTATTTCCTATTTTGTGTTTATTTTAATTAAGTGTTTCTTTTTAATAAAATGCAGGTTTTTAAAAACTTTCTCGGATTCCAGAAATAAATTTGTTTTAAATTTATGGAATTTTAAGAAAAATTTTTTGTACCTTCGTATTTTCTTTATTTAAAAACTATAATATTTTTTTTTAAATTACAAACAATTTTCGAAAATCTTTTTCAATTGCCAAAAAATATTCGCTTTAAATTTATGGAATTTCAAGAAATAATTTCAATTACGACTTCCAAAAATAAATTTGTTTTAAATTTATGAAATTTTAAGAAAAATTCTTGTATTGTTTATTTTTAGTTTTTATTAAAAAATGTTTTTCCAATTTGTTTTGAAAAACCTTTTGGATTACAAAAATACATTAAATTTCTGGAATTATAGAAAAAAAAGTAAATTTACTTTCAATCTATAAAATTTTATAAAAAATGACAACAAACATTATAATGGGAAATAGATTAACAAATAATTTTGAAAACGTTAAAAAAAAACATAAGAATATAAACACAAATTAATTCTTGTATTTTCTAACGAGTTTAGCCCGAGGTTTATGGATCATTCTGTAAATAAAAAACCAAATTATTACGCAATACCATTTACCAATCTATTTAATTTAATTTCGTAAGAAACGGCCCCTCGATTTTATTAAATTCTTATCTAAATCTAAGAATTACACAACTTTAATGTGTGTTTACATTCCGGTGATAATAAAAATCAATAAATTTTTATTAAAAAGCGATTAAAAAGTGGAATAATTAATAGTGTTAAATAATAATTGTATTACGGATTGAATTGGTGTTGTGAAAACCGGTTTTTCATGTATAGGTTTTCAGTGCTTAATTGGGTGTGAGGAAATTTCTAGTTGAAATATAAGGACCGGACTGGCATTATTTGGTACTTTTTAGAATATTATTGTAAAGTATCTTTGAATTAAATATTTGGATTCAAACACAAAATTTAGAAACATAATTCGAAAACGCTTTTCGCATATTTTATGTAGTTAAAAACAAAATAACTAAACTCTCAATTCAAAACTATTTTTTTTAAATTGCAAACAATTTTTATTAAAATTTTTTGAGCCAAAAATAAATTTGTTTTAAATTTATGAGACTAAGAAAAATTCTCAAAGTATGTTTTTTTCTTATTTTTGTATTTCTTTTATTTAGAAACTATTTTTTTTTGAACAATTTTTCAAAATGCTTTTTGTTGGCCAAAAAAATTCTTATATTGAAGAAAAATTCTTAAATACGACTATTTGGTATTTTTTCATACCTTTTTTATTTAAATTTTTTTTTTTTTTTTTGGAAATTTGCAAAGAATATTTAGAAATCCTTTCGAAAATATATTGATTTAAAATTAAGGGTTTTCTGGGAAAAATATTTGAGTACGACTTTTTCTATTTTCGTATTTGTTTAATAATGAAAACTAGTTCCCTTTTTTATTAAAATTGCAAAAATTTTGAAAATGCTATTTTGTTTGCAAAAATATATTTATTTTTCATTTAAGAAACAATAACACAAATTCTAAAGATCGTTTAGTTTATTTTCTTCTTCTTTTTCATTAAAAACTAAAAAAACAATTGCAAACAATTTTTAAAAATCGCTAATTTAACTGATAAAAATATTCTTTAATTTCATGGTCTTTTGAAAAAAAAATGTAATGACAACTTATTTTCTTTCTTTCATTTCAAATTATGAAATGAAATTTAAATTTAAGAACATTAAAAAAAATGTTTGACTTTTTCTTATTTTCGTATGTTTTTATATATATATAATTTTTTTGAAAATTTCTATTAACTTTTAATTGCCAAAAATGTTTTGGCTTTAAATCTACTGAATGTTAAGAAAGATTCTTAAGTAGAAGTTTTTGTTATTTTGTTATTTAGACAAAAAATATATTTTGGCATTCGCATTCAATTTTTGAAAAATCTTCTCGAGAGCCAAAAACGTTTACTTCAAAAAGAATTCTTAAGTACCACTTTTTTATTATCGTATTTTTTAAATAAAAAGCTTTAAAAAATCACTTTTTTGTAAAGAATTTTTTTTAAACTGTTGCGTTTACCGAAAACATATTCGGCTTAAATTTATAGAATTTCGAGAGAACAAAATTTATACCGTTTTCGTTGAAAGAATTTTTATTGAATTTGTAATTAGTTTAAAAAAAATCAGCAATTTTTGAAATATCTTTTCTAACATTTATGGAATTCGAAGAAAAATTTTTAAGCATTTTATTTTTGTATTGGATTTTTATGTAATTTTATTTATTTATAATGAATTTTTGAAAAACCTTTTATATTCCAACAATGCATTAAATTTCTGAAACTTTAGGACAAATTCTTAATTATTCTTCGAATTTTCCATATTTTTTTATTTTTGAAATTTGTATTCAATCTTAAGGACGATATTTTATTATTATTATATCGTTTTTATTTTATTTTAATGTGTAATCAATTTTTGAAAAATTGAAAAACCTTTTTAAATTGTAAAAATACTATTCAATTTTTAGGACTTTAGGAAAAACTTTTAAATACTTTTTATTTGCCTATTTTTTTTGTTTGTTTTTTGTAATTGCAGTCGATTTTTAAATCGCTGGAACCTAATTCTTAAGTGCAATTTTTTTGGCTTATTTTTACAGTCTGTACCGAATAACTCATGCAGTTTCATAATTCCGATCCGGCTGTACCACAAGTACCATCCGATCTTACGCAGTATTTCGCAATTTCTTCATAACATAACTAACCTACACCTTCGCCACGACATTGACGTCCGTTTTAAATTTGTACCCCAATACGACGTTGCGTAACGCCGAAAGTAGACCATCTTCGGGGCGCCCCCCTTGGACGCGAACGAATTTTCGGTACGCCCAGTATAAATACTCTACTTGTACCCCGAATCGGTATCATTCTGCTTTTTTGGTTTTACGGGGCACGATGAAGACCACCGTAAGTTCTTTTTTTTTCTTTTTTTGATAAAAATAATTGAAGAAACGTGCGTGAAAGTGGTTTGAATTGTTGTGGTGTGTTTCGTGAATGTTAAAGTTGTTGGGAAATTTGAAAAAAATAATTAGATGACGTTAAATAGTTAGTTGGATTAATTCGGTTTTCGATAACGGGAATTAAAAAAAATCAGAAAAAATTATGTTCAGGGGGTATCTCTCAATTGTTGTTAATTTTGAGGTGTAATTTTAGTGTGTTTACAAATTAGGGCATTTTATCTTAAAATAAATAAAATTAGATCTGCCTATATTTATGAAAATTTTAAAAATATTATTAATTATTATTATTATTAATGAATATTGTAAATAGGTAATAATAATTGTTAGTATATTTTTAATCACTTCCAAGTACTTAAATCAAAGTCAAAATATTCGCATAACCTAATAAAACATCCTGTATAATATTTATCACAATTCGAAAGAGAATGACAATCAGTTTCACTCTTCAGTGTCCTTCTTCAGGACTACAAAATTTTTAGTTCGTATTTTTTTGTTCGATTTTTCAATTTAAATAGTGCATAAATATTTACTACTAACAAAAAAATCCAGTTAAATGACCAATATTATTTGATCTGTCAACGTATCGGCACATTTTTTCACCTATCGTCAGGTCCAAAATCGTCAACGTATTATTTCAACCAAAAAATTAACGATTGAAATCAATATTAAATTTCGAAAAGGATTTAGAAATAGTTAATTGAAAACCATAGGAAAATATTCTATTTTTTTCGAATGCTGAAAATATATTTACATAAAATTCAGGAAATATTTTATTTGGAATCTAAAAAAACATTTTTTTCTTTTTAAAAATTTATAATTTTTGATAAATCGCTTTGATTGACAAAAATATATTTTAAATTTAAGGAACGTTAGGAAAATTACAAAGTAAAACTTTTTGTTACATTCAAATCTTTTTTATTTAAAAATTGGAAATAATTTAAAGAACTTTTTTGATTTCCAAAAATATATTCCTAATAACGTATTTTTTTATTTTCGTCTCTTTTTTTTTTAAACTATTTTGTTTTAAAAATTGCTACCAATGTTTTAATAAAAATTATACATATTTGATAGAATTTTAAGTTATATTTATTTCACACATTTTAATTTTTGTTGACCGTATCTGGTATTTCTATTTTTTTTATGACTTCTGTCAATTATCTTTTGATATCTTTTTCTCAAATAGGCTAAATAATAGAAAATTCCTTATTTTTAATCTTTCCTATATTAAGTATACTTCTATAGACCATTTTTTCATTTACTGCTGAGAGCTGTTAGTTATTAATTCCAATCTAACCTAAGCTAAGCTACCCTTAACTTCCTCTATCCCCATGTATAGCAACAAATAACAATATAGCAGGAATTAATGTTTTTAAATTTTTTTAAGAAATCTACCACAAATATTTTTTAGTTTCTAATTTAGCAAAAATAATTTTTTTAAGAAAAGCTTTTATGAAAAATTGCTGGAAATACTTGTTTGTTTCTAGTATAGCAGGAAAGTTATAAAAAATCATAAACATGAAAAGTTTTTAGCATAGCAGTAATTTTTTTAAATACTAAGAAATTTGCTATAAATATTTGATTTATTTTCTACTAGTGCAAAAATATATTTCATTGAGAATAGATGGGAAAAATTTTTTTAAGAAATTAATTAAGAAAAATTGCTGTAAATCCTTTTTAAAGTTATTAAACAGTAATTTATTTTCAAGAAACGGTTAAGAAATAACCTAGAAATATTTATTTTTGTTTTCTAGTATAGAAAAAAAAATTTAACGGCTTGAGAAAAATTGCTGGAAATACTTTTTTAGTTTCTATCAAGGATTTTTTTAAGGAAAGCGATTTTGAGACAAATTGATGTAAATAAGCGTTTCTCTTTATTTAAAGACCCGTTCGTTGTGCCCTGAAGAACATCTCATCTAGAAACTTTTTGCTAATAGTTAATTAACCAAAATATTTCATTATTACGTTAAAAATAGTAACACACCAACCCAAAGCGCATGTGTTAAACTCCTTTAACATTATTTACAAAACACTTTGACATCAATGACATCAACAGCAAAATATTAACCTCAATTTTTCTTCTTCTCCAGGTGATTCTCTTACTAGTGTGCGCCACAGCCACTTTAGCCGAAAAAAAGAAGACCACGAAACGTGGTGTCTACGGGGAATCCCTCGGCTGGGCTGATGGCGGCTTCGATCTCGGTGGCTACAGCTCCGGCATCCACCTCGGAGGAAGTTACGCTCCCGGATTGGGTTACGGAACCGGAACCATCGATTTAGGACAATCCATAGCGAACCACGTAACAGTAACTAAAAAAATCGGGATACCAGTACCGCAACCCTATCCCGTAACGGTAGAAAGAAAAATTCCAGTACCGGTCCCGCACGCCGTACCAGTACCAGTAGATCGTCCGTATCCCGTGCACGTACCCAGACCGTACCCGGTGGCAGTAGAGAAACACGTGCCGGTGCCAGTAATCCAGCACGTGCCGTATCCCGTGAAGGTTCCAGTAAAAGTGCCGGTGGCGGTACCGTATAAAGTTGCGGTACCGCAGCCGTACCCGGTGACTATTACGAGACCGGTACCAGTACCTGTTCATACGCCTGTTTTTGTGAAACAGGCGGTACCGATTTTGGTGCACGGGGGATGGAATAAAGGATGGTCCGGTGGTTGGAATAAAGGGTGGTCGGGCGGTTGGAATAAGGGATGGTCTTCGTGGTAATACATTTTTGAAGGGAGGAGTCGATGTGTTCGCATTTATTCACTTATAAATATTTCATGTCCATTTTTATACTAGTCTGTTTTTATTATGAAATATATGATTTTAAATAATGTTTTTTTTATTGTTTTTGTTGTTTTTTTGGTACAAACATCAGTTAAAGTGAAAATTGTTTCAGTATTTTGGAAACAGTATCATTATTGTTTTTGGGCAATTTTTGGCTAGGAATATAATGCAAAACAAAATTATAAATCTATAATATTAAAATGTTCTATTCCCAGTATACTCAATTAATTTATTTTTATTAATTTTATCTAAGAACTTGCAGTTGCAAAAAACAAGAAAAAAATATTTGAATCAACAAAGATTTACTACAATAATTGCAACTAAAATATTTTCTATTGCACTTTGTTCCTATTAAATAATACATTGATAAAAATTTCACATTCACACAAAAATTTTGCTTTTCCCAATAACTATCCTGATACATTTTTTTAAATACTCTTCCTGGACTTTTGAATTTTGGACATGTCAATGTTGGTTTATTGCTAGGAGTGCACATCCAGCAAAAAACAATTTCTAGTAAAAGTATTCGTGTCCAAATTTTTAAATCACCTCGTATATTATTAAAAGAAGAAGTACCTATTAATGGGTATCTCATATTTCCCATAAAGTACTTTATAAATCAAATATAAATGTCCTGAATGTACTATCGCAAATAATAGTAGCAATAATAATTATAATAATGGTTTGTTAAACTTTTTGGAGACAGCATTAATGTTTAGAAAAAAAGAAAACTATTTATGCGATAGTAACGTTTTGGCACATTAATTCTGCATTTTTGTGTGAATTTACATAGAACTTATTTTTTATTTAACATTTTCCAAATTAAAACTATTTATTTAATATTAACTGATCAAATCAAATGTATTTATTAGGACTTTCTTGATTTGAAAATAAGAAGAGATTTAAAGTCAAGATTTTGTTTTCGATTGATCGAGATGTTGATAGTGTCTACCCCTGCGATTAAATATTGTAGTTATTTTGTAAACGTAAATCGCACTGATATTTTTTGTAAGAGTTCTTTTTATAGATTAATAAATTATTTTTTATTAATAAAGCTTTTTCCACTACTTTGTCAATATATAAAATCATCAACAATCCTCTGAAAATGAATAAAACAGAGAAGAAAGGCAAACAGTGCGAAGAGAAAACGAATCTCAAATGAAGAAGAAAACTACGATTACTCCAGAGTTAATAGAGATGAAGGAAGCTCTTATTAGAAAACAGTCACGATTTCTTATAGAAATTCTTGATGATTCGTATCTTATACCAAACACAAGAGGAATCAAACAATCCAAAAACGTCTATAAAGAAGAAACCGAAGAAGAGAGAAAAAATAGCTGGAAAAGAAAAAGCAACGACATCCGACATTGAAAATCTACAACAAACGATAAAACTCCAGACATTGAAGAAAATCCAGAAACACAACTCGAAGAAAAAGAAGAGACTACTGAGAACAAGTCTAAATCATCTAAGACTCAAAAAATAAATTAGGTAATCTGAGGAGAGTCTGAAATAAAAGAAAATGGACCACGAAATAAAGAAGATAAATATAATTAAGGTACTTCCCTGAATCAAATTCTGGTAACAGCCTCTCTGGAAGAAGCAATATATAAGTAGGAAATTGATAAGAGATAAGGTGGTGCTTAAATGCAGATTAAAGAAATGAAAGAAAAACTTGGAATCGTTAAAAAAGAAGCAAGAGAATGATTAAAAAGTCTATGAAATTTTGAAACCTAAAAACATCAGAAAAGATAATATTGTACAAAATATTAAAATAAAAAATAGGAAGGAGACTTTTGATGAAAGAGACACAGGCAATGACAATTCATAATTCATTTTTTACGATGAATTGGATAAGAGTAAAGACTAACTAAGGCAGAACTAAAGAAAATGTTAATGTCTAAATCCAAAGATGAATCTGAAGAAAACAGATAATGAAGGGAAATGCTAGAATGGGACTTAGAAATGCCCTGTAGGAAAATTTTTGCTTTCAATAGACCAGAAAAACCAAGGAAATATTTTGAGAGTGAAGAAAAACCGAAACAAAAATAAGAATTTAGACACAAGTTAAAACGAGTTTTTTAAAAATGTGAAGAATGTTTCCTGTTCTAAATAAGAGTAATAAAGATACTCATAATGAATTTATTTTTAAAATTCAATTTTATTTTATTTAAATATAATGCAAATATTTATATAATGTGCCTTTTATTTTAATCGATATTAAAATGTTCTATTTTCTTAATAGAATGTAATTAAATTTAATTAAAATTGTTTATTAACGAATAGCTACATTCATATATACAAAAAAGGAGATAATAACTGTGCAGCTGATGCTCTATCGAGACTAATTAATATTTAATTAATTAATTCCTATAGATTTTCCACCTCTAATGGCAGTAATAATAATATAAATGTTATTTACTTTTAAATCGATATTTAATTATGCGCTAAAGAAAACATTCAAATATTATAAACATTCTGAAAAAGCAAATATTTGGATGATGAAGAAGAACCGCATAAAAATAAAAAATTAATACTTTCCAAAATGACTACCCATATAAATACATTTTTGAAACGGACTTTAATTCTTGCTTCATCTTATCTCATCTAACAGATTGCGGTAATCAATTATATAACACTGAAAATTTGTTAAATATGCCTAAATTAAGAATGCTTACATCTGGATCAGTGTTGAAACAATTTGAAGATTTACAAATTTATGAAGATGAGTTTTAGATATAAAAGGATCCCGGACGATCAAAATGGTATCATTAGTTGATCACGAATAATCTGAACAACATGAAATATTTGGTAAGTCTCTTTTATATATTAATTATCATTTTACTTAATTAAAAGTAAATTAATTATGTAAAAAAATAGTATGTTAAATAAGGATTTTAAATACAATTTGTTATTTTTTTTTCAGGCTTGCGTTTTGTTCTTAGCGATCTCATCATTCGCTAAAGAATCCAAAAAACCAGAAAAAAGATGGATCTCTTCTCTGGACGATGGTTTGCATTTCGGAACACCTCTCGGCTTTAGATCGTCTTTACCTATACAATTCTCCGCAGGATTTCCTCAAAGCTACGCAGGATTTCATCAAAACTACGCAGCTTCAATCCCCTACAGTGGCTTAAACACTCTTCCTCTCATCGATTTAGGAGAATCCAGACACACGACCATCACCAAAACCATTCCAGTACCACACCCGGTGGCAGTCCCAGTGCCAGTCGACAGAGCAGTACCGGTACCACACCCAGTGCCAGTACCAGTAGACCGTCCATATCCAGTTCACGTACCTCAACCTTACCCTGTAACAGTGGAACGGCAAGTACCTATCCCTGTGGAAAGGGCAGTGCCGGTTCCAGTTAACGTTCCGGTTAGGGTGAATGTACCGGTTCCGTACAAGGTTGGAGTACCGCAGCCGTACCCCGTGGAAGTACAAAAACCCGTCGCTGTGCCCGTACCACAACCCGTTCTTGTGAGACAAGAAGTACCTGTTCCCCACCCTGTTGTTTACAGGGAACAAGTGCCGGTACCACAACCTTTTGTTGTAAGGGAACAAGTTCCAGTACCTCAGCCCGTCCTTGTAAGGGAACAAGTACCAGTGGCACAGCCTGTTCTTTATAGGGAACAACCGCATGTTGGCGATAATGTTTTATTCAGGGAAGCATTAACAGGACACTCGCCACTTGTTTTGAGGCAACAACATGCTCATTTATCGCCTTTAGTTTTGTAAAATATTAAGTTTCATCTGAAATAAATAATACATTTTTTTATAAATTTAGTATTTTTATTGAATCTTATTAAATAATACGAACTGCAACTTCCTATAGAAATTAAATGTTTAGGAGCAGCTTTCTTCATGTGCAATTTCGCAAAACATTTGCATTTTGTTATGTTGATTCTTCTACGTTTTATACGCATTGGGAATTTTAAAATAATGCGGAACTTTGATGATCGCAATGCAGATAAGTTTAAAATTATTGGAAATAAACATAGAGGAAAGTTTAGTACAGTTAAAATTAGTTTTTTAAAAATGTTGAGAATATTTCCCGTTTTAAATATTATAATATTCATAAATACAAAATATAATGCAAATATTTGTGAAATGCAGTTATCTTTTATTTTGATTTATAATGAATTTACCACTTTCTTGGTAGAGTATAATTAAAATTGTTTATTTTCAACTAATTGCATACATATGTACATTATAGGAGATAATAATTAGGCAGCTGATGCTCTGTCAAGTGTAATTAATAATTCATTAATTCCTATAGATTTTCCACTTTCAGTGGCAGCAATTATAATATAAATGTTATTTTCTTTTAAATCAATATTTAATTATTCTATAAAAACTATTTTGAGCTTATATAAATTTTTAATTAATACAAAACTGAAAATCAAAATAAAGTATTCGTTTTTTTACTAATAATTTCAACAACCAATACTAAATTTAATTGCAAAGATGTACATATAGGGTAAGGCAAAAATAATGGATCAAACAGAAAAAAACATTAAAAGGCCACACAAAACAAAATAAATAACGTTCCTGTAATTAATGTAGAACAGTTTTTTGAAAATGTAAAAATATTTAATTATTTCAATTAAATACTCTCCCCAATGATTTTTACAAATATTTATGGAATGTATATATCTTTCATTTTGATCGATTACAATTTTTTTACTTTCTTAAAGGAGTATAATTAAAATTAATTGAAATATAGATATAAAACACTTAATTATGACCTCAAATAATTTTTTAATTAAATGAAAACTGAATATCAAAATATAATATTTATTTTTTTACTAATAATTTCAGTAGTAACTAATTAGAAATTAAAATGCAATACATAAATATAGGGAGAGGTAAAAATGTTGGATCGACCAGAAAAAATAAAATAAAAGACCATATACAAAACTAAATAATTAGAGTTCCTGCTAAAATTTTCCGAAATTAATTTAGTACAGTAGAAATTATATTTTTTAAAATATAGAAATATTTCCTTTTTGAAATAATACTCCTAAAGATATTCGTAATTAATTTATTTTACGAATAGATTATTTTTTAAATTCGATATTATTCCAAGCAAATGTTTGCGGAATCTATGTGTCTTTTATTTTGACTGATCATACATTTTCTACTTTCTTAAAAGAATGCAATTAAAATTGTTTATTATCAAATAATTACGTACAAATGTACAATAAAGGAGATAATAACTATGTAGCTGATACTCTATCAGGACTAATTAATAATTCATCAATTCCTGTAGATTTTCTACTTTCAATAGCAGTAATTTAAATACAGATATTATTTTCATTTAAATCATTATTTATTAATGATATAAAAAAATACTTTAAACTCAAATACCTTCTTAATTAAAATGAAACTGGATATCAAAATATAATACTCAGTACTTTAATAATAATTTCAATAATTAATTCCAAATTTAAATGCGACATTAAATATAGGGTGAGGCAAAAATATTGGATTTAATAGAAAAAACAGACCGAAAGATTATACACAAAATTAAATAAAGAGCGCAGGGTTTATGGAATTAAAATTATTAAAGTGAGTTGAGAAAACGTTTCTTTAAAAGTTAATATTTCAGAACATCAATCCAAAAATAATTAAGGAGGAATATGGAAACAATTAACCAACAGATACAAATATTTATTAAAAAAATCAAAAAGAATTAGTAAAGAGTAAAACGGTTATCTCTATTTTCTTGGCAAATCTAAAGTCGTTTCGTTTTTCTTACCTAATCTTAGTTTTAACTACCCAATTCGTATGCGTAATGGTTCAAATCTGAACCTAATTTGCATACTTACATATTATTGACCAGGTATTTTGAATATATGTAGGCTTCGATGACACCAACTTTCTTCTAAGTAAGGCACATTTTCATAATTTATGCAGACACGTAATAATTTTACTTTCGTTCGAGAATTTTTAATCAAGCGGTTTTATTAATAGCATCCAATAGATTTAATAAAACGATATTGTTATGTTTTCGATGGTTTACATCGGCGCCACATGAATAATTTTAGTAAACAAAAACAATAATAATAATAATAATAATAATAAAATTTGAAAAAGTAAAAAACTTAAACTAATTGTTTAAACTCTTACTTTATGGAATTTATTCATAATAAATAATATTTATCTTTCCATATTCAGATAAAAAAATGTTTTTAAAAGATGCATATTCTTACTATAATTGAAAGTAAATAAATATATAGAAATCAATGAATTGTTTAACCGGTCTTGATAGAGCATTTGCTACAATGTTATTATTTTCTTTTTTGTAAGAAAGCGAGAACACAATTATTTGCATATAAATTATTAGAGAAATACATGACAAGTACGTTTATATTAAATTCCTGTTAATTTAAGAAAGCAGTAAGTTTGTAATGAATCAAAATAAGCTTTATACAGGGTAAATAATAAATTAACGACAATATTAATAGCGGAGAAGAAAACCTATTTATTTTCTGGTTCACACCAAATATTTCCGATTTTTCTTTGGAAAATGACATTAGATTTTTTTAAATTTTGTTTTTCCTGGTTCTAACAAAATTTTTATGGTTGACACTGGATTTTTCTTAAAACCATTTTATTATTTGAATACCTATTTTCTAATATTCAAAGATTTATAGTTTTCAATTATTATTTTATTGAATTTTTAAATATTTAATTATTTTTTATACTGTTTTGGACTATTAGCACAATTATTGTTAAGAGGATGCAAGTGAATTGAAGAAAATAGAAGAGAATTAAAAAAACTTGAAAAAAGTCAAGAGAACATAAGAGGATTTAAAAATATTTGCGGGAATTTAAAAAAATCAAGAGATATCGAAAAAATATCGAGTGAATTCAAAAGTATACCGTGAAACATGAGATTCAAGTTTATGAGAATTTAACAAAATTCATGAGAATTTAAGAAAAAGAATGGAATTTCAAAGGAAATTCCAGAAACTGGAAAAAGTCAAGAGAAATTCGAAGAATTCGGGGAAATTAAATAAATATCGAGTTAATTCAAGAGCAATTAAAACATCTGACCCGGATTTTAAAAAACTATTAAAATTGTTATTTATACATTTTTTTCGTAATTATTCTAATTTTTTTCCTGCACTTTCATATTTTCATCCAATTTTTTCTTATCAAGTCCTTTTTGTCTCTCTTAATCCTTAAATACTATCCAACCACTTTTTTCTCATTCATAGAGAAATATTAAACTGAATGTATTAAAAACCGAATAATTTTTAACAACTTCGCCACTGGTAATCACCGATCTATCATTTTTAGTTCCGATTGCGCTTAAATTTAAATAAATTCTGATATAATATTATGCACGAAGATTCTTGGTGAACTTATGAACTTATAGGCGTTGTTCAGTCCCCGGAAATCAGTGAAATTATTAAAATTGCATATAAAAACACTTGTATTAGAATGAAAAAATAGTCGATCACCTGCTTCATTCTAGTCATTTTGTTTTCAGCAGCATGAAGACTTTTGTAAGTGTTACATCATAGATTTAATTTTTTCCGAATTACAAATTCGAATTATTTCATATACCTAATACTATTTTAAATATGTAAAAATGAAACAAATCTTTTTATACAAAACGTTTAGAAAATATATTTTCTTGGACATAATTTTGCTTCAAATATTTCTAAACTATTTTTTTTTCTTTATTACAAAGTTTGTAATTTGAAGGATTTCAGTAAGTTTAAAATTAAAAAGCGTACCTAAATTAACCGATAAATCATAATAATAATTTAGACAAAACAAAATACATTACTCGTATATTATAGACAACAAAATTTTTTTGCTCTCTACTATATAGGCAACACATAACGCCATTAATCTGAATTAAAATTCTTTAAACCGGAATTTTTTTTAATTTTCAATGATAACTTAGATTAAATTTAATATAAGTGTATATATACATGATTACGTTACTGTAGTTTTAGGATTGAAATACAAATTTGTATTTTCTTTCCATTTTAGTTACTTTTTTATTGCTAAAAGCATAGAGGAGCACAGATAATTACAATTATATTTTTGTAAATTTTACCCTGATTTTTCAACTTAAAACACTCACCAAAAAGATAATCATTACAGCTTTTGTTTCATAATAAAAAAATCGTTTTCGTAATTTTTTAAAATAATAAATATACAGTTACATTCAAATAATACATATTTCACATTAAAAGAAATATTTTTACTCTTTAATTTCATTTTAATACCGACTAATCCCCATTTCACTATTTTCCAAATATTGTTTTAAATTAATTGAATACATTTCCAGATACTTTTCCTGCTAATCGGCCTTTTCTGCAACCTCGTTGCACCGGAGAAAACCAAACCTGGTGTCTCTGAGAAAGAAAACTCCCGAAAAAGCAGGAGTCCTCACCCTGTATACGGAGCCCCAGCGCAAAGCTCAGTCTCTTCAGGTAGATACTCCATCCCTTCTACGTCATACGGAGTCCCAATCACTAACGGTGGAAGCCATGGCAATCATGGTTTATTTGGAGCAGCTTCGGGAAACGCTGGTAGCAAATTTGGACCAAGTTCGGGTCCAGGTTTCGGACCAGGACCAGGAAGTGGATTTGGACCAGGAGCAGGAGGTGGATTTGGACATGGCGGAGGTCTTGGTTTTGGACCAATTCTCGGCGCAGGTTTAGGACCTGGTTTTGGCGCAGCTTCAGGACCTGCTGGCTTTGTTGCAGCTTCAGGACCTGGTTTTGGTGCAGGTTCAGGACCTGGTTTTGGCGCTGATCCAGGACATGGTTTTGGTGGAGGTACCGGTCCCGGTTTCGGACCAGGTGCTGGATTTCCTGGACCGATTGATGGACCGGTGGTTGGACCCGATGTTCCCTTGGGTACAGTAGTTAATCTTGGTAGAGAAGTTCGTAAATACGTTGAAGTGATAAATAAAGTTGGTGTACCTTTTGCACGTCCTGTTGGATACCCAGTAGAGCGAAAGGTGCCTGTGAAAGTTCCCACTCCTGTTGACACTCCTGTGGATGATCCGTATCCAGTACACGTGCCTATAAAATATCCTGTGAACGTTTATAAGGATATACCGGTTCCTATAGTAAAGAAGATTCCTATTCCTATTGAGGTGGGGCACATTAAGGTACCAATATATGTACCAGTTAAGATATACCATAAGAAAAAAGTTCCTGTGTATGTATTTAAGAAGGTTCCGGTACCTGTACCAGATCCAATTGTAATTAAAAAGCACGTGCCAGTTGCTGTAAAATCGGTGTTAGTACCTGTTCATCCGCATCATCATTCACACTGGCATTAGTACGTATTTGTAAATTATTATATTTTTTGTTTTGTTAATAAACCTTTTATTTTCATTAATTTGGTTAATATTTTCTAATTACCCCTTAAAAATTATTTTAGTTACTAGTGTTGCAAGTATAAAAAGTAAAAAACTAGTGTTCTATTAACTGCGAACCTTTACTTACTTTTATCTCAATAAAATTAAGAATAAAGCTAAAAAGTACCTATCAATAAGTAAGCTATAAGGCTACTACTGCCATAAGACAGGCAACACATTAAACAAACAATGTGCAAGGGTGTTGCCTAACAACAACTGGTCAATGCACATCATTTATCCAAATTTTTTTGAAGAGAAACTCATTTATAATAAAAATTAGTAAATATAAAATTAATTATCATCTAATTGTTTTTAATAAGAGTAAACTACATTGTGACAAGGCACTACTACAGAAGAACTAAAAGATAAAAATAAAAACAAGAGACAAGAAGAAAAAACCTCAAATGAATAAAAGTAAGGTTATTAATTATTAAAAAAGAAATAAAAATGGAAGGAAAAATTCCTGATACATACAGACATGAAGGAAATCTAAATGAACAATTTATAAGGTATTTTAAAACTTCGAAATATACATAATTGCGATAGAAAAAATTTAAAATCAATTAAGTCAAAGTTATATTCTAAATCAAGCTCACTTATAGGTTTAGAGAACAAACATTATAAAAAGTTGTAGATGAGTTTAAAAACTATTTTGCTCCCAGAAGAAATAAGACACGAAAAATTAGTCGGATTAGTAGTTTTAATTGTATCTGTAGGTATCCTTTATACTTGTTTATATATTTCTTTACTACTGCATATTTTTTGTATTATTAGCAATAGGGCCAACTAAACGAAATAATATAATAATATTAAATATTTATGTTCAATAATAGGTACCAAGATGAAGCTGAGACATTGGATCAATTTGTGAATAAATATCCACACATGGCAGGAGAAATGATTAAATATACAAAATATAATTTAGAAATAGCAACAGATTTATGTAGAAACACACACACAACAAAATTGCAGATAAACATGTTGAAAAAAGTTCAAATAAAGAATATTAAGTTTAGGAAAATGGGAGGAATAAACAAAGAGGAAGAAAGCAGAAATAGTAGATAGTGTTTTAAATATAAACTAAAGCATAAATATGGAAAATATCCTGCTTTTTGAAAAAAGTCATAAATGTGGAAAAGTTATCATTTTTTGAAAGCCTATTGAGAAAAAGAAGTGGTAATTCAAAAGGATGATTACTTATTATATTATATACTTACTGTGATAAAGATAAAAGATGTCAAAAATAAAAACACCATATTCAATTTAATTAATTTATTTTGTAACATTTAAAAGCAATTTTGTTATTACAAATTTAAATTTACAGTAACAGTAACAACCAAATACTTATTCAGTATCACAGACTTACCCAGCACTTTACTGGAATGTATATAACATGTTATAACAAGTACCTACAAAATAAAATAAAAATAAATTATGTTAAGAACAAAAAAACATGACATCAATGTTCAGCATAGAAAATCCATCAAAATCTATTTAAAATTTCTGGGTGGTTCACAAGTTGCTGTTTGATTTCTTTTTTACATATCTTATAATTATGTATTTATTGTTTTTAGGTTTGGAAGCAATTAGTTATATAATCTTGGTGTTTAATATAGAAAACAATTTTATGGGACATATTTTTTAATACTTCATAGTAACATTTAAATTTGTGTTATTTCTGGTATCCTCATCGGTTAAAGGGACCTTAAACGGAATAAAATTTAATAAAGAAAAATTTTAACTTCGACAACGATAAGTAAAATACATGAGTACATCTTCTTTAAATGGATATATGGGTAAATCAAGAAAAAAATTAGAATTATAAATGAGTTAAAACCACCAAAATCCAAAAATTGTTAAGGCTAATTAAGTTCGAAAATGTATTCCAAATTTAGGAGATATATCAAGTTCATTATGTAGTTTGTTAAAAAAAATAGATGCTATTTCAATGGACAGAGATACATGACCAAGCACTAAAGACTATTAAAACTGAAATAAATAAAAAGGCAACATGAATAAATCTTGACTTTAATTGTGTTTATTCACACATATGAAGACCTGCAGCTTATGGATCGATGGGTCTAACTGACACAGAAAAGAGATATGCTATAATTGAAATAGAAATGTTGGACAAGTATATGCTGTTCAAGAATTTCATAATTTTGATTATAGGGATCCAATAAGAATTATTACAGATCATAAACCAAATGTGAGTTTTATGAATTAGCAAATTGAACAAATACATTCATAATATCTACAAAAACTTTAATTAAAATGAATAAAATACATATAAAAATTCAATATTTGTTTTTTATTATGTTTGTTTAGTTTTTAGATTGTAGGATACAAATAATTCTTTATTTATTATATATTTTTGAACCAAAAGAAGAATGTAAAGACACGAGCAAAAGTGGACTTATTAAATGGAACATGACAGAACCTGTTTAACATATTTTCAAGACCTATTATTATCAATATTACAAATCCTATATAGAACATACCTGAGAAAAAATAAATCAAACTGAATAAAAATTCTTGTGAGTGGCAAGGAAACTAAAGATTTCTGATGAAGATTAAAAGTACTATTTTAAAATTAAACATGTAAATGCTACTTCTAAAATATTTATTTGTATAATGCCAATAAATTGTTTATCAAAAACAATGAAAGTTCAATCAATTACCCGTACCTCTAAAAAAATGTACCAACTCTTTCTAATTTTAAAATGTTACTTAAAGAACATATCAAAAAATTATAGTTTATACTGTTGTTTAAATTTTAGAATGCTTATATTTTAAGTTTTTTATTTTTTATGCTGTTCACAAATATTAGTGTGTAAAAATGTTTTCTCTTTTTGTTTCGTATCTTTGTAATTAATTTTATGTAAGTGTATACTTTTATTTTATTTTTATATATGGTAGTTTGGCTTATAAATAAAGATATTGCTAATGGCCTGAAAACAAACTAAAAGGAGCCCTAATAATTGTTTTGGTGAAAACCAGATTGAAGAATTTTTCATTAGATATAAATGTACTATTTTAAAATAAAAAATAATAAAAACGTTGTTTTATTTTCGTAATATAATTAATATTAAAAAAAATATTAGTATTTGAGAAATACTAATATGTTTAACATTCATATAGCTTAGATAGATTTAATAAAGAAAGTAGATGATTTACTAATAATAGATTAGATCTATTCATGTAATCCCTGCCAATAATATTATGACAAAACTCATTAAAAAGAGAGAAATATTGTTGGGAAAAATATATGTACTGCAATAGAAATAATGAGATTTTACTGGTATAACAATTGCATGCGTTTCATAAATTTGATAACTCATGTACTGGGTGTTTCCATATTCAAGTACTGTAAAATCATGAAAATTGGTAAAAGAAACCATATTCAAACATTTTTCTTAAAATTGGCATATAATTTAGTAATTGTTTTTTGTACCACAGGTAACAAGGAAAAAAAAGCTATTTTCTGGTTTTTGAATTTTAGCAAAAGTCATTAAAATAATAGGATAATTTCCAGGCATTTTTTGTCAAGGGATAAAAAAATCAAGAAAAGTGAAAGTAAATATTATGGTTTTCCCCAGACGGCAAAAAACAAAATTAAATTGACTGTATTATAGTAGAAAGTAAACATATGTTAAAAATAATAGAGGAACAGAGAAGAAAAAGCATTACAAATAATATGACACAAATAAGATACAGTAAAAACTACAGAAGACAATCAGTACTTTATATATGAAAACAATGTAGAACGAGTCTTATGATATGAGAATAGAAAGAACATATAAGAAAAAATGGTATAGTGAATGACAGATAATGATTTAAAAATAGAATGAAGCAACGATTAAATATTTAAAAAAATAATATAAGGAAGCATTCCAAGAATTGACAAGAAAAATCAAGTGTACCTGTTGAATGGAAAAAAAATTGAGAAAAATGTTTACAATGAAGATATCCAGAATTTAATTAAGAAACAAAAAAGACAGCCAAAGGCTCCAAACGTAGGCCCATTTTTCTTAAAAATGTAGAATGAAATAATACTGAAATTATAGAAAGATTGAAAAGTTACAAAATAAAAAATAAGAGAAATGATGCAAAAGCTAAAAAATAATAAAATTCTGAAAAAAATGGTACCATAAACGAATTGATAAAAGAAGGTGGACCAGGACTAGAAGAAAAGACATATGAAATAATATAGAAAATATGGAAAGAAGAAAATTTATCAGCAAAATGGAGAGAAATAATATTAATCCCAGTTCTGAAAAAGTTACAATGGTACAATTCACAGTTACTATGGAGAAATAATTCTGCTGGATACGCTAAGTAAGATTTTTTTTCGAAAAAATACAATAACAGAGAAGGAAATAATTGAAGACCACTGGAGTGAAGGAAGATTTAAAAATTTTGAAAGGTAATAACTGGGTCGTAAAACATTCATGTTAAATCTTGTTATTCTGGTCAAAACTTTTATTGGATTTTACACAAATTTTATTAGAGCATGCTTCTTTCCTTTACTAAATCACCAGAAAAGGATTAAGGATTAAAGTGAAAAGAAAAGTTTGTAAAAAAATATTTCTTTAATAAAGTCTCAAAAATATATACATCCTAAACAATAAAAATACTGTTATCACATGTCAATAAAAAAAACAAATACTTTTAAGTGACCTAATATGAATTTTCATGAGCAATATTAGCTTTAACAATTTAATGCTTGGAGTAACCATGGGAGATGCTGGAGTAACTAGAAGCACCTCCGTACCCGCCATTTCCAACTGAGATCGATTTTCCAATACTGATGGATCCTCCATATCCTCCACCATGTCCTCCCAAAGAACTTCCTCCGTAACTGCTTCCCAAGGAAATTCCTTGTCCACCTCCGTAGCCACCTCCCAAAGAACCACCGTGTCCACCTCCGTAACTACTTCCTAGAGAGATTCCATGTCCACCGCCGATAGAACCACCGAAGGAACCACCGTGTCCACCTCCGTAACTACTTCCTAGAGAGATTCCATGTCCACCGCCGAGAGAACCACCCAAGGAACCACCGTGTCCTCCTCCAATACCGCCGCCATATCCACCTCCGATACCTCCACCGTATCCACCTCCGATACCACCTCCGATACCTCCTCCAAATCCACCACCGAATCCACCTCCGGCTCCGCCGCCGCCGCCTCCAACGAAAACGGGTTGTGCGACTGGTACTACAATGGTTTGTGGTACTCTAACGGGGACAGGTTGTGGTACGGTTACTGGGTAAGGTTGAGGTACTGGTACACCGATGGGTTGAGGTACTGGAACGCGGACAGGAGTGGGTACTGCTACTGGTACTGGACGGTTTACTATTACTGGATATGGCCTTGGTACTTCTACGGGTTGGGGCACCGGTACTGCTACCTAAAATATAATTTGAAGAAGGTTATCAACAATTCTCGAATGTGGTAGAGTAGAGAAACTCGAAATTGGTGTTTTTATAACAAATAAACGTCGTGTTTGAGTTTAAATAATAATTAATGAATTATATTTAGTATTTTAGATTGATTTTTCTTACTTGAACTGCTCTGGGTACTGGTACTTCGATCGGTTGTGGTACTGGAATAGCTACAGGTCTGGTGACGGTAACTGGGTAAGGTTGGGGTACAGGAACTGGTACGGTTTGACTGATTACACTGACAGTAGCACCGCCGCCGCCGCCTCCGCCGCCGCCACCACCTCCTAATCCGCCGCCAAAACCTCCTCCAAATCCGCCGCCAATACCTCCTCCTAATCCACTTCCGTAACCACCCCCATATCCTCCTCCGTAACCACCATCATATCCTCCTCCAAGACTAATTCCACCTAAAATGAAAATGTATTTTAATAACTTATTCTGTCAATTTAGTTTTATTTTCTTGCCTCCGTGGCCTCCTAAGCTCCCGCCTCCGATTCCGTGACCTCCACCTCCGAGGTCGATGTTGAGGTCGATGCCGCCTCCGTGACCGCCTCCGTATCCGCTTCCGATATCGCTGGAGAAAATACCACGTTTTTCATTTTTTTTGTCTAGATTTTTGGCTGCCTCGCCGCATCTTGCGGTGCTGGCGACTGCTAACACCAACGTGGTGATCTAGAAATTTTAAAAAATTTAAAAAAATTGTTTTGTTCGGAATTTAAACGATAGATGTCCATTTTTTAGAGAAAATTACCAATTTAGGTGCCAAATAATTAAACGATTTTCCTAGAATTTTTAAATATTTGTATGACAATTGTTTCACCTTTTGGCATCGTCAGATTAGAATAAAGAAATTGACAGACAAACACATACACACTTGAATTTTTTATTATAAAGTCTGTGTGTATATGAACTAATTTTTTTGAAAAATTTGAAAAATGGCACGTTCTAACTAATTTTCTGTTTTTAAAGAATTTTTTATGATTGAATCGCACGGTGTAAAGAATTGCAAACAAAGAGATCGTTCGTAATGATGATGAATTGTGTTATTGAACATCAGTTTAATGTTTCTAATAAGAGTAAAAGTAAGTAAAAGTAGAATATTTTTGTTAAAAATTTGTTATAAATGAGTGAAATTTAACATCTGCCTTAAGTAAGATTAGATTATATTAAAATAGATTTTATATACCGGGTGTTTCTATCATATTTTCACTGTTCTTTTAAAAAGTTATAATTTTGATAAAAATAGAACCATGCGGTTATTACCGAAATTTATTATTTTGCTCAAAATAAGCTCTCTGTATTTTTTTTTCAAAAAAGTAAAGTAAGATATCAAAAATTTTCCAAATACAAATTCTTTGACTTTCGAAAAAGTTCAAAAAATTTTGCGCGAACTCTCTGATTCAACTAAAGTAACGAAGGAATTTAATTTTGTCTCGAAAAATTACGAAAATTTATCAAAAAAATTTAATTTTTAACTTTAGATTGTGGAAAATATGTTAAAAGGCAAAATTTTCATGAGTTATTTATTAAAAATGGATTGTATTATAATTGTGGAAAATTAAGAACTAAAGTAATAATGATTTCTAAAAAACGTTTTTATGATTTCAAAAAGGGTAATTTTTGAAAATTATTTTATTTAAGTGATACATTATTTTAGTGAAACATTTTAATAAAATAAAATATTACAATGGGACACCTGGTATATCAAAAAACGACCAATTTAATAATTAAAAACAATTATTTTTACTCTTAATTCTCAAAAATTTGTTTTATTTTAAAGGAATCTTTACTTTGATAACTATTTTTATCATTAATATCATTATAATTATCAGATTAATTTAATATTTAGAATACGGGCTTTTGGGATTTTTTAAAAAGTATGATATAAGATCCTTTTTTAAAATTTGAACTTCATTTAAAAATTTTTACTTCAAAGAACTAAACCAATATCCCACACTTATATTTCATTAATACACGCAATAAATTTGCTAAAAAGTAATTCTTGTATGTTAATTTTTTTCTTCGAATAAGTAACGAGTGGGTTTTCAAAAAATTTAAAGCTTAAAATGAAAAAATATATTTAAAAAAAACAAAAAGCTATTTAACCAATAATAGCAAGAAACGTATTTTTTTCGGGAAATTAAATGCTAAAATTGTAATGATTTCTAAAAATATTAAATCTTTTTAATACATAATTTCAAAGAGGCTAAGTATATCTTCTATCCGTTTGAATTTGTTAATATATAGAAAAAATATAATGGGACACCCGGTATATAGAATAAACCACCACTCTAAAATTGAAAATCAATCATAATTTTTACTTTTAATATCCAAAAGGGTGTTTCTTTGGTAATTATCCTTATTCTAATCATTAGAATCAATTAATTTATTATGAACAAATTGGACTTTTAAAACTTTACAAAAATATAATCTAAGATTAATTTAATTTTTCAATTTTGGTCGCCATTCAAAAAGTTCTACTTTAAATAACTAAATAAATAATTTACAAAAAAAATTTTTAGAAATCCTGAAATTTTAAGATAAGTATCTTTAATCTTTAACATTTATGAAATATTAATACACCCAATAAATTTGCTGAAAAATTCATTTTTCCTCATTCTACGAAACAATTGGAATTCGATCATAGAAAATACTTTATGCAAGTAATTTAAACTTTTTGCACTAGTTACACTATTTACGTGAATGTTTTCGTTTCCTTTATTGTTGCAACTTACCAAAAACGGCTTCATGTCAACGAACAAATGCGCAAAACTAAACTGATGTCTACCCTTTAGCGGAGGTGGCTATTTATACCATCAGATGGAGAGGGTTTGTTCTCCTACTAGGAGAACAAACCACCATAGCATTGGCTAGTGCTAGCGCCTAGCACGCACACTTTCACCCGGTGGATCTCAAATGGGATGCATCGTTGGCCGTACCATAGTAACTAACCCATTATGTCACCGGCACTGCCCATCCGAATATTTTTTCTCTTTTAATTGTTTCGATAATTGCTTCTCGTTGGATAATGGAAGAAATTTGGATCAGGTCTTTCTAAGTGTTTAATTGAGTACTATGCGAGTGTTATGTTATTTTATTATTAATAATGATGAAATTTAAACAAGATTATTTTCTATTGTTCTAATTTGAGTGCAGAAATTGAACCACTCGCAAATCCTTTAATTTTGTTTAAATGTGAAAATATTACAAACGTTGTAAAGTTATTACAGTTTTGTTTATGTTTTATGTATTATATTTTTTCTTAATTTGTTTTTTTAATACTTTTTTTTTATTTTATTTTTTTGTATAGGTGTCGTGTCGATTATTTTTCGATTTTTAGGTTTCTAAGCGAATTACTTCCTCCATCTGAAGTGTTTTATATTCACTGTAAAATTTAAATTTGATTATCTAAAACGTCAATTAATACGTCAACAATTGAAATATCAAGTCAAATAACCAAAAATGTCATATTTTTATTATTTCCCCGATATTAGTGACATCTGTTGACAGTATATTCATAAAAAAACACCAAATCTACTGACTGTAAAAATTAAATGCAATGCTGTAAAACGTCAATTAATGAGCCAACATTTGAAGTATTACTGCAAAAATGTCATATTTTTTATCATTAACATCTGTTGACTATAAATAAATAAAAAACTAATAAATTTTCATCTGTTGACAATAAAAATGAAATTGAATGCTCTAAAACATCAATTAATGTACCAAAAATTTAAAACGTCATGTTATTAATTTTTCTCTGATGTTAATGACACGTGTTGACAGTATATTAATAAAAAAAAATTCAAAACTTTCATAATTTTGATAAAAGTGTCACCTATTGACTGTAAAAATTAAATTTATTGTCAAATAAAAAATCAACACTTGAAATATTAAGTCAAACAGGCAAACATTTGTTGACTGTAAATTGATAAAAATATACCAAATTCTCATGTATTAACAAAAGTGTCATCTATGAACTGTAAAAATTAAGTCTGATGCTTTGAAACATAAAATAATGCTTCATAAATTGACATATCAAGTCACACAATTAAAAATGTAAAAGTTATATTATCTTTGACATTAATGTCGTCCGTTTACCTATAAATTCACAAAAATAAGTCAAAATGCCAGATATTGAATGCGTTAATTAAGTGTCATTCACTGAAACTGCAATTTATACATTATTAAATCACATATCAGGTCAAACTCCCAAGAACGTTATGTTTCTATTAGTTTTTTAATAATAATGTCATTTATTGACTGAAACTTGATAAAACATACCTCAAAAGTGTCATGTATTGATAAAAATATCATTTATTGACTATAAAAATTAAATTTAGGTACCAAAATGTCAATTAACCTATCATCATTTGAAATATCAAGGGAAACATACGAGTATGTCATATTTTTATTTATTTTATAATATTAATGTCACATCTTGCTTATAAATTAATAAAAAGTCCAAATTGTCATATTTTTATATATTATTTGAATTAATAATATTTATTGACCATAAATAGATAAAAAACCAACTAAAATTTTCATGTATTGATAAAAGTGTCATGTGCTGACAGTGAAAATTAAATTTAATGCTCTAAAACAACAATTAACGTGTCATTATTTAAACTATCAAGTCAGACCTTAAAAGTTTCATATTATTGAGTGTAAATTTTAAATTTACTTCTAAAGTATTAAGTCAAACAGCAAAAAATGTCCTATTTTTACTTTTTTTTGTTTTTAATGACATTTTTTGACTGTAAATAGTTAAACAAAGACGAAAATTTTCGTGTATTGACAAAAGTGTCATATATTGACTGTAATTATTAATGTTCATGCGTTGAAACATGAAATAGTGCTTCATAATTTCACGTATCAAGTCAAACAGCCAAGAAGATTATGTTTTTATTATATTTCTATTACTAATGTCGTCTGTTGATTTAAAATTGACAAAAAATGACAAGAATGTCATATAATGAATGTGGCAATCACACATAATTCACTCAAACCTCAAATTAAATGCCAAAATATGGCATATACAGTCAAAGATTACTTTTATTAATGTTTATATGATACTGATGTCATTTATTAATTGTCAATTAATAAAAAAACGTCAAAAATGTCACAAATTGAATGTGATCATTAATTATCTTTCATTTAAATGTCAAAATATGACATATGAGCTTAAACACTAAGAGCCTTCTTATTTTTAATATGACTTTGAGATTAATATCATGAATTGACTATAAATGAATTAAAAAAATGTCAAAAATAATTGACATTAAATGCATAAATTAAGTCACATGCTCTAATATTTTAAATATTAGATCATAATTTGACATATCAAGTTAAATAGTCGAAAACGCCATATTTTTATTATTTTCCTGACATTAATCATCTGTTGACTGAATATTGACAAAAAATGTCATATATTGATTATTATAATCAATTGTCATTTATTCAAATGTCAACATATGACATATACAGTCAAAGATATGATGTATATATATATATCAGAGTGTTGGTTGTCAATTCACAACAATTGTCAAAATTGTCATTTATCCTTCGTAAGGCTCTAAACTGTCAATAATAATGTTATTATTATTATTGAATCGATACACACTCTAATTTTAATTACATATACACAATAATATCAAGATAAAATTGAAAGCAAAAGAATATGCAGACAAAATCGTGTATTGCAACCTGATATCTCTAATAGATAACTATTAAATAATTGTAACCGAAGATGAAAGATTAATTAGTTGATACTGGTTCGTCGTGAGAACGTAAAAGCTCCCATTATCTTCCTGATTTAGAAACGCTAAACTTATTACATAAAAAAAATGAATACAAAACATAGAGATTTCTTTGTTTGTTGCAATTGTACGAATTTGTTTGCGAAATTTCGTTTTAACACGTAGCTTCATTTTTCTCCGAATCGGAGCGCGCAGCGGGAACTTAAAAAACATTTAAAAGTAGTTTTTATGTACGTACATAATAATTATACTTTTACTTACTTCCTTGCCATTAAAGTTGTCCCATAAAAATAATAAATTGGTACTTAGAGAAATGGATTTTATGTACTCGTAATCGTAATAATTTTATTTAGGAAGATTTATTAATTTTTAATAAGGAGTGCAGTTTGTCGCGTTTACAAGGCGAGTCATTTTTACGAAATTTCTAGTATATAATCTGAAATTTTCGTGTAATATTACTGAATCACCCTGTAGAGTGTTTTTTTTTCTCAATCAAGTTCACGAGTGCAAATATATGCAATAAAAAATAATTTGTTTGTAAATCTTAATTTTCCCAGGATACTTGATTAACAGTTGTTCCTCAATAAAAATTCAACAAGTAAACACAACATTTTATTAAACACTTTGTTTATTTTTATAAAATATGAGGTTAAGTTAAGCTATGTTAGATTAAGTTAGATTAAATTAGATTAGATTAGGTTAGATTAGGTTAAGTTAAGGTTACAGTAATAATTTTTCTAGATTATTTAAATTACTTAAAATTTCCTTAATCTTGTGAACAAATATTTTATAAATTGTGTCACAATTTTCTCGTCCATCTTTTTCTTTTTCAACTTCAAATCGTTTTTTTCTTCAGTTACCTATATTGTTGTTGATATTTTGTTTTTAGGAAGCTTCAAATTGTTGGTTGTTCCCCAATAATGTTCAAGGAAAGAACATTTTACTATTCAAATACCAAAAGTAATAGAAAGTTTTATTAAACACTTTGTTTATTTTTATAAAATTTGAGGTTAGGTTTATATGAAAGAACTATCGATTTTTTTATCAAGTAAAACTCGAGTTAATAAAATTTATCGATGAGTACTGTATTGAATCTTAAATGAAAGAGAGAGTTGTCAAATTTTGACATCTCTTTAATAATTTTCAAATCGTAAACTTAAAAATATTTTTTATGATTTGATAATTAATAAATGCGATTTTCGTAAAAAACAAATTTAAACGCACTGAATTTGAAATATAGAACGTGTTTCTTTTTTAAATTGTTATATCCTATGAAAATTCCTACTTTCTTCTGTCATCTATACTAAATAATTTTATTGGATTCTTTAAATTACTTAAAATTTTCTTAGTTTTATGAAGTCGTGTTTTGTAAGTTTTATCACAATTTTCATAGTTGTTTTTTCTTTTTTCTTTATCCAATTCTTCACATGTTATTGTCAATTTTGTTTTACGTAGGGAACCTTTAGACTTATAGAATTTTTCAATTTTTTTCCCTTCAGGAATCTTCCTTTCGTTTTTTTTTTGTTATTTCCTCAACTTTCCTCAAATATAAAAAATTAATTTATCAATAATTGCATTTTTACTCCACAATTTACATTTACGTACTTGGCTCGCGTACTATTTATGATTATTTATATTTTGCAAATTTTTTCCAGGGACTTATTACACAAATTGCAATTCAGTGTCACAGAATTGAGAGCACTAATATACGAACTGTCTCGGTACTCTCGTTTAATCGGTACTTATTAGTTATGGTCCATTAAACAGGATGTTTCTTGTTTGTAAATACCAGATATTTGAGAATTTTGTTAAGTAATGGACCTTCTTTAATCGCATTTCGATATTGATATTTTTAGCCCGAGAAAAATTTAAATTGACGTAAGTGAAACTCTGGAACGAATCGATTTTTAAAATTATTTATGGAAGGAAAATGTTTATGTTTTTAGGGAGGGAAAATACATCATGTTACACCATATTTGAAAGGTTTTGAAATACCAATAATTAAATCCCTAAGAACTATTTGTTTTTGATAATAGTTTGACAATTTAATTTGACTATTTCTAATAATTTTGAAACGAAAGTCATTCTCTATCAAAATACCTTTTCTGGCATAACTAAGAAATCACAAATGAAGTGGTATATTATGTACTTTCTCATTAAAAAAGATTGACAAATTTTAACAATTCTTGTCTCAATTTTATAATGTTTTTACTTTTTTTGGCTTATTTAATTGTTGATCATTTTTAGCAATCAACAATTTTGTTTTTTGCAGTTTTTGACAATCTTGCTAGTTTCTAATTTTTTGATAATTGTAAACACTTTTCACAGGATTTGATAGACTTTTGTAGTTTTTTGACAGCTTTTTGTATGACTTATTTTTTAAAATTTTCCCAAACTTTTTTAAAAATCCCAATTATTTTAAAATTCTCTATAAATTTTAAAATTTATTCGGAAATTGTGAGAATAATTTAATTATAAATGATCAAAAATCTTTAAAAATTTCTTAAATATTTTAAAAATAGTCCCAATTTCTCAAAAATCGTTTAAAAATTAATAAAAACATTTTGAAAATCGTCCCAGGAATCCCAGGAATCTTGATGATTTAGTTTTTAACTATTTTAATAATTTTTGACTATTTTTTCTGATTCTTTTTACTTTCTTTGAAAGTTTTTGATAACTTTTGAATAATATTTTACAATTAATGTTTTCTTATTTCTTGACTATTTTTAAAATGGCTTAGATTGTTTTAATAATTTGATAATTTTGACAGATTTGTCAAATATTAACAATTTTTGTCTCGATGTTATACTCTTTTTACTTTTTAAGCTTTCGATTGTTTAGTAATTAACAATTCTTATATATATCAGTTTTTTATATTTTTAGTTTTTAAGTTTTGGACTGTTTAGTCGTTCCAAAATATTAATTTTTGAAACTTTTGAATTTATGGCAAATATTGACAGTTTTTAATGCATTTTCCTTGTGTTTTTGACACTTTCTGATAACTGTTGAATGCTTTAATAACAATATTTGTAATTTTGTCCTTAATTATGTATAATTTTTAGATATTCTTTTGATTTTGACAATTTTCGACCTTTTCATTGCCTTTTTTTTCTGTTATTTGTAAAAACGTGTAGCATTCATTCCTAAATGATTTTTTCAATTTGGAATAAAATTAAATACGATTCTGTTTAATTAAATTAAAGAGAATGTGTAGCTACATTATTAATTAAGTAACTGTAGATACTTATGAATGACTCAAATAAATTTAAAATTGGTTTTAATAATGTTATTAGAGAAAGAATGGGCTTCTCCGGCAGCAATAAAAAATTTCACCGGCATTTTATACATCCACTGGTTTTGTTAATTGGCCCGCAATAATTAATACATCCATTAAAAAATTCAAAAGCTAGAACAATGACATAAAATCGAAGAGTCTATTCATTTATAATTAAATTGTTACGTCAAGATTCTTGTTGGAATTGTTTTTGTGTTTGGCATATATGAAATTGACTTTCAAAAACTATAAAAAAATGATAAAATTGTTTCAAAAGTGTTTATTTTTGGAGCTGTGAGTGAGTCTACATAAATCCGTAACTTGATTCATTGTATGTCAAAAAATGATGGTGGTTTTTGAAAATCATTGAAACTGTCAAAATATTTAAAAAAAGTTGTCAGATATTTTAAGAAAAATTAAAGAATGAGAAAAATAGACACAAACTGTTAGTAATTATCAATTGTAATCTAATGCAATTAAAAGTTTTTGAGCTATTTTGAAAATATTTTACCTGTAATATTTATTGACATTATTAAAGTATTTGCGGAGAATAGAAGGAAAACCATTTAAAAAAATATATTAAATTTATTTAATATATGTTAGTAAAAATTTCAAAAAATAGAAATGGAACCGAAAATTATTATGAAACTAAGCAAAATGTAATGGAAAAAACCAAAAAGAAACTCAACAAAAAGTAGAGGCTCTAGAAAAAAGTGACTCAAGAAACAAAAAATGTCAAATATCACAAATGAATACGCTAACAATAATATTAAAGAAGTAAAAAAAAGACGTACATAATTAAAATGTAGAAATAAAGAAAGAGATTAATGTAAAATTTAAATTTAAACAATAAAAGAAGGACGTGTAGAAGAAAATGTAGAAACAGAAAAAAGACGAAAGAAAATGGCAGAAGATAAAAATTACAAGAAACTATAGAAATAGATAACAAACTAAATGATTTCCAAGAAAATATTGAAAAAACATAAAAGAAGCTAAAATAAAATCGAGATTTTAGTAATAGAAAACAATAATATAATTTCATAACTAAAGAATATATAAGAAGAAATGACAATATAATATATTAGAAGAAGGAATCGAATATTTGAATGATAAAATAGAGAATAAAATAGAATAATGCACCAAGACATTATTTGAAGTGAAAGGCAAATTAAATGAATTAAATGAAAAAGTAAAAAACACTGGTGTTGCCAGTTCTCAATACATAAATATCAACCCTCGTATGATTATCGGTGGCAATTATTTAACGTTTGATTAACGGAGGTTTTCGGTTTTAATGAAAGCGCCGGGGCCCAATTTTCTAACCGTGGTCTCTTAAAAACCATCCATCAATATTGCCAGACAATAGTCTAGGTGAACTGGGACGATTTCAAGACGTTTCGATTCGTTTAAAGGAATAATCGCGGATCGTTGGATCGAGGGACCACACATGGGTTGAGTAGCCACTTATCTTTTTTGTAAAAGTTTAGGATTATTCGAATTTCGTGGAAATTCATTTTTCTAATTTTCCAAATATGAATTTTCTTTAATGTGACTGCAATTATAGTTTAAAAAAAATATTTTGGCAGAAAAAGGAAAAAAATTGGAATTTTCTTTTAGACAAGAGTTGAATGTTGAAAAACTGGGATTTTGGCTAATAAAAATAAAAATACGTTGAATTTGACATAAAAATTTGGTAATTGAAATTTAAAAAAACTGGTATTGTACAAAAAAAAAAACGAAAATATCCAGGGCTTCTATTAGAAAATTTGAAAATTCTGTGGTTTCTTTGGAAGACTGGAAAATTTGTTTGAAAAATATGAAAAAATTGGATTTTGTTCTTCTAAGTTTAGAATTATTTTCATTTTTTTCTATGTCGATTAAATCGAGTGACACCGCAGGTCGTAAAAAATGTATTGTCGATTTGAGATTTTAAAATGACCGCTTTTGGAGAAAAAACTCGTAACTCTACCTTCAGCGTTTACGAGAAAAGTGGAAAAACTGCCTGATTTCATTGCCTCAAGTTTTACCAATTGAAACTTTTACTGTTTATTAAAAGTAATTAGTAAAGATTTTGAGTTTTAGAGAGTTGAGAGTTCAGGTTTCTAGGAATTCATTGGCGTTTGTAAATGTTTAGTTGTTTGATTGGTTGTGCTAAAAAATTCAAAGAGTGACATAAACTCTTAAAAATTATTAATAAAAATATTAATTAATTAGCAACTTTTTACCACAATCCGGAATTAAATCGAAATGTGTTTTTTGAATAACTCTAAAATATTTTACGAATTGTATGCGTCTCTTTGGGATAGAATATATAATTATTTCTACCTTAGTGTCAGCTATTCAAAATCCCACATACACTTAAACATAGTACTTAAATCATCAAGGATTTATCATGTAAGCAAAATGCAACGTGTATCTCTTATTAAATATTGCATAATACGTAACAAAGAACCGAGGGGCCTTTTTTGCTCGCTTTATTTTTATTTGCAAAACTTATCAGAGTGTAAAACTGAAACTAGGAATTATGCGTTGCCTAATAGTATAATTTCGATCAAATGTTAAGGTGCACCATTAGAATGAATGAACACAAATGCTAATTTTGTTTTTTTAAAAAAATCCTCTTCATTTGCACTTTTGTCGTTACGCTCAAAATAACTTCCTTCGCTTTCGATTTCGTTCTCGGAGTTGATTGAATCGAGATTAGCACAAAAGCATAACGGACTTAAAAATTTAATATTATTCATAGTCGAGTAAAAAATAGAGAAAAATACTAACAATTTCTTTATTTAAAAAAGTTGTTATACAGACCGATCTATAAAATAACCATAGCGGGCTGTGGTATAAAAGTTTCGGTCCTTGCGTGATCCCTCTTCAGTATTTTTTTAACAAGGAATTATATGATATCACATTTTCTATTCTGAGTGTCACAAAGCAGTATAAATTTAAAATTTCTTTCAAATGAATCGTAGTAAATATTATACAAAATCGAGAATATAATTTTTGAAATTGTATAAATTTGGAAAAAGTTATAGAAGATTGAAAGGCAGTTAAAAAATGTCCGAATCTATCAAAATAATTAAAATGACAAAAGCTTATTTAAGAAACTAAAATATTACAGAATCAAGACAATTGTTAAGATTTATTAATGATATTACTAAGGTTTAATTAAACTTTGTTAAAACTTCAAAATCTAAAAAACGATTTTTAAAAACATTCAAAATTTAAAAATACTATCGAAAACTGTAAAAATGTAGCAATAATTTATGAAAACTGTCACAAAATCTCAACAACTATCAACTAGTGTTTATATACAGTATGTTCGGAATCACGTGACTGAGAATTTAAATGAGACACTTCGTATATTTTGAAAAATTGGCAACAATTCCAATAAATTATCAAATAAATTCAAAAGTTATCAAAAATTGTGGTTTTGTTTATTTTCAACAGTTTATATTATATTTTATCCTCTAACTATTCTTATTAATATAATTTTTTAATAATACAATTGATAAAATTAAGCAAATTAAGACATTCGAAAACAACCACAAAATGTCAATATATGTCAAAATTGTTAATAATTGTCAAAATATTTCAACCTCAATTTTTTTTTGACAATTTTCTAAAACCACCACAGAATCTTATTAATACTCATAAACGTTGAAAAATTGTTATTAAATAACTTAAAAACTATTAAAAGCAATCTGAAACTGTCAAAAACTACCAAAAATTGTCAAAGGTGTTGCCAATTGTCAAAAATTTGTAAAATCTCAAGTTTTTTATGACAATTTTCAAAATTCGCCTCCAAATCTCAACAACTTTCAAAAAGTCATTTAAAATCTGTAACAAATTACTGAAAACTATTAAAAACTCGCAAAAACTGTCAAAAGTGTTAACAATTGCCAAACATTTCAAGCACTCAAAAATTGTTGCTTCTAAACGATTTTCAGAATGTTTTTATTAACTTTTAAATGAATTTTGGGAAATTTGGATGATTTTTTAAATTAAAAATTTTTGATAATTCATAAATACCTTATTTCTAAAATTATCGAACGATTTTTAAAAATTATAGACAATTTAAAAACATATTGGTTTTTTAAAAATTTGTGACAGATTTTTAAAATTCTAAACTAATATTGAAATGTTTTTATTATTTGTTCAATTAATTTCAACATGTTTTTTGTCATTTTCCACAAAAAAACCAGATCTAGATCTTTGAACAATTTTTAATTACAGAATGTTACTTATATTTTTATTAATGTTTAATTAATCCTTTAACAGAAATTATTAATTGCGAGCATTGAAGCAATTAATCAAACTAATCGCAATAAACTCGCAGTTACGAACAAATTTTAATTTTTCCCATTTCCTTCTCGATTCGCGTTTAGAAAGCTGTCGTTCTTTTATTTTTTAGGTGTGCCATATGCCATCCTGGTCTTCAAATAAAATATGTAACCGTAATAAATAATAATAAAAGTTTCTTTCGCAACAGACCATATGCATGTCTCACAGTATTAATGGAATTCGTTCCAGTTTAAAATCTATTCGGATTTTTTTCTTCGATCGGTGAAATTAAGTCTCATTTACCTGACGATAAGTATTTGATTGCTTTTTAGATGAAAATTACAGTACACTTTAACTTGGACGACGGCATCGCCCGAAGCCTTTTCGAAAGGGACCACATTTTAAAATGGGCCCATGGTTGGCATTAGGAAATGGACAATTATCAGAACCGGACACAAAATATATTTTATCACTATAAATATATTGTAACGGAATTTCTGACAAGTCTGCCGTAGTTTTTTGACAACTTTTAAATTACTTGTTAATAATTTTTTAAAGTTTGTGAGACCCACTATGATTCTGAGGTTGTTTTTGAAACTTATTATCTCAGATTTTAAGTAATTAAATATTTTTGACAATCGTTAACACTTTTGACAGTCTGCGGTAGTTTTTGACAACTTTTAAATTACTTGTTAATAATTTTTTAAAGTTAGTTAGAGCCATTAAGATTATGATGTAGTTTTTGAAACTTGTTATCAAAGATTTTAAGTAATTAAATATTTTTGACAATTGTTAACACTTTTGACAGTCTACGGTAGTTTTTGACAGCTTTTAAATGACTTGTTAACAATTTTTGATAGTTTGTGAGAGCCACTAAGATTCTGAGGTAGTTTTTGAAACTTGTTATCAAAGATTTTAAGTAATTAAATATTTTTGACAATTGTTAACACTTTTGACAGTCTACGGTAGTTTTTGACAGCTTTTAAATGACTTGTTAACAATTTTTGGTAATTCGTGAGAGCCACTAAGATTCTGAGGTAGACTAAGATTACGAGGTAGTTTTTGAAACTTATTATCAAAGATTTTAAGATATTAAATATTTTTGACAATTGTTAACACTTTTGAGAGTTTGCGGTAGTTTTTGACAGCTTTTAAATGACTTGTTAACAATTTTTGGTAATTCGTGAGAGCCACTAAGATTCTGAGGTAGACTAAGATTACGAGGTAGTTTTTGAAACTTATTATCAAAGATTTTAAGATATTAAATATTTTTGACAATTGTTAACACTTTTGAGAGTTTGCGGTAGTTTTTGACAGCTTTTAAATGACTTGTTAACAATTTTTGATAGTTTGTGAGAGCCACTAAGATTCTGAGGTAGTTTTTGAAACTTGTTATCAAAGATTTTAAGATATTAAATATTTTTGACGATCGTTAACACTTTTGACAGTCTGCGGTAGTTTTTGACAACTTTTAAATTACTTGTTAATAATTTTTGACAAATATTTTCAAAACCTCTTATTTGCTGATAAATTTCAAAAACTGCCACAAACTCTCAAAAATTGTTAACAACTAATTTCAAAGATGTAGAAACTTGCAAACACTGTGAAAACTGCTACAGATGGTCAAAATTTTCAAAAACTCGAATTCTTTACTGGCTATTTTCAAAAACTACCTCAGAATCTTAGTGACTCTCACAAACTTTCAAAAATTGTTAACAAGTCATTCAAGAGCTGTCAAAATGTACCAAAGTCTGTCAGAAATTTTCAATATCTCATATTTTTTGATAACGAGTTTTAAAAACAGCACCAGAATCTCATTAACTATCATAAACTTCCAAAAATTGTCAACTATTCATTTAAAAGCTGTCAAAATGTACCAAAATTTAAAAAAAAGTTTTATAATTGTTTAACATTTCAAATCAAATTGATAATGATAATGCTGTTGAAAATTGATTAAATCTATCAATGAAAAAGTGTAAAAATCTGTCATAAGTTCTCAAAAATTATCAACAAATCATTCAAAAGCTGTCAAAGACTATTGGAAACTGTCAAAACTTTTTAAAATGAGTTAATAATATTAACTGTCTTGAAATTATAATCTATTTTGTATATCATTTTTTCAAAAATATACTTTGGAACACACAAGTGTCTATTTAATATATTTTTGGGGCACATTTATATAGAATCCGGTACTGTGCTCGTACTATATTTAATGCTCTATAATAATTTTATGTCTGCATACAGGCAGCGTATTTAATTTTATTAGAGTCGTGATTCCTTGTAATATACTATTATTAGTCGATCAAAAGTGAGCAAATAGTTTTATTTTATTTTCATAAAATACTCATATATTGCAGTTTAAATAAAAATCGAATTACGTAAGATATGTTCGTAAATTTAGAGAAAATATTATTTGCATAGAACGGTGGTTCGCTTTTTTTTAACTGGTCATTAAATGTTTTAGCGGTTGTGCAAAGTTTTCAGTAATAATGACAATTATTAAGAGGATTTTTAAATTAATAAGAGTAATTAAAAACTGACATCAACAATTTTCAAAAACAACCTAAGTTTATCGAAAACTGTTACTATCAAAAATGTCAAAATATTAAAAAATGTAGAAACAGCTAAAAATGAAAAAACTAACACTAACTGTAAGAAAATAATTAAAAATATGCCAAAAGATTTCAAAGATAGTCAAAGTGTGTCAAAATGTGAGTAAATATTTATAAAAATGTTCAAAGTTTTAAATTCTTTTATGGCATTTTTCAAAAACCGTCCTAGAATTTTAATAACTGTCATAAACTTTTAAAAATTATTAAAAAGTCATTTAAAAGCTGTCAAAAACCACCAAAGATTGTTAAAAGTATTAAGAATTGTCAAAAATTTTCAAAATGTAAACAATTGAACAGTACTTAAAAAGTAAAAATAATATAATACCGATACAAGAATTATTAATATCTGTTAAATATATCAAAACAGTATAACTATGCAATTTGACGCATTTTAAAAATAGTCGAAAAATCTGAAAACTGACACTGTAAAAAAGCTGACAAAACTTTCAAAGATAATCAAAGAGAGTAAAAAACTGTCAAAAAATATTAAAATGGTTAAAGTCTAAACTGTCAAAAACTTATATAAGAAGTTAAGCTTTTTGATCTATTTTGTGATGCAATTTTTAATCATTTAAAAGAAACGCTAAAATGTTTGACAGTTTCTGATAATTATTGAGAGTATTTGGCCACTTTTTAACTAACAAGACAATTCTTGTCATTTTTGATTAATTTTAATGATTTTTCATTAATTTTTTGTCAATTCTTGACAGATTTTTACTACTTTTAACCTATCAAAGTGATTACTACCATTTTTGATGGGTTTTAATAAGTTTTTATTTAATTTTTGTAACTTTTTGACTAGTTTTAAGCTACAAGAATGATTTCTGCAACATTTAACAGATTTTAAAGAGTTTTGATTAAATTTTTAATAACTTTTGGCAGCTTTTCACTATTTCTAACTTAATAGCAAATAACTGTCAATTTTGTTGGATTTTAATGAGTTTTGGTTATATTTCTGTCAATTTTTGACTACTTTTAACCTAACAGGATGATTACTGCTACTTCTGACAGATTTTAATGAGTTTTGATTAAATTTTTGACAATTCTTAACAGATTTTGACTTGTTTTAGTCTAATAGGATAATCGCTGCCATTTTTAACAGATTTAATTTTTGACAGTATTTAATACTGTTTGACAATTCTTTACACTTTTTAACAATTTTTAGCCTGACTTAATAAGTTTGTAAACGTTATAAAATTACAATCAAAACCTGTCAAAAAATTATGGTTTTAAATAAATTTTTATCAAATGTCTACTCATTTTTAAACATTTTTAACCCTGTCTAATAATTTTGATTATACTCTGACAATACGTGTAAGAAGTTTTTATTTTTTTGTATTAAAATATTTTTGTAATTTTTAAATCAACAGTACAATTATTGCCATTGCCATTGTCATTAAATTTTTAATAATTTTTAACAGTTCTTCACAACTTTTATCGGAACAAAGTGAATGATTTTTTTAATTTTAATGGTTTTATACTAATTTTTAATGAATGCTTCATCATGTTTAGACCCGTTTGACAATTTTGGCGGTTTCATAACCGCTTATTTTGATATATAATCGTAATTAGTTAAAGTCTTATTAAGCATTTCTGCTGATTTATTATTCGGTGTACTAACATAGGAAACCACAGCTCTAATTGGTTTCTGTTCTTTATAGTACAGTCAAGATTTTAGCCAGTTTTTCACAACCACTGCTAGTTTTGACAACAATTAACTTAACAGAATGATTATTTCCATTTTCGACGAACGTTATATAAAAGCTGTCAAAAATGACGTATTTAATAATTCATCAATCAACCGTCGAATTTCGAATGACAATAGAAATGAACGGGATCAAATCGAACCAGGAGAGAGAGAACCGTAACTTAGGCAAGAATATTTTCTGCCACTTTTGACATAATTTAATAAGTTTTGTTTACATTTTTGTGAATTCTTGAGAGTTGTTGCCTACTTTTAACCTAAGAGGATCCTTAGTGCTATTTTTGTCGCATCCAAAGACTGTCATTGTCAAAACTGTCAAAAGATGTCATTGCCAAAACTGTCAAAATATGTCGTTGTCAAAACTGTCAAAAACTGCCATTGTAAGAATATTTTGTGCCACTTTTGACAGAATTTAATAAGTTTTGTTTACATTTTTGTGAATTCTTGAGAGTTGTTGCCTACTTTTAACCTAAAAGGATCCTTACTGCCATTTTTGTCAACTGTCAAAACTGTCAAAAATGACGTATTTAATAATTCATCAATCAACCGTCGAATTTCGAATGACAATGGAACACAGCAAAGAAATGAACGGGTTCAAATCGAACCAGGAGAGAGAGAACCGCAACTTATGCATGACATAACGATAACATCTCTCTGATCTGACAAAGCAATAAAACGGGAGCCCCCCGAGCCATAATTAAGCGCCGGGCCGAGCACCTTCCTCAATAAATCACATCGTACATCATCCGGAGCCGATACCCATCGAAAAAGAATCGAAGAAAGTAAAAGCGAACTCGACGGAGTGGGTGCGGTGTAAACCGGAGCAGAACAGATAAACGGACGGGACGCAATAAGCGTTCAAAAATAATAATAAGATGCAATTAGTCCAATCGCAGATCAATTCGCCGTGACTTTCAGGTCGCACCGGTTCCCACCCTTTTCACTCTATTTATTTCAATTAAATTCATTAAATTCTTAGAGAATAGTGATTCAGATTCGCAGATACCATTTTGACAGTTTTGACAATGACAGTCTTTGGATGCGACAAAAATAGCACTAAGGATCCTCTTAGGTTAAAAGTAGGCAACAACTCTCAAGAATTCACCAAAATGTAAACAAAACTTATTAAATTCTGTCAAAAGTGGCACAAAATATTCTTACAATGACAGTTTTTGACAGTTTTGACAATGACATCTTTTGACAGTTTTGACAATGACATCTTTTGACAGTTTTGACAATAACAGTCTTTGGGAATTTTGACAATAAGAGTTTTCTGACAGTTTTGACAATGCGACAGTCGTTGAGAATTTTAATAATGAGAGCTTGTGATACTGTTTAATACAACAGCAAAATTTTAAAAGCTGTGAAAAAGTGTCAAAAATTGACAAAAACATAACCAAAACATATTAAAATGCGACAAAAATGTCAGTAAGTATCCTTTTAGGTTAAAAGTATGCAACAATTCTCAAGAATACAAAAATATTGTCAAAACTCATTAAATTCTGTCAAAAGTGACAGAAATTATTTTTACAATGACAATTTTGACAGTTTTGATAATGACAGTCTCTGGAAATTTTGACAATAAGAGTTTTCCTACAGTTTTGATAATGGCAGTTTTTGACAACTTTTGATTGGACTTTGACAATTTTTCACAATTCTTGATCGTTTTTGATATCTTTTAAACTAACAGGATAATCATTGTCGTTTTTGATGGATTTTAATTTAAGTTTTGATTGACTTTTTGACAATTTTCAATAAACGTTTTTAATATTTTTCATAGTTCCTAATATATTTTTAGTGTAGGTTCCATATTGTTTGACTTTGAATAATTTTTGATGATTTTAATTAAATTTTTAATCAATATTTTTAAGCTTTTTTAACCGTGTTTGACAATTATAGAAATTACCTGACATTTTTTATGACAATTTTTTACCATTTTTGCCTTTTTTGAAAATATTTGTCAATTCTCTGTGCAGTAAGATAATTCTGTATTTTCGATAAATTTTGATCATTTTTTAAATATTTTTGGCACTATTCGAAAATTTTGGCACTTTTTTAGACACTTTTAATAGCTTCTCATAATTCTTTATAGTTTTTGACAATTTTTAACAAAGGATGATTATTTTTTTAATTTATTTATCAATTTTGATGGTTGTAAATAAAATTTTATTAAACAACTAATCTTTTTGAATATTTTTAGCCTTGTTTGATCACTTTGGCAGTTTTTTATAACAATTTTTTACTCTTTTTCAAAATATTTGTCGAATTTTAATGCAGCAAGATTATTCTGTATTTTTAATTAACGTTGATTATTTTTATGTTTTTTTTTTATTATTTTGATCATTTTCGGACAATATTATTCAGTCTTCTTTTTTTATTTAAATTTTTGACCATTTTTAACATTTTCTGGTATTTTGTTTTTGATAATTCTGTAGTCAATATTAAACTTAAATAATTAAAAATTTGAAATGAACTTAAGAACTTGCTCTTTTACGATACGAATTTTAATTATTTTGTTACATTAATATCTAAATTAAATTCTTTCCATTTCTTCCTACATTTCTGAGTAATTGATATAATATATCTTACGCAATTAGAAATGCAGAGTGAAATAGTTTCGCAATAAATGGGTGCTCCCATCTATATTTTTTGCTCTTTATTAAAGTCATTACAAACACCAGATGCGATTAGATGTTTTAGACTCATTATTACATCATTTAAATAAAAAAAAACTTTATTACGATCAAGATTTTTGGGAGAGATGTTGAATCTAAAAGTTGTGCCGCAATACTAATTACATTTTTCAGTATTGTTGGTTGCATATAGTCGGTAGATGGTTTAGTAATTAATAGCATACGAGGGGCGTTCAATAATTGTCTTGCTTAGTTATATATGTATATAGTTTAGTGTTGAGATTTTGTCATGGTGGTTAAATGTAGTTTTAGTTTTTAATATATTCAAATAAATGTTCAAATTTTTCTTCTTTGTTAATGTAAATTTGCCATTCATTACATTTTAATGACTATACAGTATTTTATGCATTAAGTCCCAATTATACTGTATTTTAAGCAATACGAAGCTGAGCTTCACTAGTTCCAACTATACTTAAATTTTGAGTATAGGTATTTTCTTTTAAGGGAATCAAAGGCTTGCTGAAAATCCATGAAAAGCAGTTCTATTCCTTTTCTTTTCCAGAATTTGGTTTAGTTTGTGAATGCATTCAACTGTCAAACTTCTTCTAATGATTTCACATTTCAATTGCCCTATTAAATTTCGTATTAAATTTGCTCAGCGTCACAATTATTGAAAGTGATTGGGAGCCCGACACGACCAGAGCCATTTCATTAATATTTCGTTTTGTATATTATCGGGAAAACGACCAAGCACCTAAAAATAGACCAAGAAATTATTTGCACATTAATTTATGTAACTGTTAGTCGAGGATCCAGTTTGTCACATACAAAGTAGTTCAGAGATTGTTCATTAAAACCTGAACTGGTCAAATAATTTAAGACGGGAGTGTACAGTGAGCCAAATAAATTTAATATTATATTAGTATGAAAACGAGTGATTAATTTGGTGAATTGTATGTTAATAAAATCGCAGAATTTGCTAGTTGCTAGTAAATGATTTTTTAAATGTTAACACCAATTCGATTTCGTGAATGGTTTTTAATAACTTTTGGAACATTTATAGCCTAATTCTGATCACATATTTATCTAAACACATAAAAAAGAGTAAAGAAAGTACGTAATCTATGCCGAATCTGTCAGTTTAAAGTCTTCGTATTCGCAGTAGGACACCGTTAAATATATTTTTGATTTCTACATTCGTCCACGCTCTGATTCTTTCGGAATTGCCTCCATTTATTGAATAATTAAAATCGGTTACATAATTGATCCCATGAACGCCTACCGACAAATTGCCGGACGGCAAATTACAGGAATGTGCAATGGCTAATTTTCGAGTTGGAAAAATGCTGAAAGTCGTAGAAAATATTGTGGATCGAAGCGATTCGCATTCTTTCAAAGTGGATAATCTACTGTTTGGTAAATTACATCAATAGTTTTCCAGATTTTTCGAAATGTTCGATATTCTCATCATTTCGATAGTTCATGACAACTATTACGTAATTTTATTGTTTTTAAAAATTTTTACAATTTCGGCAATTGTTGATAATTCTGATTTATGTAGAATAATTTTAAAAAGAAATTATTTCACAATTTTCACTAAAACAACAATTTATTTTTGTCACACTTTGACAATTTCGGTATCTATTTAAATTCTTATCAAAACAACATTTTTTTTGGTTTTGAAAATTTTTTGACACATTTTTAATGATTTCGGTACTTCTTGGCAATTACCATAGACAATATATTATATAATTATATACAATATTTTTTAAAACCTTGAGAATTTCGGCAGTTTTTGAAAATTGATATATGATTGATATATATTTGAAATATTATAACAATATAACAAACTATTATATAAAAAATTAACATTTTTTTAATCATTTCAGTAGTTCTTGAAAATTTTTAATAATGTCTAACAATATTTTTAAATTATTTTTGCAATAGTTATTTAAAATCCTTATCAAAATAACAATTTACTTTTAAAATAACTTGATACTTTTTCTTGAAAATTCTTATTAGTATACAACTAGCTTTTTTTTGCTTATTTTTAAAAAAATTTGAGAATTTCAGAAGTTGGTGACAATTTTTAAAATATTTTGACAATTTTTTAATAATTTTGTCTATTTCTACAGATGTTGACAATCTGTATCAAATTAATTTTTAACTATTTTTGAAAATTCTGAAAATTTTAGTAATTATTGACCATTCTTAAAATAATTTTTTTTTTATTTTTATCAAAAATTTTGACTATTTACAAAGTTGTTGACATTCCTTATGAAATCAATTTTTGATTAATTTTACAGTTTTTCAACCATTTAAAAAAATAGAATTTGTGCAGTTGTTGACGAATTCTCTAGATTTTGAGATAAAAACAAAATTTTTTTTAAATTTCAATAATTGCTGACAATTCTATTCGAAACAAAATTTTTTTGACTATTTTAAAATAATTTTATCCATTTCTACAGTAGTTGACAATTTTTTTGAAATTAATTTTTGACTGTATTTGACAATTTCGGCAGTTGTTGATAATTCTTATGAAAACAAAAAAAATTGAGAATTTCGGCAGTTTTTGACAAATCTAATGAAAACAAGAAATTTTTTATTATTTTTAAAAATTTTGGCGATTGGTACAGCTGCTGACAATCCTTGTCAAGTTAATTTTAGATCATTTTTGAAAATATTTTACTATTTTTGTAAATTTTTGACATTTTTGACATTTTTGACATTTTTGACCATTTCGACAGTTCTCGAAAATATTTTTTAATACATAACTGTAGGAACGTGTGGACTGTACTAGTTTATAGAATTTCTTCATTTTTATTTATCCTTTTAGTATATTTTGAAAACATTTTACAATTAATCAAAAATATGACAAAATCAATAAAATATTTATGTTTTTTAGCGAGTCTGCCCTCTTGACAGTGGCGTAGCAAGAGGAGGGTGGACGGGAACCTTAACAATTACGTTTTGTGCTATTTTTAGAATTTTTGAAATTATTATATAATGATATAATAATTAAATCTATTGAGACCGGATCTGCGTTGATACTTAAAAATGAAAGTAAAAAATATGTCCCGGTCAGTCACTATCATAAAACGTTGTTAATATTAGATAATTTAGGTAACAAAAAACCAACAACATATATATAAAAAAAGAGATCTTATTAAAGACATTTTGCGAAAGTAGTGTTTATTAAATTACATTCACTTCGTTACATTAACTATTAGGTCAAATAAAGAATTTGCTTATTAATATAATAAAAAGTGAGGAAGAACAATGCAACTTACTTTCATTGTAATTTAATGGAGTAATAATTATTTATGCTACAAATTCAAAATATTCATCCGACCAAACTATAAAAGTTTATTTTTTTCTAATAAAAACCCAGCATTGATAATTCACCCTTTCAATTTTCTTCGAAGGACACTTTTGTAATTATTATTAATTAATATTCTATACATTTCCTCTATTATATGTCAATCAAGTTTATTCAAATATTGTGTAGATTTTATTTAACTAAATATTCTCGATTTAACCGTTTACTGTAATAGGTAAACTAAACATTAATAAAAAAACGCAAAATAAAAGTTAAATATAAATATTATTTACACCAATAAATACCACACATATTATATATTATTACTTTTTTTTGCTGTTGTTTTATTTTCAATGTATTTATTTTTATTGTTCAATGATCCTAAACAACACTGTGTTAAGTGCCTCCATAAATAAAAATAATTTAGAAATTACTTTGATTCAATTTGACATATTCTAATGTAATAATGGTTGTATAACTTAAGTTATTTTTTATAACAAAGCAGTCCACTTGTGATTATTTTCTAACTTCGGCAACATTGCATTTCTTTTTTACCACCAACTGATATCATCACTTAAAATTGTCTATCGAACAACAGGATTTCATCAGGAATTTGATTAAATCAGGAACATTTGAAGCAATTGTATTTTTTTTATTGCTCTTTTAAATTCGTCAATATTTTGTAAGTTGGTACTCGATTATTAATCTTAGATTGGTAGCATTAAAATTTGACAGTTCTTGGAGGAAAATTATAAATTTTAGTACTACGTCCAAAATTGAAGTCCTTTCAAAATGGCTTCCAACCTCTTTTTATTAAAATCTAAGAAAGCTCTAAATCGTTACCACATACACTTTAATAACATTGACAACTAGTTTCGGCATTAATAGTCATCATCAGGTCTAAAATAGAAGTCATAAAATAACAAATAAAAGCACATTCATAAGACTTACCACAAATTGTTTAAAAACAGCAACATTTCAAATTCCAAATTGACATTTGAAATTACAGTATATATTAGATTACACGCGAAATTAAGTTAAATTAAATTAACCCTTTTGGTTTTGGGTATTGAGCCCATTAAATTGCCTTGTCTCTGCCTTCACACAGGTCTCTTCCATTATTATTGGACGTCAAATATGTGAGGTTATTGGATGGCTGTAGTTTTATTTTTTCGTTATGTTCCTTTAACCCTTAGTACATCCCTTTGATAGGGGTGATTTTCTTACAGGTCTTTACTGATTGATGAGTAAAAATGGTATACAGAATAGGTCAGAAATTAAATGTTTATGGATCCAGAAAATTTTAATTCACTTTATATTAAAAACATCAATTTTTAATCCTCGCTTCAGTATACTTCTAGAATTTTAACTTTTTATTTTCACCAAATGTCACTTATTGTATTTAAAATTAAGTACCTTAACGAAACTTTCTTTAAAAGATCATTAATCCTACATATTAACATTATTGCTATACAGTGAAATTAAGATATTAAGTTTCACCCAACATCTTTCTTATTACTTTCGGGTATTTTCAAAATCATATTTCAATAAAATTATCGGAACTGTTTTGATAAGAGAAACGGATGCCCGTTAGAAACGAATTAATCTTTACATAACTAATTATTCTTCCGCCATATCAAAATGTGAACGGTAGAGACTTTATCTGAAAGTAAATCAAATCTTTTTTTCTGGTGGACGTTGCACTTCGTCTTTCAGCCGGAAATCACCTCGTGGAAATAAAATATTCTTTACAAAAGTAGGTAATTCTATCATTTATAATTGTCAAGTCAAGTGCGGGATATTTTAAATAATGCTCAATATACAGGGTGTCTCTAATTAATTTAAAATGCAAATATTGTAGCAATATAACCATTAACATCATTATATTTTACAACACGAGCACTGACTTATAAAAATCATTTATTTTCGCAAATTAAATACACAATACTTAATATTTTGAAATCGAAGAAAACTCAAAATCTCCGATTTCTAGAGCTTTAGCACGATTTAGAGAAACCAAAGAAGACGTGATGAAGGACAACTGTTTTTCTAACTTGACCAAGATAAATTCTGGACAACCCTGTATATAAGAATTTTGGCTCATGTAAATCAAAAATTTCAAAATAGGTTTAACCGTAATTTATGATTAGAAGAAAATTTTATTAACAAGTGTTGAAATATGATATATATATATATACAGGATTGGGATAAATTATGGAGCCCAGTAAATATCTTCAAAACGAAATATATTTCGGGTTTAACCGGAAATACCCTCAACTTTTTTTTATTTAAATGAGACACCCTGTATATTTTTGCAGATTTTGAAAGAGATTGTTTGATTATTTATGATATATCTATTAGTCAGTTTCTGGATCATTCATATAGGAATTTTAGGATTTTAGCAATCTGGAATAAAACTTTCTATCTTGTTTCGTTTAAACTAAAATTTAACGAAATATCTTGGGATACCCGGTACATTATTTATTTTATATTTTTTGTAGGAGCCCTGTTGTTAATAATTTCGTGTACGCTTTTAGCCTCGACCTACGTTTAAATAGTTGTGAAAGTAAAAGTGATAAATTCTCTTTTTATAGGGATTATGTATCCCAATCGCATTCATAAAGAGAATGCACACAAACTATTAAACAATTATTATTATGGATTTCTGTTCTGTCGATATTAAGATGAAAGTATTTCACTATAATGGTAACATCAAACTACCATTATAAGGAACATTCGCTTTTTTTATAATACAGAGTGTTTCAAAAAAAAAATCTTAATAAATCTTCTTTTGTCCACAAGGTAAAATGTAACTGTAAATAAATTATTTAGGTACAACGTTTTATAAACGTGCTCCTGTTAACTAAATTTTTATATATTTTTTGAAAAAGTGTAAATTTAATTTAATAATGATGATAATAATAATAATAATAACAATAATAATAATAATAAAAATAATAAAAAAGGAAATATTTTTAAATAGAAAATGTTGATGTTTATGTAATAAATGATAGTAATAATAACAACAATTATTAATAACAATAAATGAAATATGTTTTTTAATTAAGACATTACGTAAATGTATTGATGTGGTTTCTCTGGAGATAAAAATTTCATGTTTTCGTTAATATTTAAGAGGGAAAAAAGAAAAAAGAAAAGGTACAGAAGGGATGGAAGTAATAAGAAAGGAATTAAACCCACTACAAACATATTATTTTATACTACACGTTTCCCTATTCATTCGTATGTGCGACAAAAAAATAGAATATACTTTCGATGTGTCATTACAAAAGCAATGTTGCCAAAGTAGTTTTGATTGAGGTCGAATTCGTTTCTCTCTTTGTTTCGTGTAATCAAATCAGAAGAAAGATAAATAAAACAACGGCAACAAGAAAATAGCAGGAAAGTTTATAGGATCAAATGTAGAAACGAAGATAAAAAATAAAGCATAAATCCCAAGCGAATCACACAATTAATAAAGGAAAATAACTAAAGTGGAATGGATAATGCAATCAAATTCGTTAACGAAAAAAAAAATAGTAGACTAAAAGAGATGAATAAGAAGGCCAAGAAAATCGATGGAAAAAGTACGTTTATCTCTAAAGGTGACTAAATTGGAGTAAATATTTTATTTCCTCTTTTTTTTTTTAATTTAATTCCTGACGCTAATACCCTTCTTTCTGCACCAGTATCTATAGTTTCAAACTATTAATTTTCCATTATTTATAATTTCTCATTTCCTTTTTCTTCCCTTATTGAAATACTTTGTCAGCTAAATTGGTAACTTCTATTAAAGAAGAAGACCAAATAAAATGTAAATTGAGTAATTGGTTCTTGTTGTCTGTTCTCCCTTCTTCCTGCTTATGTGTATATTCCATTTCCCTTATTCATTCTCTGTCTTCCCACACTCCTCTTTCCATACCTTCTTGAAGCTGTTAACTAATTTCAGGTACAAATAGACCAAAAATAATTGAAAAATCTGAAAAATATACCATGGGACTAATTACGTCGAAACTGTTAAAAGACTTTTCTTAACAACAGAGATCAAAATATAAATGTTCAAATTCATGGAGTCCCACAATGTTGCATTCTTGGACCATTTTGCTGATTTGAATAATTCTCGTTTCAATTGAATATGGTTAATCGTCTCCTAATAGTAAATGGGAAAAAAGGTACGGGTAGTAAGTAAATTTAATGGTATTAAATTAAAGCAAAATACTTTTGTAATTAAAATGGATAAATCAGAAGTGGTGTGAAATATCATGTTCCAAACTTTTAAAGCCCAAGAATATAAAACGAAATCTTTCTCCATAGATCAAATTGACAGTTACTAGTATTGCAATGGAAAAGATGATTATCAAAGATTATTATATTATGCTAAAAGCTAATAGATACAGATTGAATCTATTCTTCTTGTTTTTCCTGCTATTTTCCTGCTGCCTTTTTGTTATCTTATGAAACGTTTTACTTCCTTATGTTAAGCTTAGGACCATTACTTCTTGTTCTTAAAATAATGTATTTCTATGTAAGTGCATAATTCTGTCTTTGATAATATGGCTCAGAAAACTGGAAAAACAAATAAAGAAATGAAGTACTTGACAAAAATTAAAAAGTGAAATACAATAATGGAAAACAAAATTGAGTTTCTAAAAAGTGTTTAGAGAGGAACTTGAGATACAACGATACCCTAATTTAAAATAATAATTATTGAAAGAAAATCTTTTCATAATTCTTTTAGGAAAAACTATAAAAGTTGCTCAAGAGGGACCCATAATTTAGACTTTGATCAACACGAATATAGTTATTATTTGGTAAAATTAAGAAGCAAAACAACTTCAGGTAGAACAAAAACCGTTGCTGTCTAAAATCGTGAAATCTGTTAAAAGGAAGTCATTTTCACTGCTTTTTTAGAAAAAATAAAAACGGATTTCTAGAAATTGGTTTAAATGGAAATTTTATATTTAAAAATACAATATTTAATATTTTTATAAGCCGCTAGTGGCGTATATGAACATAAGAAAAATAGAAATCAAGAAGTGAAGTAGTTTTTTCTTTGATTGAACTTTTATGAGCTTTTGTCTTTGTTTTTCGTTATCTCAGCGCTTCCGGTAAATGATAACCATTTAAAGTGAGACACAACGAACCTCTCGCTCAAAAAATACCGTGAAGCTGTTTACTACATTTTTCATAAGACACAAAATTGAATTTCTAAAAAGTGGTATAAAAATAAACTTTATTAAACTTTTGTCAACAGGAACATATTAGTATCTTCTAGCAGAATTAAAAAACAAAAAAAAAATGTAAAAAATGAGAGTCCAACGCCGTCGAATTTATGAATAAAAGAAATCAATTATCTATGAGTCGCCCTGGAACGCAATATCACAAAATTTTTTCAGCAATTTTATGGTACTCGCCTAAGAGATGAATTATTACCATTCAATATTAATTTCCTAGATGTCATACAGTTTTCGAATAAAATGTTCGTTTAATTCATTTCAATTAGGCAAATAAAGTTTTTATTGATCGTTGTTAGGTACGCCCATGCGAAATGTGTCACATTTACTTCCCAATGAAAGAAATTGGTCCTCATGGTAGATTAGATTGTGGCCGTCTCCGACGAATCGAATTGCGCGAACAAAAGCGAGTAGCGCCGTTCTTTTTTTGCAAACTTTTTAATGAAAGTGGAAGTAAATGATTCGATCCCGAAATACCGGAAATTGTGGTTCCGTATATAAAAGCGTACCTCCCCTATCGTCACCGCAGTTGCTCTCCTAATAAACTTGTGCGCTTTTTAAAATGAACACCTTCGTAAGTACCAAAAAATATGGTCGAATTCCGAAAAAAAATCGCTTCGTTTGTGCATGTTTATTTCACGAAAGGGAAGTTTGGTTGTATGAGTCGGAGACGAGTGTGGTATTCCCGTGAGTGAAAAAAATTACTTGTCTTATCGTGTTTATTTCACGAAGGGGAAATTTGGTTGTATGAGTCGTAGTCGAGTGCGGCATTTCCATGAATGATAAAATGTATACTAAGAATTACGTACAATTTTAAATTTTATACTAACTTTACAAATCGTGTCCCTGAAAAAACAGGCAAATTTTATAGGTTAAATATTGACTTCTCTATGAACTTTCTCGATTTAAAATTATCATTTTTAGGTACATAACTATTTTGGTTACTCTTATAAAACACATTTGTAACGTTATTGTTACTAAATGATTTTATTATCGTTCTGTAGCATATCTGGTTTATTCGTATAAATACTTCATACTAATATTTTTAATTAAGGAACATTGTAATAACTTCTTAAAAAATAATTGTAATATTTATAAAAATGTATGTTTTCTTCGCATATTTACAATTTTTTTATGTACAATCTGCGATACATCTTTTTTTTTCAAAGAAAGTATTCGATTTCTGTTTTTGTTCGAAAGTGAATGTTGGAAGTAAATTTTTGCAGAAGAAATGCACAATTGTTACTAATTATTTTTAATTACAGTCACGATAAGTTTTCGATTGATTATTAATTTAAAAATCTTTAGTAAAAGTAGGAAGCGGTTTATTTTTTATTTCTTTATTTTTATTAGATGGTCATTAAAATTTAATGTCAAATAAAAATTTTAAAATGAACTGTCACCCAAGTTTAAAATTAATTTTTATTATTTATTAATAATAATTACCTTGTTAGAAAAAATAACAGTTTCTTGTTCTGATTTTATGAAAAAAAAACAATGGAACAATACTCAAATCAAATTAATTGTTTTTCAACCAATTCGTATTAATAAAAAATCAAAAATATTATTTTTATCCTACTCCAATATATTTCATTACTTTTGTAAAGCGTAAATTTCAGAAAAATTAGTGACGTCAGATTTAAGTTGGTCATACTGAATTGCTTAGTAAAAAACCCACGCATTTAAGAACGAATATAAAATTAATTTTATAAAGAGATTATAGAGTTCTTATACCCGGAACCACATGAATTTTTTTTAATAATAAATTAATTAAATAATATTAATAGGAAGCATTGACCGAGAATGTATCAATCGCTCACGATTCTAATTGTTGTCACCGTTTTTTATTCTCATTCGTTTGATTGTACAATTCTTTCTAGCAAATAAAAATGAAAAGAAATGAAGAAGTTTACCGGATGTACAGAGGGATTTAATATCGAACAAAAATTGTAAATAGGTTTCCTTTGTTCAACATATGGAAAAAAAACATTTCTATATATTTATATTTGCTCAAAAAAGGTTCGTTTCTTTGATACAGTATGTTAAATTTTTTTTTGAATTATTTCTATTTGTAGTTGTCATATTTATTTCTCATTTACCTGAATAGTTGGAGACCACCCAATGATACTAGCGAAAAATTCTTCTTGCACCTTACTTATTCTTCTTTTTTCTATACTTCACCTGTCATGTCGAACTGAACCGACAAATTTTAAATTTAATCTAAAAATCGCTTTTTAGTCGATTTTAATGACATTTTCATAATTTGTTAAAATTTTATATCTTCGTTCAATTTCGAGAAAAAATAAAAAGCAAAAACAAGCATTTGCTGTGATTGTATTGAAAAAACACTAAAAGATTTTTTTTTCTAAAACAAAGCGAGGTACAAAAAAATTTGAAATACTTAAATAATTGGATTTTTAATTGCTACCTCTAAAACTACTATAAAAGTTGTCAAAAATGTACTGGGTGTAATTTTATATAGTTCCAAAATAATTTTGTAAATAAACACCCTATATACCGTGAACATATTTATTGAACCTTATTTTCATATTTCAACTTTGAATTTTCGTGTAACATTAATGAATCGCATTGTATATATCTCTATTAATATTAATAACGTTCACATTTCCTATGATTGACTTTTAATTTTTTTTTGTTTGATTAACTAAACAGTCTTTTTAATGAACGGTGAAAGTAACAATTTACCAGAAATCAAAGTTTATCTAAGATTATATCATAAATAAATTCTCGTGTTTACAAAAAGGCGTCTACTTAAGTATAATTTAACTTTTTTAGGTTAATTATTGTCGATGTTCGATCAGATTAAAGTATCTAGTCTAGAAATAACTGTCGTACATTTTCAGACTTAATTCGTTTAAAAAATTTATTTATACAGTGAGAACCAGAATGTTAAAAGATGCAATTCCAAAGTTCGTTTTGTTTTGATTATTTTTTTTAAAGTTAAAATTTGTGATTGAAAACTAAGTGGGTCACAATTGTTTTATTAAATAAGAGGAATAAAAATGTCTTTAAAATGATGTATCATTCTACCCTTTTTGTTAAATGGTGACCATGTGTCATTTTAAAACTTTTTGTTGCCAAAGTATGTAACATAACTTTAAACCATTCAAATAGTTCAATAAAGAGACGCCAAGCTTTTGGAACTCACTGTATAAATTATATCACCTTTAAGATACTACAAAAAGTAAAAATCTTCATTTTTTATCCTTTTATGTACAACTCGACAACCTTGAACAATTCCGTGTCTAACTTCGTTTGTTATTGATATTCGGTCCAGAGGTTGCAGGTTCGAATCCTGGTGTGGATGCATTACGAATGGTTATGTATGAATTCAAAAAAAAATAGTTACATTCTGTACGGACCAACAACCCCCCAACGCCATAAAAAAACTTAATTCCAATTCCCTCCCCAGACCACCTTCATCGCCGTTTGGTGTCTAGCAACAACGGCAACAGCGAGGCCCGGAATCGGCCACTCCGGCCTCCAGGGTGTTCCCGACATTCAACACTTCGGCGACGTCCACTACCCCAAGTACGACCTCATTCATCTCGGGGAGTATTCCAAGGGATTTCTCCCAGGGGATTCGGTCCACGAAACCAAACACGTGACCGTCAAGGAACCCCAACCGTATCCGGTCCAGGTCCCGGTGCCGCACCCGTATCCCGTACCGGTTCACAAGCCGTACCCCGTAGTTCACACCAAGTACGTGAAAGTGCCACACGCGGTGCCATACGAGATCGTCAAGCAGGTGCCGGTGCCAATTGAGGTGCCAAAACCGTACCCCGTACCCATCCATGGAGATTCTCATGGTGCCGGCTCCGCGCCACTCCAGGACCTTCATGGAGCTGGAGGGAATTATGGTAAGGATTTGAAAGAGGTTTGGGTTTGGTTGATGGTTTTGTAATGCGGTATAATGGAGTAGAGTGTTCTAATTCGATGTTATTGCCTTTATAAAACAAGGAACGAAAGGGGAGTTAGTAAGATCGAATAGATGCATCTTGATTATTGTCAGATGGGTCTCCAGGTGGATCCAATTTGGAGAAAAGATCAAACATAGAAGCTGGTGCTACAAAAAACGAGGAGCTAAAATAAGGCAAAGAGAACCTTGGACTATAGACATGGATAACGCTACTATAATAGAATCAAACGGTCCAAATAGTGTTGAAACAAAAAGAGTTTAAATAAGAAATAAGAGTAATAAAGAGGAAATAAACGAGGAAAATTAAAATAAATTTTCAGAAGATGCAACCAGATTAAAGAAAATAATCATGTATGGATAGTCAGGTGGAATATTAGCACCATAAATGGAAATAAGTGCTAGATTTTGCTGAATATGAAGGAACGAAATGGTGTAAATATTGGAAATATGTAAGAAGAAAAAAGTAGATCAAGGAAGCATAAAATTGATAAACAAATACCAAATGTAGTATTCGGGGGTTAAAAGACATATTAAAGAGTAAAAAAAATAACATGAAGACATCATTATTAAAGACTAGAATGTCACAATACAAAAATAAAGGGCTTAGATTGGATACAAAGAAAGATGCAGAGAAAGCTCATTGAATAGAAACTGCGAGATGATGTTCCAATTCTATAAAGAAAATGAATTGTTCATGGAAACATTCTTCTGGAAAAAGCAACTGGAAGAAAGATACACATTAACTGCATAAAAGAGAAATAATACCACAAACAAAGATTGGTTTTGAATCATAAAATAGCTGTTGCTATATAAAATAGAATACAAGAAGGAAAAAGAAAAACATACAAAAAATAAGAATCTCCGGAATAAAAGAAGAAGATTTATGATTGAAAGAAAGAATAAAAAAAGTTGAAAAACATGGAAGAAGTGAGAGAAAAGAAAATATTGATAACAAAAAATAGATTGGTAATGTAATCTCTAAGTTAAGTTCAAACTGAAAAAAAGCGACTCTGGTGGTTAATGGAACACTGAAAAACAAAATCAAGGAGACTAAAAAAGTATAAACGAAATAGAATGAAACTAAAACTTCCCAAAATAAACAAGACTATAATATACTAAAGAAAGAAGTTAAAGGAGAAGTAATAAATCCAAAGAAAAAAAACGTGAAAAAGTTTGGCCAATGAGCTAAACGGTAACTCTAGTGAGGAAGAAATATGAAAGAAACTAGAGGAATGAGAGTCATAAAGGGCAAAACTATTCAAAGAGAAGAAGAGGATTTAATTTATAGTTTAGAAGAAAAAATTGTTCTGTTGATTCTAAAATTTTTTATACGCTTGTGTGTGTTTAACAACTTCTCAGGGAAAACAGGGAAAACTTCACAAACTCTCTAAAAATAGAACTTGAACATTTTCTAGAATATTCGGTAACTGTGATAATGTCATTAGTTAGGTTAGATTTCTAGATCTTTTTCTATGGCCTCGTACTATACAACCAAACGATTACAATATTATTTATGGTTTTCTAAAAAACAAAAACCCGTATCATTTCTTTAGAAAAACATTTTTGATTACTTCTTCGAGTATGCTCTAAATTGCCAACAAATTTGTTATTTTTTTAGGTACAATCGTTTCGCTACATTTTTAGGGTCTTTTAAATATTCCGAATGTATCAGAAAATATTTTGAATAATATTTGGTTATTGAGTTTATATTTTTGACATTATTTTAATCTTTGAATATTCTTAGGTTCTAACCAAGAACTCAGCAACTACGAAACTGAAGAAAGTAATTCCGATGACGCTTCCAGTGGGGATTTAGAGGGACATCAAGAAAATAATAACGAATGGACGCCACTGGACCAGCACTAAACATTGAAATAGTTTTAGAGTAGTATTCTTTCAGTTTCGGAAAATATTTTTTTCTAATTTTTCAGTCTCGTTATGTGGAAATAAATGAAGAGCAAAAAAGTTTGGACATTGTATTTGAAGAATAATTCTCTAAGGCTGTTGTTGAAGTGTGGTAATCTCTGTAATTAGTTTTTATTTGATATTTTTGTTATTGTTGTTATTGCTTTTTAATATATTTTTATTTATAATTGTTTTTATCAAATTCTAACCAAAGGAACCACGAAAAAATATCAAATTTTATGCTAATGAAAAGTCGCAAAAACGCCATTTTTCCACTAATATGGGACACCCGTAATTTATGCTAAAAATTATCCAACTAAGAAAAAAAAATAATTTCTGTAACGTCGTTTTAAATTTTTTGCATACCAAATGTATTCTATGGCCCGCACGTACACCTGATTTAACGACAAAAAGATACCTTAATTGCGACGTAAATCAGTGAAATATGCCGAAAAACTTTTTGGATCTCTACATTTAAAACGAAATTATCGTGATACGAAGTGCCAAGTTTAATTTACAGAAATGCAGATAATGATGTAATTAAGAATACAGATAGAATTTTCCAATCTTCTATCTGCTATTATTATGTATTGAAATAGTTAATTTCATCTTAGTTGGAAAGTATATTAGTATAATATTACTATTGTTGCACAAGGTTCCACCTATGCAATAAGAATAGATTTTTTCCATAGACGGAGTGAGGAAGAAAAAAAAATTATTCCACATCTACTATTTTTTTAAATATCTGAAATTTCTGAAAACAACATACATAAAACTTGTTAAAATTGAATAAAAATCGTCAAAACAATCTAAAAAGTAGTTCAAACTCGTGAAAAATATATGAAACACCTAAAACAACATAAAATTAGACAAAATTCCATGAAACTTTTCAAAATTACCGAAACTCGTCAATACGATCTAAAAATTTCATGAAACTCATTAAAATTACATAAAACTCACTAAAACGATTTAAAAACTCATCAAAATTGCATAAAACTAAATTAATTTAAAACTCATGAAAAAATAAGAATGCAATTTTAAAATACATCAAAATTTCATGAAGCCCGTGAAAAATATATGACAATCCTAAAAACAGCATAAAATTAGTGTCAAAACTACATGAAACTCATCAAAATTACCGTATCACAATCTAAAAACTTATCAGAGTTTCTCTCAAACATCATGAAACTCGTTAAAACAACACGAAACTCATCAAAACTATCTAAAACCTCGTTCAACGAGTACTAAAATAAAATTGTGGATTTTCCCTAAACGAAAAAATATATATACGACTATGTTTTTTTTGTGGCATTTTAACTGTAAAGAAGCTGGACATGATGAATGGTTTGAATAGAAATAAAATAGTGTTACATAATGTTGTATCAATTACGAATAATCAGTGGAACCATCTTTAAAGTCATTTGTTGCTTAGAGTAATTTTCTATTTGTTAATAATTATTTTTAAAAGGAGTTTCTATGATTATATTTCATTTAGCAAATTATTACCACGTTTGTGCGGTTTCAATCAATAATAAATCAGAATAATGGCCAATCGAAGAACAAAATCTCGACGGAAATGGAATAGTTAGACATTCATTATTGAAACAATAATAATTGTCGATTTAAAATTGATTAATATTATGGGTTAATATTATTTGAGATTTCAGAGAGGAATTCATATTTCTACTTCCAAGAAAAAATATTCTTTGGTTTTGAGCGCCCTGTACATTAAAGATATATGCTTGGTACCTGTATTTTGAAACATCCTGTATACACCATAAGAAAGATTTTAGAAAATATACGTACTTTTCTCTAAATAAAAGATTTTCTATATTATAAAAATAGTCTCGATAGAGTGTCTGCAAATATGTTTTCATTACCTTGAAATTGCTAATCAATAATAATTAAGACATTTAAATATTTTTATTTTGGCAAATTTTAATATACAGGTTGTTTTCTTAATATATTACAAGCAACTTATGTTCTTGCCAATTTTTATTTCAGTTATTAATCATTTAAAAAATACCACTCTGAGTTGTATTGACCAAAACTTTCTAAAATACTTTTTAAAAAATATATACAATTTTAACAAATATATCTCTCTTTAACTCCCTCCCTAAATCGTACAATTTGAGTCATTTTTGGAAAATTATTATTAATTGTGCATATTCTATCTTATACTCGTATATATATATGTATTATTTCTTTTATTTATTATTTCTTTCTTTATAGTTAAATTTTCAATTGAGCCAATAGTTTTTTTTCTTTGATATTTTACAAAATAAATCTAACCTAACCTCATGTATGATTGTATGAGCGATTGGGTAGTATAGTGTGGGCTCTTAAATCCAATCAATCATTTTATTACAATTTAATTATTAAAAACGAGATTGGATTTTTAACAAACACAACAATGTTTGTCTACACTCAATAAAAATTTTGAATAAAGGGTATATAAATAAATAAATCATCGTCAAATTTTTGCAATACTTACACGATACCGACAATTATAAAAAATTGCTTATTTGACAGATTGATAACTTATTTTTATTAATTTCATGCAATCATCCATCGATATTGAACTTAACGCTTTGTATATTTAACACAATTAAACACTGGTTTTTACAAAATATTTATTTTATTCAGGTAGAAAATAGTGTATAAATAAATTTGTCTTAGGAAGTAAAAAGATGAGGCGAAAACAAAGTGCAACAAATACTGATGGAAATAAAAACAATGGAAAATAATTAACAGTCACTAACGATGATATTTAGAAATGATGGTCGTGCAAGCCTAGCCCACCTCCTAAACCATGCAGACCACCATCCAAACCACCTCCAAATCCATGATCGTCATGACCATGAGAATGGATCAAAATTGGTACTTTCTTCTCTACGTATACGGGCACTTTAACTGGATATGGCACTGGCTTATGGACTGGATAAGGTACTGGTTTGGGGTAAGGTACTGGGTGTGGTACCGGTACCGGAACTTTGTAAGGTACTTTCACTGGATAAGGCACCTTCTTGATGACTGGGTAAGGCACTGGTTTCTCCACGGGTACTGGGTAAGGTTTGGGTACATGTACGGGATAAGGACGGTCTACATGTACTGGTACTTTCACCGGATAAGGTACCGGCACTTTCTTTTCAATGTGGACGGGGTAAGGAGCTGGTACTGGCACTTTCACCTCTTTGGTGATGGTGATGTGCTTGACGTGTCCTTCGTCGTACGAACCGCCTCCAAAACCGCCTCCATAACCGCCTCCATAACCGCCCAATTCCAAACCGTGTCCTCCGAGTTCCAATCCGTGGCCTCCGCCCAATTCGAGGCCCCCTCCGAAATCGTGGCCTCCGTAGCCGAGGTCCAGGAGACCCCGTTTGTCTTGTTTCTTCGCCGCCACTGCCGCTTTTTCTTCTTTGGCCTCAGCCTTTGAGTCACTTCCAGGGTGGGCGGAAGCTAACACAAGGCCCGCCAAGAATAACGGCAAGCAATTCTGAAAAGAAAAAACAGAAACAATGGTAAAAGAAGAAGAATAATTGGAGAGGAGTTTTCCATTTAAATCCTAATTATTCCTACGCCTCTGGTTAAAAATCAAGAATTATAAGGTATTTTAACTCCATATTTAATTTTGTTAAAAAACTGAATTCATTATCTACTCAAAAATGACCTTTTCTCCAAATTATTGAAAAAAAAACTAATTATCTACACTTTTGAAATATTTTCTCTCTTAAAACAGTTGATTTTTATTTTAGTAAATTGATTTTACGCTATTTAAATAAAATTTAATAAAAATTTGTTAATACTATTAATTTTTAACCAGTGGCATCTATAATATAATAGACTAAAATGTGTTATGTTAATGAAAGAATTTACTAATTTTTTTTCATGAGAATTTAACATTTTTTGACATAAAAATAAGAACCAGATATCGAGAATAAATATTGTTGTTGTTGTTGTTGATATATAATAAAAATCTATTTTTAGTCTCCAACTTCAACGCTTGGATTTCCAAATTTATCTTTATAATCCAAAAAAAACAAAGCTATTCGTTTTTTTTTTCTATTTAAAAAAATATTTTGCTACTTTTTTCAATAACGTATTACAGGGAATTAAGGTAACTTTATTTCTATTATTTTAAATCCCATTTATTCAAAATCAATGTTACTGTTTTTGACTTTTAACCAGAGGCAGAGGAAATATTTGAACGTGGAATACCACGGGTAAAAATAATTGTTTTTTATAAAAAATTTATATTTTCAGAAAGAAACTCTTTTGTTCCAATTTTCAAGGAAACATATTTTTTGGATTTGGACGCACTGTATATCAATCAAATATATTTGGTACTTAAATTTTCAATTCTGTTTATAAAAAATACTAATTTTTCTCTAACTAAAAGATTTTCCATATTATAAAAATGGTCTCAATAGAGTGTTTGCAAATAAATATATTTTTATCACCTTTAAATTTATTTCCAATAATAATAAACCCAAAGAATAAAATAGTTTTAAAATTATTTGAAAAAAATTTCCAGTGGCGTACTACAGAATGTCATAGTAACTTTCTCCTCTTTATTTTAGATGCCACTGGTTGAAAGTTCTCATTGAGATGTAGTGGTTTGTTAATGTGAGTTTTCTTTATTTAATAAATATGGGCTTTTTTAGATTTTTTTTATGAATCTACCTTTTTTTAATGTTTTTATAACTAAAATAGAGTTATTATATTTTAAAGATTCTAAAACTAGTCGTAAAAAAACAAAGGATTGCGACAAAATGTAAAATTCATAATTTCCAATTTTTCTTTTCTAAATTTTAGAAAATCCTTTTCATTTAAATAATCCGTAGAGAATTTAATTATAGAAAAATGAACTATTTCGTTATTTAACAAAAAGAGAAAACACTCTAATTATGCAAACTCTTACTTTTTCAATATTAATTAAAATCAGTTTATTTTGGATTAATTAAACATTATTTTTTATTATTTAAGCAATAATGATAATTGATTCGAAATTGGTTAATATTATAGATTTTAATCATAAGCGTAGAAAATGTTTGAGCCTAAGAGGTCCCTTGCCTTTTTGTAACATACTACTAGTAAAAATCAAAACAATATTTGTTTATGGTTTTGAACGTCCTGTACATCAATTATATATGTTTGATATCTTTATTTCGAACATCCTGTATAGATCATAAAAAGAATTTTAGAAAATATACTTATTTTTCTCTAAGAAAAGATTTTCCATTTTATATAATTGGTCTTGATAGAGTGTCGGCAAATATGTTTTCATTATCTTTAAACAGTTTTTGAAATTATTGTTTAATTGGCAAATTTTAATACACATATAGTTTTTTTAATAAATTAAGAACAATTTGTTAGCAATTTTAGCTTCAGATATTAATTGCTGTAAAAATGCCATTTAAAGTTGTCTTCACCAAGAATTTCTAAAATCCTTTAATACAACTATTTTTAAACAAATAAATATAATCGTAATAATTATAATTTTCTTTAAACACACTCATGAATGTTCTATTGAATTTTATAAAAGAAAAATTTAATTTCGGGTGTTTTAAGTTTTATAATTGGTCTTGACAGAGTGTCCTCAAATAAGTTTTCATTGACTTTAAATATTTTTTAAGTTATTAATATGCAGAATGTTTCTTTTTTAAATAAACTAAGAATAATTCATATTCTTGCCGATATTTCTTCAATTATTAATCACTTAAAAATGCCATTTTTTGGTCTTTACTAGAATTGATATAATTCTCTAATATATACGTATATAGTTTATAATTCTAATAATCAATATTGTATCGTATTTAATAAAAAAATTTCTATTAAAAAAAATATCGCGCACAAAACTATATATTTGAAATTTTTGTAAATCACTAAAAATCACTGGATCACTTACTTGGAGGCTCATCATCGTCACTGTGGATTTGAAGAACGACTGTTGACACTACCCTCAATCCGATGCGTATATATAACGCCGATATATATGTCAAAAGTTTATTTGTGCTTTCTTAAGAGCCCCCACCTACCCATTAGATATATGTTTATACATAAAATATATATTACAATGCCGTAATGTTTTGATACACTCGACCAATCAGATTTCACTTGGTCTACCGTAGCCGGTCGCGCCGTTAAAAAATTCAAGGGGAAACTTTTCTTTTGCCTTCCTACTATTCTTGTTGCGAACGGTATAATTAATTGGGCTGAAACTTAGATAATACTCAGCTCGTTTTCCGTATAGTTTCAGGTGTTTATTTTCGAAAAAATGTTCAGATACTCATATCAGTTAACAATAGAATAAATAGTTCCTGTATAGAGAGTGTTGTCTTGTTTAATATTTTGTGACTAAAAGCGGTTAACTGGCCTGTTATACAGGGTGTTTTGTTATCGTGCATTTGAACATATTCAAATTACAAGAATTTTTTAGAATGTAAGGGTCAAATTAGTTTGAGTTGAGACAAAAAGGATGCATTGGCAACGTTATTATGACGTTTTAAAGTAGTTGCAACGATTTTGTTATGGGACTTCAAGATAATGAAGAAAATAATACCGAATACGATAACGAGTTTGTATCTTCTCCAGATGCTTTTCCATTGCGTTGTCTTTTTATTTCTTTCTGTATTTCTTCTCCTGAAATTTGATTTCTTCTTCCACTTCTTCCCTTTCTTACCTTTCTTAGAATACCTTCTAGAGCTAGATTGAAGAAAGTTAGTGTAATAGGATCTTCTTCTTTTACTCCTATAATTCTTCTTAAGTCTTCAGTAACTATCTCTTGAAACGTCACTCTTGGTTTAGTTTCTCTTAGACTAATTTATGTGACTTCTATTAGTTTATTAAGAAACTTTAGTCTTCTAAACTCGTAAACTTCTGGTCTGCTTCTAAAATGTAGAAAATATACACGAATTTGTTAGTTATGTCCCCATGTCTTCTGAAATATTTGTTCCAATGTAATATTACGTTTATAATATATTTTTCTGGTCCAAATCTATTTTGCTAATCTCCAATTATTTTTTGTTTATCATATTTTACTTTATGATTTATCAAATTGGCTGTATTGAGAAGAGTAATTATTCTCTAATTCTTACAGTTTTCTTTGTTGCCTTTTTTGTTTTATGGAGTTATTATTTCGGTATTTCACTCTTCTGGTATCTTGATTTCTTTGTGTAGCTGTTTTCCTCCATTTTTCAACAGTTCTGTCTTTATCGTAGCTTCTCCATGTGCTTTCTCGTTGATTAATCTTCTTAATTCTTTCCTTTTTTCTTTTGAAAGACTTTTTATTTCCTCGTCCATTTCTTCCACTATTATACTTTGTTTCTAGTTTTCTTCATATGCATTTAATATTCTTTAAATGAATCCTTTCATATTCTTTCCATTTCTATTGTATCATGTTTTATTTGATTGTTCTTATAGATATATATTCTTTTTTAAAGTCCTTTCATGACCATTTCATAAATTTTTATTTTTATTTCATTAATTAATAAACCCATTTTTCTTGAATTTTCCCCCAACCATTTTGTAAGATTTTTCATTTATTTCCCTGTCCTTCTATATTATATTTCTCTTTCTATTAATATTTACTATTATATTTATTTTTTTCTTGCCTAGGGTGGTTCGTCGATTTCATCTTGATTCGGTTTATTATTATGTTCTACTGTTTGATTCGCTATTTTATTTTTTTTGATTCTGTAATGAATCGAATTATTCTTTTTAGTTCTCTAAAATCTAAAAAATCTGTTGCCTGTTTCTTTATTTGTAGAAGATCGTGTTTGCTTGAAATTCTTTTATTTGTCTTTTTATTTCTTGTTATAGACATCTCAAATGTTTATTTTTGTAATTTTCCTCTAGTTCTTGTAAAATATTTTCCTTATATCTCGTTTTTCTTTCCATTAGTATTTTGTTAGTTTCGCTTCCTTGCTTTTCATGCTTTTTATCGATTCGTGAGTTTTTTCATTTAACAAATTTATTCTCAGTTTTTGTTTACTTCACCTATGTCATCCTTCACTACAGTAATTTCTAATTCTTTTTCGATTACCCCGTTTTTTAAGTGATTACTATTAAAAAAATTGTCAAAAACATAAGTGCCTTTTAACACACAAAAATATCGTGTATATAAGAATTTTTTTCCATTTTAACAATAATTTCAATCGTTTGCTTAAATATTATTGAACAGAAATTTAAAGGTAATTAAAACATATTTGCAGACACTCTATCAAGACCAATTATATAAAATGGAAAATCTTTTACTTAGAGAAAAATAAGTATATTTTCTAACAAATTTCCTTTAACAGATACAGAATGATTCAAAATTTGAGCACCAAATATATACTATTGATATATAGGGTGTTAAATAGCAAAAAATGTTTTTCATACAATTAACTCTATCCAAATAATCGTGAGTGTGGAGACTAAAGAAAAGAAAAAATCTTGAAATCCTTAATAAATTTTGTTTGAAACGCTCTGTATATACGCACGATCTCTACTTTGTCAATTACGACAAACTAAGGAGTCAATTATCGTACTGTGATCGGTCTAAATTGAGAAATAATACGATTTTATTTATCAAAATGTGGTAATACTATAATTCGGTTAGAATTAGAGTATAAATTTTAGTGTACGGTAGGAATTTATCGTTCGCATATCTACATATTGCTTACAGCTAACTGCTACATAACAGATAATTAAATTCATCAGCCAATATATCTGAAACTTGGCGATAAACAGCGGCGGGGGAAATACATTTTACGTTCCCAATATATAATGAATAAATAAATTATTTTGTCTAACAGTTCCAAATTTAATGAAATTTTTGAAAAATTAGAAACGTTGTAGTTTATAAAATTTGAGAAAATATGTACATAGTATTAAATCAACAAACGGAGCAAAGAATATTTAATTACAAAACAAATTATAAAAATTTCAGAATTTTTTCCAAAAATTTATCTCGATGTACATAATATTTTGGCAACTAATTTTTATTATGATTTACGGCTAAATTATTGAAATTAGAGAAAATTGTTTATATTATATTATATTATAGAATTATAATTAATATATTATGTTGTTAAAACTCGGCAATTGTTCTGTATAAAAATGTCAACTTTAGCATATTTGAAAACAGAAATTACTTTCCTTTCCTTAAATCGATAATAAATCAAATTAAAATCCAAGTTTGTTTAAATGAACTTTATTTCAATTTCAAAATGAGTACGATTAAATCAATAAAACCCATTATCTCAGTAAAAAAAACATGACAGATCACAACTTATTCCCAATTATCCGATACAATTACAGATTAGATATTTGCATTTAATTCTAAAATACCTTTATAATTAAATGTGTAATAATTAATAGAAGAAATGTTTGATAATTGGTTAATGGAAACGAACGTAAACAAGATAAAAGCTTTCTCTGTAAACTTCAATTTATTCGTTAATAAACAAGTGAATCGAATATCAGTTTTCCTGCTAAAATAAATGTTCATTAAGTAAATAACTTTTAATTAATAGTTTGTTTTCATTGTAGATAGGGTCGTTTTTGTTTTTTTTATTTATTAAATTCCATCCTAGTAAAAAATTTTTTGAACTGAGATTATAAAACGCGTTTTCTACCAAATATTTGCTTAATATGAAAATTCAATCTTTATAAAAATATCATCACTAATGCCTTATTTAGAATAGAGATTTTGAAATAAATTTTATATCTAAATTACCTTTAATGTTTTACATAAATATTAGTGAAAATGATATTCATTCGTAAGACATTCGGTCTCAATAAAAATTTAGTTACTAAATTCTGGTTACAAATTCTTAAAAATCACTTTTTCATTTATTATTTGAAATTTTTAAGCATATTTTATTATTTAAACTCTAAAGTTTCCAGATTTTTCTGAAATTCCGTTTATTTTTCGGGTTTGTCCAGACTTGTCAAGATTAGTAATCAATATTTAAAAAAAATTACTTTACCAGTTATATTTGTTAGCCCCAAGATTGCTTTATACAAAATTTCAACCTTCCTGAAGTTTTCTTCCATTGAATAATTGACAATTAGCAAGAATATAAATTGCTCCTAATACATAAAAAACATCCTGTATATAAGAATTTCCCTTAATAATAATATAAAATTATTTACATGATTTGTTTAATTATTATTAGATAAAATATTAAAGGTAATCAAAAATATTTGCCGACACTCTGTCAAGACCAGTTTTGTAATATGGAAAATATTTTACTTAGACAAAAATAAGTAAATTTTCTAAAATCTTTTTTATTGTACATACAGGACCATTCAAAATTCGGATGCTAAATATATACCACTGATATACAGGGTATTGAATAACAAAGATTTTTTTTTAATTGGAGCAGGAGTTTCTGTCTGAAAACCTCAAATTCTGATGCAAAACTATATCTAATTCTTCTGTTTTTTCAAAGTTTCTTCACTTTTTTAATATTAATAATCAATTTTTGAAAGATTTCGCTTTACTGCTTATATTTGTTAATCCCAAAGTGTATTTCATAATTCATCATTCTTTTTTACATGTGATTTATATATTTTCGTTATCGACAAATTTCCTCTATTGAATAATGGACAATTGGTGTTTAAATGGAAGAAATGCTTTTATTTTAGAAAGCATAATACGTCCACCTTCTGGTAAACGTTCAACGACGTTTATGTAATGCCTGCAACGATAAAATCGCCATATTAATCACTACTAAATAATCAGGGTATTGAGGAAGATGTGTTACGGTCTTGGCTATAGAGGTCTGTCACTTTTTTAACACAGTTTCTAGTTAAATGGGTTGATTATTATCTTTGTCACATATAATATTTTATTATACATATATACATATATACATTTTGGGACAAATACAACAGCCTGTAACATTCCGGTTTTAATGCACGTATTAATTTCGAAATATATAAAAAATTTCTGGTTGTTATGTGAAACAAATATCAAAAACAGTAACAAAAGTAGGTGATTATACAACGATTGTCACGAAACGTATTTTTAAATGTGAAGAATATTTTCTGTTTGCATGTTCTAATTTCCGAGTGCCGAACGTGTGTAACGTGTAATAAAATTATGTTACTGTTTATGATATAATGACTATAAAAAAGAAAAAGATTGAGATTGGGTAATAAATAAAGTCAAGGTCGACTTTTACTACGATCGGATTCTCAAAGATGTCTACGAGTACCAATTGACCTGCTTAGGAAAATTAGTAGGTACATTGTTGTTTTAACTGTTAATTAATCAGCTAGCAGATTAATAAAATAAGAAGACTCTTTTCTTTATTGAAACATCCAAAATAATCTCATAAATTAAACTCACAAAAAATTACAGCATATAGAACATAAAACAATGAGGGGGTTTTTGGCGTAAACTCAACAAAGTACAATGCAATAATAAGAGAGAATAATTCTTTTAAATTTTTTTATTTTTTATAAAACCCAAACACATGTTACTAAGGCAATACATAAAATCATAAAACAATTCATACTTATGTATAATTTTTTCATAGATAAATACTTCGCGATGTATTTTAATTCAAGAAAAATGCACTAAATTGTAACGTTATTCATCATCATCATCGTTATCATCGTAAGTATCGTCATCATCGCGTTTCTAACGGTTGTAGGCATTAAAGTTTGTTAATTTTGGTAGAATGTTTCTTTTCTCAGTTTGTATTGCTATGTTTATTTTTCTCCATTCTTGTTTATTCTTGCATTTGAGTTTTCAGTCGCTTATTTTTAATATTTTTATGTCGCCCTCTATTTATTTCCTCCATCTTTTTCTTGGTTTTCTCTTCTGCTTCTTAGATGTAATGAGATCCAAGTGGTTTTTCTTCTGACCATTTGTATTGGGGTTTTTCTCGTTATTTGCTCTAGCTATTTTAGTCCTAGTTCTTCTATTTCACTATTTCTCATACCCCCCTGTTTCTCCGTGATTTGTTATATGTGAACTAATTATTGCTCTGAATATTATTTTCGTTTCGCATATTTTTAGTTTCTTGTCCTGCTTTTTTTTAAGTATAGTTGTTTCAATTCAATTTGTAATTGTGGGTTGTATTCATATTTTATATATTCTGATCTTCTGATGTTGTTTTGTTGATCTCTGTATTTTGAAGTGTTTTTCTCTACTTTTCTGTTCCTTTTTAGCAAACTAAATATAGAAGGTCATCTATAGCTTGAATCTCCACATTTACTCTCATACATTTCTTTTTGATCTCATTTATCATTAGCCCTAGTTTTTGTACTTCCTTATTTGGATATTCTTATTAGTTGTGTTCTTAATCCTGGAGAATATTTTTTTCCTCTTCCACTTCTTGTCACTCTTCTTTCATTACTATATTTTGGCAACTTCTATTATGGTTCATATATATTTAATATGTTTTATAAGAATTCTTTTGATATTCCTCCCTTATCTATCTGATCGTATTTTATTTCATTGTAAATATAAAAGGTGTTTTATATTTATTTTGAACTTCCAAACCTTTAAGTATTGAACTTTCATGCATCGTTAAACGTCTCTTATTTTTATTGTTCTTTTTTTATCATGTTGTTTTGTCTTCTAAGGTAGCATTTTCCTCTTTCAATCTTATAATTTCTTTTACATTTAGTTTTTGGTCTACTTTCACTAATTGTATTTCAATTTTCGGTTCATTTCTTGCATCATTCTTAATATTATTTTTAGTTTATCCTCAGCTAAATTATTTTGTTCTATGGGAGATCTCATTGTCCTTTTACTCCTTTCGAATCCTTTGTGTTCAAATATTCTTTTTTTATCTGTTCAAAATTGTTCTACAGAACTTTTAATAAATTGTTGATTATTACTTTGAAAATTGTCACTCTGCTCTTTAATCCGAAATAAAAGTACATTAAAAATATATGTTGTGCATTAAAATATTAAATTAACTATTAAATTAAAGAATATTTAAATATTTTGCTTATTATTGAATACAAATTTAAAAGTAATGAAAACATACTTGCTGACACTTTGTCAAGACTATTTATATAGTATGAAAAATATTTTACTTAAACAAAATCATTGTATTTTCTAAAATATTTCTTCGATTTTCTGTACTTCGAACTTTTGCCACTAACAATCACCAAATTATATACAGGATGCCTTATTAAAGTGACACGAAAATTTTATATCCCAGTTAAAAATAATCGACGTGTCAGCGCACAATGATTTGATTGTTTATATTATAAACAAATACATGGTATTGCAAATAAATCCGAACGTTACTAAAACTTGGAATAATTTTCTTTCGCCATTTCCGAATAGTTACAAAACTATTTCTAATTACAAGAATAATGCGTAGTTGATTACGTGCCTGATTTTAATTATTTATTACCTGTGGCAGGCTTTATGGCGAAATGATTAAACGGTTTTCTGATTTTACCGACACTTCCATTTGATCCGAGGCCTTGCTTCAAAAATCCCCGGTTCCTCTGTACAAGAAAATGTTTTAATTGGGAAAAATAATGATATTGTTAATACTCAATAAACAGAATTTTATTTTAGTATGATTTTTGGGGTAATTAGAGTATAACAAATAAATTAGTAACAGGCAAACACTGATACTCATTAAACTATTCGATTAATTAAATTATTTTAATTAATTTCGATAAAATGGAAAGGGAATTGGCGAATTGGCGAATTTTAACTTATTAAAAGCAGATTTGCTGAAATACGAATAATTTAATTAATTAGAATATAAGGGGGCTAGAAAATGATTTAATGATATAGTATAACAGTTGGGTTTGACTACAGAAAAAGACGCAGAACCTAACCTAACTATTGACACAAATGACTTATTCCCTTTTTCTTCTTTTTTTATTCCTTTTACGGATGACAGTTTCCCGTATACAATTTCTAAAACGCCAAGAAAATCAGAAGAGTTCAGAATCTTCTAGAAAAACATCTTTACCAATAGCACCTTCTTCTCCTTTATTTTCTAGAACAATTGAAGACTCTTCCGGAATTTCTTCACTTTTAGTTCAATCATCCATATTGCTGTTATTCCAGAAGATTCTTGACGTTTACCAGAATATTTTTGACCTTTTCGAGAAAAATGCTGAGCAAATTCTCATTCTGGACTAGTTCACAAAAGAATTAAAGAAGAAGAAGACATTTTCGACATTCAAGGTTAAGTTTTGGGACTTGTCCTATACATGCATGTAGCAAATCTATTTATAATAAATGGCCTTTGCCTGTTTAACCAAACTGGCTAATATATACACACACAGATAGTTTTATTTATATCTACCGCCCCATCCCTGCTTATCTTCGTTTTTGGTTGTAATTTATATATTGTAATAAAACAAACTACGGAAAACATTAGTATCTCGTTTATTTATAAGCTAATAAAGAACAACTAGTACTTAAAACTATATCACCACTAATTTTTGTATCTTCTTTCGCCATACTTATAATCGATCACCTGTATAAATAAAAAACGTATCTTTATATTAAAAAGCGAAACAAACCGGTCTCAGTAAAAGTAGAAAATGAAATCAATAATTCTCTATTAATAAGGAATGATTGAATGTAGATTGAACTTTTGAAACTTATTTTCTTTTAACGTAATCGGCGTATGCAACAGTTTCCTGTCTTATATTTCTATACGCATGCAAATGGTTCGACCGTAATTTTATTTTCATGCATAAATATTATTTATTATCTCATTTTGCAATGCTTTTTGAATAATAATGTTTGCAAGAAGAGAAAATTCACAGATAACATTGTAACCGAGACATTTTACTTTCAAGGGAACCGTAACGCTAACAATGACTTTATACATAAATTTTATATATCTATGGTAATCGGGCTCTATTTTCATTAAAAGGGGTGTTGTCTATTGTTTAAATAAATTGCAGGTTATTTGCAATTTATATCTGAGTAGGTATTACGATACTGAGAAGTCAAATTATAAATATATATTATTGGAATAATGTTTAAAGTAAGCATGATGATTTAGGAGGCAAAGGCAAAGTTATTTTTAACACCCTGTAAATCAATATTTTTTGTCCTGCTTTTTTGGGACGCTATGTATACTCCATTATACTATTTTTATATATAATATACTATTGTTATAATAAAACTATAGTTTAAAAATTAAGAAATAAGTTAGTACTTCAATTTCATAATAAAGATTATAAACAACTGATTTTTTAGTAACTACGGAATTTGTCGATAAAGAAACATTTAGGGACGAAAAGTAGTCAAAAGTAGAATTTAAAAAAGAAAAATTATGACAAAATGTTTTTAAAAGTTTAAAGATACAAATATTAATTATTGTATAAGATAAAATGAAAATTATAGATTGATAAAAAAGAACTAGTATTGTCAGATCGATAAGAAAATTGTAAAAAGTAGTAATAGTAATAACAAAAAATTAAAATACGTTAAATTACATAAACAAAAGGAAACAAACAAATTTTAAACAAGTTTTACAAGAATATTTTCGAATATAAACTAAAAAAATTGAGAAGAATATGGAGGGCAAAAAAGAAAAGAAAGGCAAACTTAGGAAAGACAGAAAATGATAACATAAACAAAAAATAGGAACAGAAAAAGAAAAACTGGTTATTACTAAAGAAATGGAGTAAGATTTACAAAAAATAGAGCAAGATTTAATAGAAATTAGAACAGAAAGTAAGAAGATAAACCAAAAACAGTATTAGTAGATATTAATAAAAAGTATTAAGAAACTTAACATGAAATAAGAAATATAAATGAAACGAAAAATTATTACAAAGGTAGAGTTGTAGGGAAGAATATAATTATTATTACAAATTAAATAAATAAAAATATAATTAGATTTGAAGAAAAGGAGTATAAAAATGATTTTGAAGAAATATTTAAAGAAATAGACAAAAATATAATTATGACAAATGAGAAGAATATAGAAAATAAAAATTAATGTTTAAAAAGAATCAAGATACAGAAACTATGATAATTAATGAAAAATTTAAAAGGGAAATAAAACGATTTATTTGTATAAAAGAATGTTGACAAATGTAGGCAATAAATTTAAAATAAATATTTATCATGTCCCAAAAATCCAAAATAATAATAAACATATTAATAGGTAAAAAAATAATAATGCAAGAAAGAAGCTATTTTGAAAGAGGAAAAAGGAACTAAAGTTAAAATAAAATAAACGAAATGTATTTAATGATTAATTGGTTTAAACAAGTGTAAGTTGAAAGAACTTGTTTATAAAAAAAATTGAATAAAAAAAAATATATATATATATATAATATCAAAATGTTATTTGATATAGAATTTGTTATTATTATTATTATTATTATTATTACTAGAATTATGATTATTATTATTACTACTATAATTATTATTTTTATTATTATTATTATTATTATTATTATTATTATTTGAATGTGCCAATTTAAAAAAAATATTTGTATAAACAAAGAAACCATGTTAAAATATTAATTGTTAATCCAAAATGTAATATAGAGATTGATTCATTATGAACTTTAATCAGTGAGGATTTGTTATGATAAAATTCAAAATTTTGGGTTAAAAATTAAGAAAGACGATAATTAAAATAAAAATATTTTTTTGGTATAGAAATTGTTGATAAAAATTAGGGGAGAACATTTTTTTAATTAATTTCAAGTCGAATTTTATTATTGTCAGATCGATAAATTATTAATTGATGGAATATAGATTTAAAAAGTTTACTTTCTTCAATACGAAAATTATGCTTTTAACCTTTCTTCAAGGTTAGCTTTAATTTCCCTATTTAAAATCCACTATTGTTTTAATTTTTTTTAATATATATAATAACGATTACACATTTGAATTAACTATAAATAAAGCACCTGATTTATGCAAATTTAAATCGATCAACTTAATATACGATCAATTTAATAAATACAGAGTGTCCAACTTTAGAATATATCAGCAAACCACCAAAAACTTATTTAATTATTTAATGGCAAACCAGTTTCATAATGTACAAATCGATCAAGCTTTAAATCATTTCTCTTATTTCCTACCTTCAATGGAAACCCCCAAATCCACCGTAATGATCATCGTGCTTCGATATAAACACCGGTACCTTCTTTTCAATATATACTGGTACTTTTACAGGATAAGGTTTGTGAACTGTAACAGGATACGGTTTCGGTACTGCAACCGGGTGCGGTACCAACACCGGTACTTTAACCGGTACTTTAACAGGAACCGGTACGTGCTTATTCACGAAAACGGGATAAGGTTTTTCCACGGGCACCGGGAACGGTTTTGGTACTGGAACCGGGTACGGGCGGTCTACTGGTACTTTTACAGGAACCTATAAAGTATATATAGTTGTTTGTACGAATAGAAAATGTTTGTTCGTTTCGACTTACCTTTATTGGTACCGGGACGTGTTTGATGACTTCCACTGGTATGGGTTGAGGTACCGGGTACGGTACCTTTTTGGTTATGGTTACGGTTTTGATATCGTGGCCGAAACCGCCGGCGTATTCGTGACCGCCCCCGAAATATCCGAAATCGTAAAGACCCCGTTTTTTCTGGGTTTTGCCGTCATCGCTGGATTCAGCAAAGATTGAGGCAATTACACAAGCCAATATCTACAACAAAAAATAATAAATTATTAGAACGTACTTTGTTTATTACGTATATAGTAACGGGTTGGTTGCATATACCAAGGCCATAGAAAAAGACTCAGAAACCTAACCTAATTGCTGACAGATATGACAGTCCCTCTTCTTTTTTACTCATTTTATGAACATCTAGAATATTCTAGAAAATGTTTACAATTTTCTAGATTCTTCCAGAAAGCAAGAAAAGTCGTGAAGTATGAAAGTACGATGTAAGTAAAATAGTACGAAATAGGTACATAGTAATAAATCAACAAATAGAGCAAAGAATATTTAATTACAAAACAATATATTGTTACAACTGTGATGTACTCAAATTATAAAAATTTCAGAATCTTTTCCAAAAATTTATATCATGTACATAAAATTTGGCAACTAATTTTTATTACGATTTATGGCTAAATTATTGAAATTAGAGAAAATTATAACAAAAACTATAGAACATGCCTTTATAAAAAAATACTCATGTAATTTGAATTATTATATAGTACAGATTAAAGAAGAAAAATTGAATTTTCATATTATATATATATAACTTTTTAATGGAGTAAAATATTATTATAATATAATGTAATAATAAAATTAATTGTAGGGTATTTGAATTTTCAATTTTTTTTTTATTAATTCTATTTTAAGGGAAATAAGAAATTTTGTAAAGACCTAATATAAAAAGTTATTTGTTTGGAAATTCAAAATTTTTCTGAATAAACTAAGTTTTAACTTTAAATTTGAAATTTATGTATTAATGAATATAATCCAAGAACTATTCATGTACAATGTACGATGTAAGTAAAATAGTATCATGTTAAATTGTACTTTGAAGCATTTTTGTGAAGTTTATCCTGTTAATAAAATTGTTAAACTCGCAATATTTTATGAATTATCTTAGAATGATTTTTTTTTGAGATTACAAACTAAAAATTACTAAAAATAAGACGTATAAAATTCCCTTTTTTTTATATAAAAATAATGCGAGTCATTTTCACTCTTTCTGAATTATAAAAACTCTCCAAAAATATTAAATTAGAAAAGGGATTGTCCAAAGGAAATTTAATTCTCATTTTTAGATTTTTTTGCTTTTAAATTGATCATTGATAAAGAAAAATATAACTGTTATTCGGACTTAAAATGTAATAAGAAAATTGTAAATAAATGGCGCCTTCTATGAGTTTATTTAAATTTAATAAAAAATACTTAAAAACTGGTTGATATATTAACAAAAATTTGATACTTCAAAATATTGGAAAAAATAAGTTCACGATTTGCCCTATTTTTCACCCTGTGTGTAATGTGTAAACCATGCTCAATTTTGATTTTTTTTTATTATTTTGTAAATTAATTACCAGTATCTACTCCTAGTAATGAAATATATGCGGAATACATACGATATTTAGTAAAAAACTGTCTTTTCTCAAAGCAAATTTAACTATTAAGATGATTTTCATCCAATTAGTAAATGATTATCGATCGTGAATTGGTTGCGGCATTTTTGTATTAATTAATTAATATATGAATATATGGATATTTATTTGTTATTCCACACGTATGTTCCTCCTTTTCAGTTTATTGAAATTTCTCGTTATTACCAGTATATCATATTTTAGTATTTTCTAATAATTATTTGTTCATTAAAGCTTTCTTTTTCTTCTTCCTTCACTACATCTACAGGCGTTTAAGAATCTGATATTGAACCTCTGATTTTTTCATTATTTTTTTAAGTTCCACAATATCTTCTGTTTATTTTCTCCTGCCTAAAGCAGACTGCGCTTTTTTTTATGAAATCGTTCTTCTCTTTTCTCCTTAATTCTTGCATCATCATCATTTTTGCTAACTCTTCCATTTTACCATCTGCTAACATTGTGTTAATGTTCTAGGAAGTTTTATTTTTACCTATATCTTTTACTTGAAACAATATTGGTAGATGATAAAATAGAAAATGTAGCAAAAACGATGAAAGAATTACAGTAGTAGTAGTAATAAAATATTTGGACAAACTCAGATTTTGATACACAGTAGCTAAATTATACTGAGATATGACAACGATGTTAAATAGTTTGTGTGTGGCAAACTGGATAATTTATTTTAATAAATATTTGAAGAAAAATAAAAGTTTTGTATTTTTAAATTAATTCAAATCAGCGTCTGATGGTAAAATATTTTAGACAATTCGTATCTTAAGATAAACATTGTTTTACATTTAGATTTGTTTAAAGATTTGGCACCACCATCTGTATACGATTGTTTCTGTTCGAGAATTGAAAATTACGATTATGACGAATACATTTGTCAAATATTCCTGAATTCTGTTTCTAACTGGACTAAAAAAATACCGAAAAAGAGCAACTTCCAAAAAAAAATTTACAATGAAGTATCATACTTTTTTCTATGATTTTTAAAATCACTTTCCTGATTGCATTTCAATGTGAGTTAAATAACAAGACAAATAAAGAGCAGTAGATCTAATTCTTTAAAAATGATACTTTAAAGTGGCAAAATTTAATTTTCTTTGATTCGAGAAATTTTAAACATAGTTGGAACTAGTGAACCCCTGCTTTTTATACTTTAAAATACACTGAAAACCCCGATCCTAAGGATGTTTATCTTTATTTTGATAATTAAAATTCAACCAGAATTTTCACAAACAATTGAAAATAAATTATATTAAAAAAAATTACTTACAAAAAGCTTCATTGTCCAAAAAATTCGCACGAATACTGAATCTAATAGAAATCCTAATTGTAATATATACAAATTTCCCGTATTGAAACTTTCCTAATGTTACCCCTAATTCCTGCTATGCGTAAAAAATTAACGCATTCCAACAAATCGAGCAATTTCATATTTCGTCATATCCATCTAATTGCCAATAAAAAAGAAATCTTCGATCTCCAACAAATACAGAGTCATTCACACAACCACAACATTTCGTTGTTAACAAAAGCCTCAATCATAAAAGAAAATATGACTTTGAAGATTCACTTTCTATAATTAAACATTTTGTCATGTCATTTATCAAATCATTGTTATACATTCTTTATATAATCATTGTAAAAGTTCTTTATAAATTTCTGAATCCAGAATAACTGTTTACCAATATTTGGCAAAAACATTTAACTCATAAATCTTATTATGGTCTTAGTAGGTAAAAATATTTGCATTTTCAATTTATTTTGTCAATTTCAACACCCTGTACATCTGCAAAAAGCGCACCATTATTTTAAGAACGTCTTTAAACTGCAGTTACAAATTTTTTATGACCCACCCTGTATATAATGTGATCCTGCATGATATTTAATCTAACTACATCGGTTACATATATCGAACTCACTATAAAAAGAATAATTATGTCATAAGAGGAAGTCGCGTTAAAACTATTTTTTGTAATAATGCAGTAAATATTTCTCATACGGGGTGATTCGTGCTGTTGTGCTTAATTTTAAATGTATCGTTGTTATTTGCACAATTCATGTATTTGTCTTAAAAATAACTTATTATAATTGTGGTTATTATTGTATTTTAAACTAAAATTCGAATACGAAATTGACGTTCTATTTGAAATTGCTTATCAAATCATATTTATATCTAAAATAAAATCTAGATAGAGTCGTTCAGTATGCAACAAGTAACTCTCGCCTGTAATTTGTGTAGCATACATCTAGGAGGATTCTCTAGAGGTGGGCACATCATTTTATATTTTTAATATTTTCTAAAAATGGTACACAAACTCAATTTTATAAAAAAATAAATTCTTTATTAGTAGTGTTAACAAAGATCTACATAATGTAACAAAATTTTAAACATAAAATTTATATCACAGGTGAAACATGAAGATTTCTATATCGGCAAATCGAAAAAATCTCTTTAATATTAAAAAAGAGCTATTTCTTAGCCTCAATGTAATATTGGAGCGTCGATTATTAATAAAAACCAAAAAAATTGCATTAAATGACACAAAGCCGCGAAATTTTGTGAAAAAGTACTGCCAAAATTGAACACGATTTTGTGCTCAATCTTAACTAACTTTAAGAAAAAAATTTTAATGATGTCCGTATCCTCCTGAAGACGACGAAAAACTGTGACCTCCGAAACTGCCCCCGCCGATTCCATGGCCATCCAAACCACCAGAGCTAAGTCCGTGTCCTCCAAAGCCACCAGAACTTATACCAGCATGTCCTCCAAAACCACCAGAGCTGAGTCCGTGACCTCCGAAACCTCCAGAGCTGATTTCATGTCCTCCAAAACCACCAGAGCTGAGTCCGTGACCTCCGAAACCTCCAGAGCTGATTTCATGTCCTCCGAAACCTCCAGAGCTGATTTCATGTCCTCCAAATCCACCGGATCCTCCATATCCACCTCCGAGTTCGTCTCCACCTCCTTGACCAGCGTGGATGATAACAGGAACTGGTTTTTTGATGATTTGGACATCTGGAATATGCACAGGGAATGGTTTGTGTACAGGCACTGGGTAGGGTTTAGGGATATGTACTGGAACTTTAACTGGTACAGGTACTTTGTAGGGTACTTTGACTGGAACTGGGACGTCTTTAACTACTTTCACTGGATACGGTTTGTCGACTTTCACTGGGTATGGTTTGGGTACGTGCACTGTGTAAGGTTTGTCTACTTTGACAGCAACTGGGACTTTTACGGGGTATGGTACTTTCTTTTCGACTGGTACTGGAACCGGGTGAGGTACTGGTACTGGTATTTGCTTGTGGAGGGTGATGTGACTCACGTGGCCCTCACTGGCGCCTCCATATCCACCTCCGAATCCACTTCCACCTCCAAATCCACCGCCGTGTCCTCCACCGAATCCGCTTCCACCTCCAAGATCTCCGTGGCCTCCAAGTCCGCCGCTGCTGAAGCTTTCGTGGCCTCCGAGGCTGATTCCACCTCCGTAGCCTCCTAAATCTCCGCCTCCAAATCCGCCGTGGCCAAAATCGTCACCTCCTCCAAGGAGTAAACCTCTTTTGGATTTTTTGGCGTCTTTAGCATCTTCTGCTAGTACCGCTGATGTTAAAAGGAGCGTACAAATCTAGAAGCAAACATTTTTTTTTTAATTGGGAAAAAGCGGCTTAATTGCGGCAATTTTTAGCGATTACATAATCGTAACAGTTATGATTAGAATTATTTAGTTTTGAAATTAATCAGAATACAAATTTTTTTTTTGAAACTCACCAGAAACTTCATGTTCACAGCTGAAATAAAAAGTGCGAAGAAATGGTACAGTTTATCGGGTGCGGCTGGTATTTATACGAAACCGGGGGGCCTCCCCTAGTGATAGTACCGAGTAATTACTTTCTGGTTCCCCCCTCATAGACCATTTCATTAAAAAATAAAGTGAATCTTGCGAAATGTCGGCTTCAAATCACTTTTGTATCGTTTCCTGGCCGCCGAGTGAAGATGATAAAAATTTTTAGTGGTTCACTGAGTTTAATAAAGTTTCTAAATAAGTACCTGCATATACAGAGCGTGCCAATTAAATATTCTAAGCGGTTGTCCGTGTGAAAGATTTTAGAAATGTTACGGTCGAAAAGAGAATTTTTGAAAACCCGCGGTGGTTAAACCTGGAGGATAAAATGGTTGGGACTGCTTACTATTAGGAAATTATTAGGTTTTTCGTTCTTAGAATAATTTTGTTATTAAATGTGAATACTTTTGAAAATTCATTAAAAAAATTAATACCTATTAGTATTTTTTCTAAATTAAATACAAAACGATTTAGTATAATTAAATTCGTACTCCAGCATTTTGGAAAATAAATTAAATAACTCAATATACAAAGTGTGTCAATTAAATATTCTAAGTGATCATCTGTGTGAATAGTTTTAGAAATGTTACGGTCGAAAAGAGAATTTTTGAAAATTTGCGGTGATTAAATGTGGAGAATAAAAAGGTTGGGATTTATAAATTTTTATTTTTTATACTTTTAGATTAAATTTTCGCGTTAATAATTAATTAAATAAAATTGACAATAAAAGTTATTGAAAATTACATTAAGTAGCTAATTATAAATTTCATTCAAACATCTGAGTCATTTAAATTACAAAAAATTTTGTCAAAAGCACAATTTTTGAAGGTTGATGAGAAAAAAATCGCATAGGGTTAAGTCTGGAGGATAGAATGGGTGAGACCATTATTTTTGGATCACTGACCATTGGAAAATTATTATTTTTAGAAGGTTTTTAAAATCATTTCATAATTATTTGCAGATATTTATAAAAATACAATCAAAAATGAATTTCTATTAAAATTTTTCCAAATTAAATACCTAACTAATGGATTTAATTAAATTGGCATTCCAGATTGTTGTAAATTACATTAAAAAACTTAATGTACAGAGTGTACCAATAATAAATTCGAACCGAACATTTGTATCATGAAAATTATCATTTCTATGGTCCAAAACACAATTTTTGACAGGATATTAAAAGAAAAATCAGGAAAAATCGCAGAGGGTTAAATTTGGAAAATAGAGAGATAAAGCAATCTTTTTTGGACTATTAACAATAGGAAATTATTATTTTTTGTTTTTTGAAATATTTTACAATTAATTTGTCAATATTTGGAAAAATTTGTTTAAAATTAGTACCTTTTAACACTTTTTTAATTAAATACAAATTTAATCAATTTAATTAAACTGGCACTCCGAGTCATCGACTACTACATTAAGAAACTTAATATACAAATTGTGCAAAATATAAATTCCAAACAAACATCTGTTTCATGAGAAATATAATTGTTTTTTGAGAAATATAATTGTTTTTATCAAAATACAATTTTTTACAATCATTAAAAAGACAAATCAAAGAAATTTAAATCTGGAGAGTAGAAAGAGCGAAACCATTATTTTTGGAAATTATTTTTTTGGCTTTTACATTAATTTTACTAGTAATTTTCCAATATTTACAAAAAATCATTTAAAATGTACACTTTTTAACATTTCTTTAATTTAATACAAAACTAATCAGTTCAATTAAATTAGCTCTCTAAGTTATTAAAAACAACATTAGATACTTAATATATAGAGTGTGGCACTTATAAATTCAAACCGAACATCTTTGCCATGAAATTTACAACTTCTATAATTAAAACCACAATTTTTGACAGTCAATTAGATCAGAAAATCCCAGAGAGCTAAATCTGAAAAATATACAAAAAATGACACATTTACTACTACCTATCTACTAACTACTAGGAAATTTTTATTCATAGATTTTCACATTGATTTCACTGTTATTTGTCAACATTCGTCAAAATACATTCGACCATCAAAACCAATAAACATTTTTCCAAATTAACTGACAAACTTTAACTTTAATAAACTCAGATCCCCGCTTTATTCTAAATTACGTTATTCTAAATCCTGTGAATTTGCAACGGTTATGAATCCGCAAATTTAAATTAATAATGGTCGATCCTATTTCATGGTCCAATTATTCAGATTATCTGATATTATCATTATTGGGACGTCAAACTTGACTATTTTCGGTAAAATAATGACAGACTGCGCTACGTAAAATGTGCATCCGATATTAGAAAGGAGAACGTATTTACTTTTCGTTTTAAAATTGTGTACCGTCAATCAATTAAACGTTCTAGTAAGTACGGGTTTATCAGAAAAAAACAGCATGTGGTACTAAATTAATTTAATTATGTATAAAAATGGGCTCGTTTGGATAAAACAGGCACGGACTGAGAACGTTTAAAGTTAAAATAAACTGAGTGATATATAACTACTTATGGAACACCCTGTATATCAACCAATCTAAATATCTTAATGAGATAATAAATAACTATTATTACTATTACGTTTCCTGTAGAATCAAGAATATAAAATTCTTATTTTTTTTTTTTTTGTATTTTTATAAAAGCTCTATATAACCCTGAACATCCCTGTTTTATTTTATTGTGCAACGTGAACAACGGCAAGAATTAAAAACCATCTAATACAGACTAATCCTAAAATTTACATAAAGTAATGCAAAGGTGTTATGTAAGTTTTTAATTACGGCTTATGAACAAATTCCTTTTTTTCCATTGATTAAAATCTTTTAGTACGGGCGATAGCAAACATTATTATGCATGAAACACATCATTTATGTAACAATTAATAATAACTCTTGCCTCATATTATATTCATTAAAAAGCAACAATAATTTAACTAAACATTTAACCAATAGTTTTTCGTTTCTGTTTTTAAAGCTGATATTATTTTTAATTTTCGCAATTGTGTTTTAATCGCCATGACTATATATAGTCGTACTTATTTACAATTCTTTTATTGATTAACATCTTTGCATAAAGAGAGACCAGACACTTTTCTTGTTTGCGAATCTAGAGCGAAATTTGAAAGGATTCTTACAAGCGGAAGCAATTTTATTGTACATATTAAAATAATATCTAATTTTAGAGTTTTGCATAACATATTTTTGTACTATATTTTTTTAATTAAATCATTTTTCTGCTTAAAATTTGTAAAAAATATCATTGTACAATTTCAAATTAAAATTAAAATTCTAAATTTATTTTTATTAATATATATAAGCAATTTAGCTTATTTTTTCCTAAAAAAACTACGATTAAATTAACCCATTTTCTTTATTACACCCTGAATATTTCATAGTTACAGTAACCGTTACAAAGTAACACTGAAATCCCTCGTTTTAACATCTTTGTTAAATATTTAGGTTATGTTTATAAATTTTACCACCATAACGTATTTAACCATAAGTAACAACCTTATGTTATTTGAAATAATATTAATAATATGAGACCACACTGTGATTTTTGTTTATCAGAACAACCTGATGTCGAGCTAATTAATGAAAGTCAGCTAGATATGCTGCACATCATAGTACCTAATTTCGTAAGTACTAACACAACATTATTCAACAAGCATGTAATTATTATTTGTTATTCATTTTACATATCAAGGAAAAGAGGAGTGAATAAATCATGTATAATGAACATATTAGAATTTATTAAATATATATTTCCAGCTGATCTATTCTTATTTTTAGAATTCCACAGATTATACAGATTTTCTCCTCTGCACAAGCTGTAAGAGTTCGATAACAGATATTTGTAATTTCAAGTCTACTTGTGTCGAATTAGAAGATTCTATCCACAACTATAAAACTTCAGAGTGCGTTCAAGTGAATTTGGAGAAAATCATTGGACTGGCTGATGAGTGCTGTAAGGGAAAGATATGTAGAACTTGCTTCGAAATCATTGAAGATGATTCGTTTATTGAAATTAATGAATTGCAGTACAAAGAAAATTGTCTGTCTGATTTGGTTAGTATTTAGTACAGTAAAACGTATCTTAACATAATACTATTTGAGTCAAAAAGTTGTTCTCTTAAAACAGATTATTGGTTTTTGTTTATTTGTTTTACATATAGTTTTACTTCTAATTTGATCCAATTTTGTCATCCTGTTTATTCTTAGATGTTTCATTTAAATTGCCTCTATCATGCCCAGAATTGTACAACATATTTTACTATTTCCTAGCTCTAATTCTATTTTATTCTATTTTTCTTTACTACTTCTACTTCCTAGATATTCATATGTGTTTATTACTCCAAGTTGTATTTCTTTTCATATTATTTTTATTATTTTCTTTTCCATTTTTTATTATTTCTGATTAAGTTTAAAATTATATGAACATTTACCTGGAAAGTAGGTCATGAAGTAGTGAAAATAAATATCAAGTTTATTCAAGGTCAAGTCTTACTTATATTTCTGAAAATTCTGATAAACTGAAAGGTCCATCCCAATGCTCATCTGGAAATTATAATATTGAAGCAAATAATTCAGTTGTAGCAACACAGGTTTTTACGAGTGAAATAATTAAAATCTGAATTTGCCTCAAATTTCAAGGAAGCAAGAAAAATAATGAAGATACAGAAAGAGCTCACAAAATTAGAAAGAATAATTAATAGTTTGATTAAAATTAGAGTACCTACCTAAAATGGTGTTGGTATTAAAGAAGAAACCGCCTTTGATGAAAATACTCTGTAAAAATAACTTTGAATAATGAAGAAAATAATCTTCAATCAAAACCAATAAATTTGCAAGACAATAAGGATGCATTGAGAGAAGAAATAATTTCCAAAAAAGCTGAAATTCTAAATAATCAAGACACGACTATTAAATTAAATAACTAAATTAGCAGTATTATTACTTATTGGGTTATTTTTTGAATAATAAATTTGTCAAAGAATCTAAAATTATCTTCAGTGGGTTTAACCCACTAATTAATTTGGTTAATGAAAATTAAAGAGGCAGAGTGAAGCAATAACAATTTATATAATAAAAATAACTGTTACAAAATATTAGGGCAACTTACATCTTTAAAAAATTAATAATTAATCGCAGAGGTAGGCACTATTAACTACTTGATCATCATAATTTATTATCTGATTACAATCTTGTCCCAAAACGTTCGCTCAAGTAATGTTAAATAAACAGTGAATGTTATAATTTAGAAAATATTAAATAAAAAATAAGTTCTATTTAGAGGGCGACATTTAACTAAATCCTTGTACATGCTATAGTAAAATATGGCTAGTGAGTGCCCAAAAACAATAACTTTGGATACTTTAGAATTAAGAAAGGAGAATTTTAAAGCTTTAGAATTCAAATTACCCCAAGTAATGTATAAATTAAAAATGACTCATGAATTAGATGGTAATTATGATTATATAGTCCTAATTAACCATTTAAATGAAAATCGGGAAATATTAGTTGATTTCCAAGTAGAAAATAATGGGTCAGGAAAAGAAAATCAAAACATTTTCCATACAAAACTTAAAAGAATTAAAGGTGCAATTGAAGATAATTGAAAAATCAGTAGCTAATCATATTTACTAACATATTAAGGAATTTGTAGCTGATAGTCATGAAGTTTAAGCATTCAGAGTCAAAAATAATAAACTTGTCGATATGTGGAAAAACCAAGCTTTGAAAATGAATTCAATTTGAAGTTTTAATAGAATAATACGTCACAACTTCGCAAAGACGTTAAAGGGGTATCAAAAATAATTTTTGGTCAGTTAACGGGGGAACTAAGAGAAAATTGAACGTATACCTTGATTTGAAAAATAACATTGATTCAGGATAAATGCAACAAAATAACGGGAAAGAAGATGACTTGTTAATCCACTTAAAGCAAAAAAGAATTGTTTTATTTATATAGAATCTCTTGTATTCATGTTAATTTGTAAATTAAGTTTGTACAAAGAAGATTATGAAGTTTTCCTGAGAGTGTCTCATCGATTTCTTATAATTTGTTAAAAAATTCTATAATATTGGAAAAAAGTCTCAATATGTTGATAACGCACAGAAAAAAATCCATTTAATAAATTGTTATTTATTTATTGTACTGAAAAATCCATTAACAGAAATATGTTTTTTTTTAGGATTTTTCTTTAACAAATCAACCAGTAATGTGTCTTTCCTGCATTGAAATATTAAAAAAGTATTTCAACTTTTTGAACGGTATCCAAAATCACAGAAAAAAAGTAAAGAGCAAAAGGCAATCTGATCAAGAAAAATTCGCACATTGTGAAATTGAAAAGGATATTCCAGAAGACTCTGAGAATGAAAACATCGATACCAAAACTGATGATGCATTGATTAACTGCAAAATAAAAGATAGCAGTTTTTCTGAAATCTTGACCAACATAAAAGAAGACGAAATTGATATAGAGGAACACAATATAGAACATGAATATAGTGAATGTATAGATTTGGTGTCTGATTCTGATTCTGTTCCTGAGCCCATGGTAAAGGATTATCAACAATCTTGTTCAGAAGAAATTACTAACGTTAATTCGGTTACTGAAAACAACAATCAGATACAAAACAGTGCAGAAAAAAACATTGTTACTGATAATAATGATGGCTCAGAAAATAATAAATGCGCTGTTACTGATACAAACATAACATTTATCAAAGATTATATTAATAAATCTATTAGAGAATACATTACATCCACAAATAAAGCAACAGATTCTAGTACAAACGCGCCATTCGATGACGATAACATCGACAATATTAATTGTAATGATGATATCACAGATACCAATACAAACATATTAAATAACAATGTTTCTAGTACTGAGAACAATCCCGATGAAAGTGACACTAATAGGTCTGAAAGAAGCTTACATGAAAATAATGATACAAAAAACAAGAATAGAAAGAAAAGATCGGCACTCTCTCTATGTTCAACTTCAAAAACGGATACAGGGTTAGCGAAAACAACGGAAGAAAGGCCTAAAGGTACTAAACGTATGAGGACACGACAAACCACAATTACATCATCATCTGAAAATAATGATTCAGATTTCGCCCCTGATTCTGTGCAAGATCAATCCGATTCTGAGGAGGATTATTCCTCAGAGTATTATTCCTCAGACAGTGTCTCAAAGTAAGTTTTATTCACTTAGTGTGGGAGGCCTTATAATTCACAAGTGCATAAAAATGTTTTAATATACATATACCTATAATTTAACAAAAAAGATAAACTGTATAATTCTCTAAAATTTTCAAATGAAGTTCTTATATAAAGGATATTGAATTGGGTTTTAATTAATTCAAATGTATCTACTTTTATAAAAAATTAAAAAAATAGTTCAAATTTATATAAAATTATAGTTTAAAAGTATTTTCAATGGCCAAGTAAAAAAAAAAGAAATTAATTAATAATTACCTAAAATTTAGAAAATAGTTCTCAAAAATGTTCAGTTCTAAAATTTTTATTTGAAAAATATTAAGGGTAATTAAATTATGTGCGAAATTAGTAAAAAAAAGTAGTTCAAATGTACCCTTACTTTATATTCTTGAAGGGAAAAATATATTTATATATTTACTTAAATTATAAAAAAAATCTCTAAAATGTTCAGTTTTCAAGTTCTTATTTGATGAGTATTAAGGATCACTAAATTTTACGCAAAATTAATAAGAAACGTAGTTCAAATATAAGATTTCTTCATATTTTTTCTAAACATTTTCAATGCCCAAACTTTTAAAAAATTAAATTTATTAATGTATACCAAAAATTTAGAAGACAGTTCCCAAAAATGTTCAATTCTCATGTTCTTATTTCATGAATTTTAAAAATCATTAAATTATGTACAAAATTTATTTTTAAAAAATACCTCGAATGTACCTCTTCACTATATTTTTCTTTAAGAAAGTAAAAAAAATAAAAGCAGTGTTTTGTTTCACCTCTTTTTTAGTATAAAATCTCAAATTCTAACACCATTTACAAGTTAAAGAAATGGGGGGTACAGAGGACTTTTGCTCCTCACATACATTTAATAATTTCTTTTTTTTTTTTAGACATAAAAGAACAAACGCATACAATAACTGCAAACTTTGCGATAAGAGGATTTTGGGTATCGCACGTTTAAAAACTCACATGAACGCATGTAGGAAACATGCTCCGAAAAAAAGAGCCGAATCTGATATACTTACAGAACTCTCTCAATTGCGTGAACAAGTTAAAAAATTGGAAAGTATACATGCAACGAGTGTAATACCAGGAGCACCAATTACCTATCGCACAGCTCTTCCTTTTAATGGTTCTCAACCTTTTTTAAATATGCCTACTAATTACGTTTTCTTTAATCCATCATCTGGATCTGGTCCTGCTCTCGTTAGTCAACAACCTATACCCAACTTAGTGCTTTTAAATCAACCAAATATTTCCAATCCTATCCTTATGAATCAAGAAAATGTTTCCAACTCCTTCAACATGACTCGATCAAATCATTCCAGCGATTTGCTCGTGAATCAACAAACTGTTTCCAACTCTATCGCCATGAATCAATCAAATGATTCCAGTAATAAGCTGAGGAATCAACAAAAAAATTCCCATCTTAGTGTTACACCATCAGGTAATATCCTATTTATTGAACCGACAACATCCAGTTCCACAAAAAACAATGAAATAAACCAAACGAATAGTACCGACACAAGTAACACTAATAAATCAAAGGTAGTTAAAGCTAAAAATTGGACAACATACGTTACAATGAAATCCGGTAGTTCAAAATTAGAGAAAATATCTTGGAATTCTAAATTTAAATCGTCCTCCTCCTTATTGAGAAGTTTATTAAACGAGGGAGAAACTTGCCAGGCCGCGAAAAAAATATATGGGCCATCTAGAAATAATATATCGACGAGCATTGACGTTTCTTCAGATTCAGATGAAGAAAATACCAGACCAAACACTGCTAGGTTAAATGAGCCAAATGACGTAGTAGTAGAAGAAATAATGGTGCCTGAAGAAGCATTAGGGACTGTGGGTGATGACAACAACATTAATGAAGTAGATCCTTTATTGCTGGATGAGTCTACTAATCTAGAGCCAATTAAGTCGACCAAACCGGTTAGTAGCAGTCCATTGAAAAAGTCCAACGTTAACGTAATATCGGTTTCTGTGATAACCAGAGATGAAATAGAAGAAACCAACAAAATTTCTAATACTGATTCGATTGAAGCGGGTTCCAAAGATAAAGAAGATAATTCTGAAATAAACACGGTAATGCAGGAGTTGGAAGAAATTTTAGCCACATCGTCCGCACCAAATAAAAACAATACAGAAGCGAATAAAAATAGTACTGATTTAGAACAAAAGAATGACTCAGATGATGATAATGTTGATGATGGTGATATGGAATTGGCTCAAAGTGATAACGATAATAATATTGAAAATCCAGCAAACGAATCTGTAGAAAATATTACCAAAACAATTGAACCTGCTACTAAAGAGTCGGATGGTGTTTCTAATTTACAAGACCCAAGTAGTTCTAAAAATCCTGATACGGATAAGCTTGAATCGAGTAGTGATAACACGATAATTAACAGTACTGAAGGTAAAAATGGTGAAAATACAGATAGTAACCAACCTAGTGCTACCCAACTTAATTCAGCATCTAAAACAATCACTAACTCCGTCGAGATTGTCTCAAGTGATGATGAAGGAACAGCAGTTGACAAAAACAAAGGTAACGAGCAAAAGAATAATTATTGTAGAGTAGGTCTAACACCTCCTGACCCTACGATGATGGTTTTGCCAAACCATCAACACAACTCCCAAGAGCTCGCAATATTCAAGTGCGAATGGTGTCCGTTCAACACCAGATTCTTCCATCTCATCGACATTCACGTTTTAACTCATTTTGGCATGTTTTATAATGAAAACAGGTACAAATGCAATTATTGCCCGGTATGTTTCCCGCAAAAGGTTATGTTGTTCATCCATCTTCAGAGCGTTCACTCGCATTACTGCTACAAAGTGTGGTTTTGGTGCGTGAATTGCGCCTCTTCGTTCCCTAAAAGGGACGTTGCCCGGTTGCATATCAGAAGCTGCGCAAGGAAGAGCATATCGGTGAAATTGTTTAAAAGTAACGACGTCGTTTACTGTATGATCTGTAATTTTGAGACCACCGATTTGGACAAGGCTAGAAGACATTCGAAAAATTGTAATACGCGTGTCGTTAAAGTTGCGAAGGTTATTGAAATTGATTAATTCGATACTTTTATTTTTTATTGATTATACTTATCTCGTTATGTGATAATTGTATGATATTCCACATTTTTTTCCAAGTCACCCACAAGTTTTTTCTCTTACCTTAGACTAAATCCAAATTTAATTTTTGTACAAAAATGTTGTATAACATAAACATAATTAAACAAAATGTTTACTTATTTAATCTTGGCGAACCAATGAACTGTCTTTATTAAGTTTTATACCTAATTATCTAATTTAAATGTAAAATAATTTCGTCATACAAATAAAACATGCATTATTATTCTTTTATATTTATTCCAGACCTAATTACACGATTCATTAACTCATAAATTCCGAGAATTGCAAATTGTAGAAATAATATACATTCATAAAATAGGAACAAAACCGTAGTTCTAATCCAAGGGATTGAATAAAAGAGCTAATGAAGTGTGAAAATTTCTTAAAAAAGAAACTGAAAAGCATCAAAGATAACAGCTGCGTAAAGAACAATTGAGTTGACTAAGGAATGCTATAGAAAAAGTTGTAACAGGAAAAATTGAAACGAAAACAACGGTTTAAGGATGAATGCAAAGATAAATTAGAAAATAGGAGGAAACCCATCTAATTATGTTAAGAGATAAGTCAAATAAAGCTAAGGCCAAATACAAACAAAGAAAATAGATAAACAGGACTATTCAAAAAGATAAAAAAGAAACTTATTGAAAACAAACTGAAAAGAATGATGGAAATAATCAAATAAATAAAGGAGTAAAAAATGAGAGAAAAGGTTTTGCAGCAAATCTATTATTTATCAAAGAAAAAACAATCATAATCTAAAGAAAAAAAGTTATTATATACAAAGATATAAGTATTCTCGTTTCAGAATTCGTAAATAACGCTACTAATTAAATGAAGAAGGTATGCAACACAAAATACAATATATCAAAATGAAGGATTTCTATTTTCTTTCGTGCGTCACTCAGAAAAGGTGCGCATTATAATATACAATTTTTTGACACTTTTGTCACCTATACCATCTTTGACCTGTCGCATATACTTATTATAAATTTTGGTGTTCGCCAAGAGGGGCATTAAATACATTTGTATTGCTATACTAAATATGGAAGAAAATAACAACTTGAACAACGTGTCAAGAGGAGCATCGAATGTGAGTTTATATATCTATATATAACTAATTATAATCGAATAAATTTTTTGTTTATTGGTTTAGAGACCGAAGAGAGGCGATCCGTCGAGGTCTGGGTCCCACAGGAATCGTAATTCCAGAGTAAATCCGGTAAATATCGCCAGAAGTCCAACTTACATAGATGACATTACTCTAAACGCCATGATCACTAGCGGCATGATGGAAGCTCTTGGACCGGTCCATTTTGCACAAGTAATTCCCTTTAGTTTATAGAATAAATCTTGTAAATGACCTTTTAACTTGTTTATTAGTTTAGAGTTCCCATAAGACAGTCCAGCGAACATAATGCGAACGAAGTTGATTACAGATTGGGATGGATACCAAAAAATTTGAATTTGTCCTGCCTCACGGCACCAGATAAGGTATAGTATATCGTAAATCGTATGTAGTTTTGGTTTGGTTACATTTCCAGTCTTCGGGTCTGGTACACTTACTTTCTCCTTACGATTCTTGTTATACGAATATTACTGAAAGGAAAAGACGAATACAAAAACGCAGTAAAGAACAACTAGAACCTCGTCACAACAAAGTAGTGGCCAACATTGAACATCTCTAATCAAGGATAATAAGAGTAGCTTTAGAAATAGAATAGAATAATATCCAGATATTTTCAATACTGAAGATGATACTCAAAGGCTACCAACAGCTTGGAAACCAATAAAAAAATCAACATCTCGAGGAAATTCTACGTCGATAAATGAGCCCACGACCGGGAACTATAATCATAACCAACCAAGTGAAATCAAACAAGAGGTGTATAAACCACGAACCGAAATCAGAAACGCCATATTATTCTTGTAACAAGAAACGTAAGTAGGAAGTCAAATGGGATTTTCCTGAGACGTCCCCAGAAACTAAACATTTACAAACGCCAATGAATTCCTAGAAACCTGAACTCTCAACTCTCTCATTTTTTACGACCTGCGGTGTCACTCGATTTAATCGACATAGAAAAAAATGAAAATAATTCTAAACTTAGAAGAACAAAATCCAATTTTTTCATATTTTTCAAACAAATTTTCCAGTCTTCCAAAGAAACTACAGAATTTTCAAATTTTCTAATAGAGACCCTGGATATTTTCTTTTTTTTTGTACAGTACCAGTTTTTTTAAATTTCAATTACCAAATTTTTATGTAAAATTCAAGGTTTTTTTATTTTTATTAGCCAAGATCCCAGTTTTTGAACATTCAACTCTTGTCTAGAAGAAAATTCCAATTTTTTTCCTTTTTCTGCCAAAATATTTTTTTAAACTATAGTTGCAGTCACATTAAAGAAAATTCATATTTGGAAAATTAGGAATTTCCACGAAATTCGAATAATCCGAAACTTTTACAAAAAAAGATAAGTGTCTACCCAACTCATGTGTGGTCCCCCGATCCAACGATCCGCGATTATTCCTTTAAACGAATCGAAACGTCTTGAAATCGTCCCAGTTCACCTAGACTATTGTCTGGCAATATTGATGGACGGTTTTTAAGAGACCACGGTTAGAAAATTGAGCCCTGGCGCTTTCATTAAAACCGAAAACCTCCGTTAATCATACGTTAAATAATGGCTTAAAGGCGAATATTTTGAAAAGCAATACATTATATTTTTGATAAAATTTCTTTGTTTGTTCTTTCTATTCTCAATACGTAAATAGCAACCCTCGTACTAAACTTGATATTTATAGTTAACCTTCCATTTTAATCGTTATCCGTAAATTTAGCTCTTGATTTTTTATAATTTTTTTGACTATATCGCTAACTACTGAAATAGGAAAACTGACAAAGAATGTCCTATTTTCAAAAATAATCCACCACAAATAGATTATTTTTTGGTTGGCAGCGCTGTACCTGTCATCTCGGAAGATGAATGCGTTTCTTTTAAAATTATCTGTAAACCTAGTTTTATTTGATTTAGGCACCCGGACAGTTGGCAATGAAAAAGGTAACGCGATTAGACCGAATAACGATCTATTGCCATGTGAACGTCAAAAATTTTACGTGTAACTGATTTAGAAAATGCATTGAGATTTTAGGCAAAGGAGGGAAGTTCCAAATTAAAAAGTCAAGAGAAGAATCCCCTGGCCGAGATCTTACAGGAAGAAGAACCACCTAAGAAAGATCCTAGATATTTGTTGCCCAGATTGATAATGGAAGAGGGAGAAAGGGTAAACGAGACGGTCAGAACGAGAAGGCAAGAAACCATTATGGAATGGTAAGTGGTCCATTAAACGCGGATTGATTCAAAGATTCCTGTTTGAATTTCGGTTGTAGGTTTGATCGGACCGTAGAGCGAGAGCTGTCTAAAAGAAAGTCCATTGGTTCGATTGAAAAGCTGCCTGCTTTCACAGACAGCCTCAAGGTCGTACCAAAAGACTTGAAATATCCTCAATCCATGTTGAGCAAGATGGCCGAAGCCTCTGCCAGCCAAATCGAAATAACCTCAGATATGGCAATGGAACCTGATACGGAGTTAACGGAAGCAGTAGACAAACTAGCTAAAGCCGAAGCAATGTGCTCGTTCGCAGGGGCCGTCAAAGCAGCTGAAGCTGCCGCAGAAGGTATAGACTCTGATGATTCCTCTTCGGTTGACGTTGACAGTTGAACTGTTAATACCGTAGATAAATAAACGTATTTTATTTTGAAGGATTTTTTATTATGTATGATGTTTATATTTTCAGCTGCCCCTCCGGGACTGGCGGAAGAGGCGGCACTGGCCAGCGCTAGGATATTTCAAAGTGAAATAAACGCCACTGAGATTCGAGAAGAAATCCCAGGGGCGAAACCTTTGGAGATTATTGGATACCTCGGTATCACTAAACCCAAAAATCCGGTGCGAACCCAAACGAAATAAAAATCAAACTTTTTTAGTTTACAGTGATAATGTAATCGTGTAAAATTGTTAATTCACTCAGTATTAAACTTGATTTTATTAAAGATCTTATATATTTGCCAAAACAAGTTATACGAATTGGTAATCTGCATATACACAGACGTAACTCCAGAATGCTCTAAAGCGTTTCGAGTTTTTGGTCCTACTGGATCAAAAGGAACTTGAAATATTGTACTGGATGAAAACGAAGACTTCGAATAAATCTTCATAGAACCAAAGCTAAGGCTTGGCTCGCCTCCAAAATTTATGTAACAAGCTTAATTTGAAAGAATCCAAGAATGATCTAACAAAAGAAACTTAGGATTCTTACGTGACATGAAATCTAAAAACTGTGAGGGATAAATTAGGAGTGTACATGCTACTTTGTCAATTCAATCTGATCTTGGTTTAATGGAACAGATTACAAAAAAATCGATTGATTACAATAAAAAACATACCTTATTGTATAATATTTAATACCTATTTGAAAATATCGATACACAGTCCCTAATTTAACTGGCACAGCAAGGCCACACTTCTTTTTATCCAATGGGATATTTCTCTGTCGGTGTCCAACAATAATGGCAAAACGTAATTGGTCGAATGGCCGGTGGTCGACAGGGTTCCTCTTCTTTCTGATGTTTTGTACACAGGCGAAGTATATCTGGTACCTAAATAATCATACAGACAGACATACACAGTCATTACCTATTTACGAGCAGTTGAATTGAATTAAATTAATTGCAATAAGATCATTCACCAAATAGTATGTTCAATATAAATAAATATCTTCTTTCCCTAAGATACAAAGATCTTGTGCTAGATCTTTTGTTTCTCTCCAACCCAGATTTTTATCCTTTGAATAAGTCAGTACTTTCATCATTCCATTTCCGTAGTAGTCTCCACCTTGTCACCTTTTTGGTTTCTCCATCTTCCATATCCTTTTGGTGAGACTGATCTGAATCAATTTTGTGTCTAGTTTAGGTCCTGTTCCACTTTCAGCTTCAGGTACTCCATTAGAATGTTTTTTGTAAAGTGCGTAGTAATGATACTTCTTTATACTTACCTTAATTTCCGTCGTAGCCTCTTTTTTGGTTTCTCCATATTCCATGTCCTTTTGGTGATTCTCAATGATACTATTTTTATTACAAGGCCATTCCATGTTAGTGTACTATTGTGGATTGTATAATAAATTACCTGTATTATAATCGACCAACAATATCGGTTTGAGCCATATTAAAGGCATCGTGTCGTTCAAAACTTTCGGCCACAGTTCGGCTAACAGACTAAGGTTTTTATCCCACCTTGCACCATCAGTGAACAGACCGTAGATGTAGGCGCCGTCAGCGGGAGAAACGTCGGATGAATCTATTTTTAAAATTTCAAAATCAAATGTCAGCTTGTCGATGGCTATCGTGTGCTTTCGGGCGTAGTTCTGTTTAACGCCCGTCAAAAACGCCTGGGTGAAGAAAAATCCAGATACCCAATAGGTCGGTGGTTTTCCTAAGTATTAAAAGAAAACTATTTATTAGGGATTATTAAAGAAGTACGTAAATGTACCTATATCGAACCATTTGTACAGGAAATCCAAACGAGCGATGAAATCGTTGACGTAGCTCGAAAGATTCTTTAAACTGGGATAAGAAACGCCTGCCCAAAGCTTCGGAATCCTGGATAATAATAAGGATAACGCAAACGCTTCTAATTCCGGAGACATTGCGACCAGACCTGTAATGGCCTTTTGCATGTTGACCACCGTCGCAGAAATAACCCTGAAGAGCTTGTTGAACCTTTCCATTTCTTGCACCAGCACGGTATTCATGGATTCCGTGTATTCCACGGGGTATTTATTATGAGCAGCTTCAATATCGAAAAGCTTCGGTAATCTGCCTAAAATGTCGGTGCACAGTCCCATCAATACTTTATCCGTTTCTCCAACTCCACCGGAAGAAACATCCCCGTAAGCTTTAAGCAGCGAATTTAATAGAAGATTGGAGTTCTGAAGGTCTCTGGTAATACCAGCGTTGGTGTGCAATCCAAATACTTCCGGTGGATGAACCACGGGTAAAGAACTGATGTGTTCGATATAAGATTTGTAGTCGTTTTTTTCGGGTAAACCGTAACAAGTTCCTGCTGGACTGAAAGAGTATCTTTGGTCCATAACCACTTGAGGATTCAAGTAATCCGCAAGAATTGTTACTATAAGTCTTCTATCCCAGTCGTCGGTCACTCTTCCTCCGTAGTTACATTCGCCTATTAAGTACGCCAAAGCTTCGTACGGATCGTCACTTTCGTTTATGAACATTTGTAATTGTTGTACCGATATATCAAAGTCGGAATCGTTAAAACCTTAAATTATAAATACAACATTGGAATTTAGCTAATAATTATTATAGTAATAAACAAGGCTTACCGTACGGAATATTCCAACCTAAAGGTCCAAAAGTCCTTCTCTCCTGTATATTCGCGTGGAAAAATGACAGCCCGTATAACAGCCTAACAAACATTTCCTCGTGCTCGGAACACCCTTTGTAAAATTCTGGATTCTTGACGGGATCGCTGATGTACGATTTGAGCAAGTTATTTTGCAAACCTGTAGGCGGCTCGTTCGTCATCTTTACCCCCTTTTGCAATAAAATCGTTGGGAATTTATCCGAAGGGTAACTGGTCAACCACAATCTAAATTCCGGATGGGTATTGCCGAAATCAAAGTTGTCGAAGATTTTTTCCAAGGTGGGCATCCAGGACGTCGATAAATGGCAATTTTGTAGGCAAATCCACATACCGAACTCCTGGCCTTCTTCTATCATAGAAAGGGCTACTGGACCTTGGCCTTAAACAGAAATAAGAATTTCATCTGAGCAGATGTGGAAATCAGATACGAGAAATTTTTTGGGGAGGTTCTTCAAATGTTTGATTGATTGAAATGTTGATTGTTGACATGTTGAAGTCGATGTTTTTATAGTGTCATTTAGAAGATGGTACAAGACCAAGAACGTTATTAATGATTACAAGTAATGTGGAAAAAATACCTTGTCCAAGAGAAATCGATTTGAATCTTTCCGTCATTTTCTTGTCGACTGCAAACTTAAACAAAGCCGACATCGGGTCCACCCCCGGGGACAATATAAAGATCAAAGGGCACAAACAGTACGAATCATCGTAAGACACGGATATATTAAACGGTGGTGGTTTGATAAACCTTTCGTCCATTTCGTCGCGCACGAAAACGGTGATGCAATTAATCAATTTGTCCGGCCTCAACAATCTGACTATGATTAGTCTTCGGAAACTGGTGATCGTGTCTCGCCAAGTAGCTGGTATGGTGAAATATTCGGTGAAATTATCGTATATTTGCTTCCATTCGTTCATGTCGTCCATGAATTTTGAAGCGAAGCCTTTAAATGCTTTCAGACCTTCCACTTTGCCTATTTCCTCCCAGGATTTGTTGGGCAACCAGTCGGGACAAGGATTTGGCCCTGGATTCTCAGGGCCAACGCCTAAAACCGTTTAACCCCTAAATGAACGTATAAGAAACAGATCAAATTTTACCTGTGAGAACAAACAGGAATTCTTTCTCGTCCAATTTATTCTGCGACATCATGATCTTGGCGCAGAGTAAAAACGAGAATAACAGTTTGTCTTTCTCGAACAAAGATCTTGTAATATTGTTATACAAATCGTACGTGAATGCATTAATCAAACACGTGCATCTTTTCTCGATGATCTTAAACTTTTCAGCTCTCTGTATTGATCCAATATATAAATTGATGAACCATTCTAAGGAATATTGGTACATGGGATCAACGTTAGCCAAGTCGGCAATGCAATAATACAAAACAGCTGAATGTTCAGATACTACGCGGTACTTTTCCCTGAACTCTTCAATTGATTTTTCAATTATTAATGCCATTTGTTGTTTCTCCATGATTTCTATGGATAGAATTTTTGATTCGTCCAAAATCCTGATGGCTTTCTCGTCCTCTAAGATGTCACCTTTTGAATCAGCCAATGTTTTCAAAATCTTATCTTCAGTTTCTTTCAATGCTCTTTTGTTATCCGCTTTTTGGACTGTTAGATCTTCTTTCAATTGCTGCAAATCCGGCTTTTCCACTGCCACCACAATACCTAAAACAGTAGAATCAGTAGATTATGTTTTAAGTGAACCAATACATTGCTACTAACCTAAAAGTTGATCCTGCAAACCTTCCAAGGTTAGAGCAAAGTTAACAATCGTCACTTTATTGAACACTTCGGGCGAATAGTGGGGATTTCTCATTTTCGAGGTTAGATACAATTTGAAATTCTTGTGGTATTCAACCACGTTTTCTCCTAATTGAATCAGTTCTAATCCGGCTTGTTTGAAGGTCTGTTTGTACAAAAGTGGATCCAACGGAGCTTCTAATATTTCTTCTATGCTTTCAATTAATACGGGGTAACCCAGTTGAATGCAGTTCTCAATTTTTTTCATGTAATCAGGAAATGAAAATTTGACCACTTCGAGGTTATTTTTCTTTTCCATTTTTCTAACCCAAGTGGCTGCCTGCACTTGAGGATCGACGAAAAGAGACCATCTCTTCGAGTTATCCATAATGATACCTAAATAAGCGATAAAATGAATGCGATTAGAAAGAATTATTGGAGTTTTTACCGTTTTCAATGGAGAACGAGTCTAATGGCAGCCCATTAACATTCCAATATTGTATTGTAACCTCTGAACCAAGCACCGTAATCATGTCAAACACTTCAGCTGTTGGAATGTTGAGATTTTTGAGGAACTTGTGCCAATCGGCGACTAATTTCACCCTAAAAGCGTTGTTGAAAGGTGCTAGATAGGATATTATTCCACAGGAGAGTAAAATATCGCCAGCAATACCGTCGAATTGCAACTGAAGGGCTTCAGCTGCGTCAGTCCATCTCGCCTTTTCTCCTCCCAAACCACCTAAAAAAAAAAAACAAATACAAGTAAGGAATGTATGTTTCGTATTTAAAATCAATATACCTATCAGCATTTGGGCCCTAATTAATTTATTATTACATAGTTCGACTTCAGCTTCGAGCTGTTCTTTCTTGTTTATGGCTTCCTCTAATTTTTGCTGCAAATCCGCCAATTGGGTCTCTAATATTTCGACTTGAGCTCGCTTCTCGGTTAACATCGCCATCATCGTTGAAAATTCTTCCTCTGCAGCTGCCAGAGCGGCCTTTTTGGGCGCTACTATCTTGTATACCCTATCGTACATATCCATAGCAATGATCCATTTACACAGACCTGTAATTTACAAATATCTTAATAAAGCACGGGGGGGGGGGCATCCTTACGTTTACAAACCTTCAGCTGCGCTGGAAGCTTTGGCAACGATTTGTGGCTTAAAGTCTTTATGGGGTATGTACTCTTTTCTGAGTTTGGCCATAGCATCAGATTTAATGTTATCTTTATCGAAATCCTTTAGGGATTGCAAGAACGTATACTCGCCCAGCATTCTACAAAATAAAATGTTAAAATACACAGTCTCGTGCCGTATACCTAACAGTATAACTTTTGTATTTACTTTTTGCTGGGCATCCAGAAATCTTGTACCATTTTTCCAGTAGCGGGATCGGGGATTCTGTCTGGTTTTATACCTTTAATGATGCACACTGCAGCCATGACTAATTTCACCACATCCGGTGGATTTTTCATGGACTTTACAAGAACAATGTCCGAGGGTTTTAATGTATCCAAAGCACCGATTGCCTCTTCCAAAATGGGCAGAGCTTCGGCCAAATCAGCTTCGCACTCGATTTTTAAAGCTTGAGCGGCCGCAGCTTGTTTGTTGACGATTTTTTCGTCTTGTTTCACCATCGCCGACGCCTTTTCGACGCCTATCGTCTCTTGTTCGATTTTCTTCAACATTTCTTCGGCTTGTTTGCTCATTATCGCCAATTGAGGCTTGAGGGCGTTCAAAGATTCCTGCATTTGACCTGAAAGACGAACCAAGGTCCGTGAAATAATGGATTTTATATTCGAGAATGAAATTTTTACCGATGCTCACTGATGCGTGATACAATTTTTCCAAACCACCAATGTATCTGCCTTTGGCGGTCATCAATTCGTCTTGTTTGGAGTTCGTCAAGTCTGTGAAGGATTTTATCAATTCTAGATAAGACGCCGAGGTTACGTACGTCATTCTGCCGAATTCCAAGAAGAAAGCGGCGGAGGCCTTCCTGGCTTCTACGTGGAAATATTTGCAGGCAATGGTCGCCATTTTCCTTATGTCCGCTGGAACAAAACGGAAAATAGAAATTCGGAATTAGGTAGGAATTTAATAGAGACCGTCGAGGTTGATGTCTTCCATCCAACAGTGGGCGACTTGTTCCAATGCTTCCTCCGGCCAATCTTCGAACCAATCGATAGTGCAGCAATTTATTAACGCCGGGTACAATCGCAATCTGGTTCGGAAAGTGGCGCCCACCGGGCTGAAGCAAATTATGATATGCAAACGTTCTTTACACCGATTCGTAAAGAAAAAGAACACCTCTAAAGGATCGATTTCTATATTTCTGTTTCCACCTTGCGCGGCGAGACGTACCATATCCATCAATTCCTGTTTTTCGTCGATTGCGTACATGTTCGGTACTTCCCCGGAGTTTAACAGACAATCAATATCCTGCAAGTAGCGTTCTTCTTTTATTTGCCCTTCGGCCAACAAGAATATGCTGTCTCTTCCTCTTCCACCAGCTTCTTTGAGTATCTTCTTAATATCGTCCCTCCAATCCTGGAGCGTATAATTGTTGGTAATCTCGGGCTGGAACACCATGTTCGAGTACATTTCTCCCGCCAGCCTGGTCAAGGATTGCCTTCCGGATCCGCTAATACCAACCTAAAATAAATAAGTTAAGTACCGAAAGATAGGCACGAGAATTGTTTAGCAACCAGTAGCCCGCTGCCGCATTTCATCGACAAAATCCTACATATTTTCCCTAAATGTTCGATGGCGTAATCGAACAGTACTATATCCATTTTTGTTTTGTGGGAAGAATTGTAGTCGCCCAAAACGCTCTCGGCCAGATCTCGTAACGCTTCGACGTTCAGAACTTCTTCGTATTTTTTGTCGTCGCCCTCCGTGTCTTGATCGAAAAACGTGCCGAAAATGAGGGTTTTCATTGAAGAGTGGGGCACCACACCTACAAATACCAACAACTTATCACAGAATTAGTCTATTATATCCGATCAAATTTACCAGTTTCTTCATCGTGTGGTAGTGTATCCAAAATAGCGTCGAAGTTTTCTTTGAAATTGTCTTTAATTGCCACTCTCAACTTTTCGTAAACCCATTCTTTATCTTTGTCCTCTATTAGTCTGTCGTAAAATATCCTCATTACCTCGTGTATCCAGATTTTAGCAAATATTTTTTTATTTTCCGCCGAGTCTTTTCTTAACAAGGAACAACCTTGGATAAGCCTAGAGAAGTCTCTTAAATTAAAAACGTAATGGCTCTTGGAAGGCGTCGGTCGCAAGTTGATTAAAGCGCATTTGAACATGTCCAAACTGGCGTTAATTACTAAAGTGACGACGTTAATAATATCGGAGGGAAAACCGTTCGCTTTCCAGCCCAATAACAAAATGTTTGAATAGATTTTCGCCATACTCTCTGTAGTGAACTGGTTTATGGAAAATATGTTGAAATGGTGCAAGAATCTTGGATAAATTTCTTGTCTGCTGCCCCCCACGAGACCCATCGCACCCATGAACATGATATCGTAGATGTAAATCGGTTCCGTCGTCTTTAAATCGTACCTGCAAAATCGAATCGAATTAAAAATCTCTGGAAACCCAAAAAACACAAGAGAATCGCAAGAAATCCTGGAAAATAACGAAAGTCACAAAAAAAATTCTAGAAATATAACAAAACACCCTGGAACATAACGAAAATGCCCAGGTAAATATGAAAAATAACAAAAAAAAATCCTGGAATAGAACTGAAATGCACAAAAAAACACAAAATAATAACCAAAAATCTGAAAAATTAAAAAGTACTTTAAAGATTTAAAAAACGCAAAAAATAACAAAAAATCTTGGAGAATTAAAAAGTAGATTAAAGACTCAAAAACGACAAGAAAATAACAATAAAGCCCTGGAAAATAACAAAAATACGGGGAATTAAAAATATATTAAAGAAATAAAAAAGACAAGAAAGTAACAAAAAATAACGAGTTTTGTTCAAAGTTAATATTTAAATAAATCTCGATTTTTTTATCAGAAATAGTAAAAAATAATAAAAAATAAATAATAATAAATAAATAAATTCAGAAATATTACAAAAAATGTCGGGTTTTTCTTTGAGATCTCGATTTTAATATTTAGATTTAAATTAATTTGAATTTTAAAGTAGGAATCTTAAAAAAATCGGTTATGAACTCGACACTTTGATAAATTTTATTTTAATATCAAAATCTTGTAAAAGTATTCTTTTTATTATTGTTTAAATTTCGACTTTAAGCTCGATATTTTAATAAATCTCAATTTTCAAGCAAAAATATTAATAACTAAATGTTAGTCTTTAAGATGTCGATTTTAAAAACAAATTTCCAATGATTCCCGTTTATAAAGCAATAAATTCACTGTTTTACATCAAAATATCGACTTTTAATTATTCGCGATTTGAAAGAGAGAAATTTATTAATCCCCCTGTATACATTAGTTATTGGGAAAATTTATGTAACAATTAGTTGTATTGCAACTACTAATAAATAATTTTTTATTTGTACTTACTTACCAATTTTTATGATCGAAAAACTGTCTCAACAACTCCAGGGGCGGCTGGGCCCCGTAAATTTCCTTCATGGGCATATTAACGTCGTCAATAAAAATGACGGCCTTCTTCCCTTTGGGCGCACCATAGTGACCTCTCCTTCTTTTCTGTAATTTCGATATAACCAGATCTTGGCACTGGTTGCAGCTGATTTGAGCCGTGAAAGTAATGAACGAAGGCTCGTATTTATCCTTGTTGAGCCTATTCATTAGCAATTCAGTGATGTAGAACGATTTTCCGGTACCAGTGGGGCCCATTAGAAGACACTTTTTGCCGTGGCGAATGTGCATGTTCAAAAGATGCATGTATCTAAAAGAAAAGATGATTTGGTGTCTGGGTAAAGGGCTATTGTGGATTATGAAGACCTTGAGGTATCGACTGTAGGTATAAGAGCTTGCATAATGCTTTTGCACTCGTCTATTCTTTGATTCTTGACAATATCCGGCCAAAATTTCCAGTTGCCCTTCGATCTGAAGTTGAACCCGTAGTCTATGATTAGTCCCTCGTTCGGCAGCAGAATGTCCCTGTTTTCCAAGATTTCCGGCGTAGGAGAACCTCCTATTTCCCCCAACCACAAGCTTCGGTAAAATTCGTCGTATCTGGCTCTGGAGTCCGCGTCCAAAATCGAAGCCAAACCCCACATACCAGCTATAATAAGGGCGGCTTGCACCCATCCGTCCAAATATTTATCGCACTCTGGAGTACCAGCCACCGCATCGTCCATGTACATTTGCAGGGTGCTCATCATATTCAGTACCAAACTGATTTCGCCTGGATTGCAAAACATAACGCAGTTCTTCCTTAAGTAGACCAAACACGGAGGAACTATCCAGTCGAAGACCTCTCTGATCAAAATTTCCCGGGTTCCGGTACTCCACACCGGGTTCAAGGTCGGTAACCAGGATTCGAAAAACGGTTGCCAACCTAAAGTTATGGGTTCCATGTAGATCATTCCGCATCTCGATACCTAGAGAAAATAGAATTTTGAACAAAAAAATGATGAATAATAATAATAATAATAGGTAATAAGTATAGTAATCAGAAATTATTTAAATGGAAACAAGTAATAAAAGGAAATTGAGTTTAAACTTCACAATTGCTTAGATTCGTGTTAAATGAATGCTGCTGCATATTTAAAAAATATATTTACAGAACCTGGTTACAAAGTAAGTTGCTGATGTTTAGAGATTGACAATATTTTGACGCTGCAAATTACCATTGGTCGCTAATTTCAATTTAACTCCCACTAAGGTCATAGAACGTTCAAGAAAGTATTAGGAAGGGGTGACTATGGGGTTCGAAAAAAAAAATATTCAGTCGGTGTGGGGTCGCCGACAAGAAAAAAACGCGACTGAAGTCGAGTCCTGCGACGGTAAAATTAATTCTTGAATCTCTGAGTTCAGTTTCTGAGTTGAAATATTACTTCGGCCATCTACTGTGAGTGGCTAGGGTTTGTTTAATTTTAACTTTATGATTCATAAAGGGAGAAGTAAAGTGGAAAAATATTAAGAAGTTTTTTTTTTATTTTCTGTTTTGTCGTTCGTCTCAGTGAGTAGAGATACTCAAACACTATTGGCCCTATGCAGTCCCAGATTTACAGATTTGCCTTCCTTAGAAAAATTGAGCTATAACTACATATCTTGTAGCTTAACTAAACTTCGCGTGGATAATTTGTCTCAGAGTTTTGCCAGTGGTAATTTTTTTCAATTTATTTTCATAATACAAAGAGTAAGTTTCGTTATTTTAAATTGGGTAAAAGGGTTTCTTTAAAACCCCATAGTGTTCAATTCGTTTAAATCTACGATATTACAACTAGTAAACAAAATTTTACAGTAATATATCGGTGAAGAGAATTACGATATGAAAAAATATCGAACCGTTGCTGGAGAAGCCTGTTCCAAGTCCATAACCTCGAAAATTAAAGACATGGTGTTGGACATCGACATTACTTCTCCAGACATGAGACACAGTTTTCTGTTATCATCCAGTACACTATTCATATTTTCGATCCACACGGCGTCCACAGGCCCGTCGAAAATCATCCATTTTCTATTCGGACTAGGATCGGTAGAAAAATTTCTGAAACCCACAGCTATGACGCCATCGAACCATTCGTACGAAATCGGATCAAACTGTCCATAGAGTTGACCCATGGTGATGGCTTTCGGATTGAGTATTAGTATTTCGACCTTTTCTTCTCCCAAACCTTTGGCATTCATTAAAGTGAGCGTATCAGAAAGAACTTTTAGCGTAGAACTCTTTCCGGCCAGAGGGTATCCGACCACCATGAATCCCCATCTAACTATCATCATTTCGTAGGTTTGGATAATTTTGGTAATGAAGCAATCTTTGGGAATCAGCAGGCGCTTTTCGCAATTAATCTGAAAAGTAGAGCTGTATTACAGTGGCCATTACAACTAATAGTAATCGCTTACTAAGATATTTTCAATTAGTTTTGAGTAGTCTGCTTCTGGTAGCACAACGCCAGGAAACAGATCGGAAATAATACCATCGAAAAGGGGCAAATCTTGACTCAAAAATTTGGGTAAATTAACGTCCAAAATAGCTCTTAGCAGTAAAATGTCTTCCGTTTGGTCTGCGTATTTGCGTTTATTGTTACCAGCAGCGGAAAGTACAGATTTCACAGCTCTCATACCTACAACGAAGAATTTGAATAGATGTTTAACAAACGGTGGTTTTATTGATTTGTTTTACCATAATCGTAGTGATTTTGGGAAGATAACTGCTCCGAGCACAATCTATAGACTGTTACAATTTTTACAGATAAATTCCTTGCATCCACAAATCCATATGAATACAAAGAAATTTCTCCAATCATAGCGTAATCAGGAACCATCATGGCAACTGTTCTAAATAATACCTAAAAATTATTATCATAAAGTCACTCGAAGAAAAAGTGTTTTGCTCATAGACCTAAAAAATTGTTAGATACCTTCAAGTTATCTGGTAATTCCGATCTTCCAGCATATCCCGGATTCATCGTAATGCAAACGTAGCAAGTAGGATTAAGGGTGATTTCAGTCCCTTCGAAGTTGAATTTCTCTGCATGAGCTCGAACCGCTTGTACTATCAACAATATCTGTTGTGCGACAACAGACAACACTTCTATGTCTATTCTGTTGAATTCGTCAAAGCACACCTACCGCATAATTAATTAAGAAATTATTTTACCCTTGAATTTTTTATAGATTTTTATACCCATGCTCCGGATGAGGCGAGACCTTTGAAGAACTTCCCCATGGCTTTGTAGTCCAAACCGTCGGAACAGTTGAACACAACGCATTGTACTGCTATAGCTTTCGCTAAATCTTTTGTTGTTTCAGTTTTTCCGGTTCCTGCTGGACCTTCCGGAGCTCCGTTCAGATGTAGATGGAAAGCACCAATTAGGGTCCTGTAGCATCTGTCTGTTAGTGGGGTTATTACCAATCTATCCGAATTACCTGAAAAAGAGGTACGTACATTATAAGGATTTGATCCCCGAGGTCCCAGGTTCAAATCCTGGCGTCAACGTTAATACGTTGTGAATGTAATCAGAGATTGCTTATATCAAAATTGCCCTGTAGAACAAAAAATATGGACATTTACATAAATTTTATTTCATAATTCACACACGTAATGAAAGGGAATTGAGCTTAAATTTCACAAGTGGTTTAGATTCTTGCGAAATAAAAAGAATATACCACTACCGAATACCGAAAAATATGTTTACAGAACCTAGATTCAAAGTAAGTTACTGATTTATCAGTTGGGAAAAAAATAGCAGACACGAAGGTCCAAACAAGTGTTTCAAAAAACTGTCCGAGTTGGTTTATGGGTAATATTTTTACCTAAATATTCGCATGAATATTTGACTGTTGCATTGACAATTCTGACTAGTGGTTCATCGTCTTCTAAATAGTATCGCATTTGAGAGAGCCATTTAAATTCCTTGTCGTTGCCTACGTTTTTATTATAGAGTTCCTCCACGACATCTTTGGCGTGTACATCGATGACAATCAGGGCTTTTATCGTAATTCTTGAAAGAGTAGTCAAACTTGGGTCTCGTATTAGACTTACAATATCTTGAAGCTGCTCTCGCAGCATTTCTAAAAAAACATATATTTCTGGACATTCGATAACAATTAGAATGATGATACTTCACCTCGATAAAGTTTAACGTTCATTTCTTGTTCCCTGTTAAGAGATAAATGTACGTTGTGGGTCCAATGCATTTGGGATACGCACAGTACGATCTGCCCCGGCCATTTTTGCACCCATTGCGTTCTTGGTATTAAGAAATAGTTCTTGAAGCTTCTTAAAATTTGATCTCGAACCGACAAAATCATCTGTTCTTCAACTTGCAGCAACCAAACTTCGACGCTACCTCCAGCTTCTTTGGTAGAAACCAAATTTTTGAAGTTGATTTTCTCGTTTTCGCAGCTAAACATGGCTGAAATTTAAAATGAACGCTGATTAATGTTCTCGATGAATGGGACACAAAAACACACCTAAAATGTCTAGTTTTTCGTTAAATTGGAGGGTGTTGATAGCTTCGAAACATTTCTTGAGATGTGGTTGGACCTTCATGGGGTCTTTAGTTTCGGATAACATCTCGAGCATTTCGTCATTGGATAAGAAGAAAAACCTCGGGAAGTATAGCCGCTTCTTTTCTAAGTAATTTGTCACGCCGTCGTTAATTTTTTCTAGCAAAACCACGCAATATTCCATTGTTTCTAAGACACCGGCTCCACCAGCGGTCTCGTATACTCTCGGATCCCGAGCAACTACGTCCATGTATCGCTTGTACATGTCATTTACCTAAAATTATACCGTTGAAGTTGGTTTTAATCGTGGATTTTGTGATACTTACTTCTTTAAAAAAGTTTCCTTCTTCAGGCATCTGGGCGACGATATCTTTGGAAGAAAAAATTGGAAGCAAATAGAGCCATTGGACTTGAACTTTGCCCCACACATCGATAGTTTTGTTAATTCTGATCAGTTTTTCGTAGAACGTTTGGACTTCGGTTTCGTATGGTTTCACGTAGATGGAACCACGCATGGTGAGCGCTTTTAAAATATGGTCGTCTAAGATGATTTGGACGTCATCTAGACCCGTTAAAATAAATATTCCGCTGTCTTTGAATTGGCCGATTTTGAAGTAGATATCATTCCATTCTGCTGTCATTTTGACTAAGTTTCTAAACAGTTCTCGTTCTTTGGTCGCCCCCGAGCTAATCACGTCATATTTATCTATTTCCGGATCCAAACCTAAAAAAAAAACCTATCGATTGAATATTTCGCATGCGGTGGTATCACCAAACTTTACCCATTTGTGTAATTTTCCTTAAACTGGTTCCAGCGTTGGGGGTTAAGTCAAATCCAGCAATATTGGACATTTCTTTCCAGTGTCGCTTCATCAAAGCGTCATTGCACATGATCCTTAAGAACATCATCGCTGGTCTGAAATGTCTTATGTGCCTCTGAGCTTGAAAAATCAATTTCAACGGTGCTGGCCAACTCATCATGTCCGGATCTTCCACCACGCCGAAGAATCGTAACGAGCTTTTCGTATCCTGTCTTTCGTGCAAATAAAACGTTCACATTAGATAACGATTGGGAGAATAAATTAGTTAATACTAACTTCATTTTGATCCTGTAGTACTTCTGGATCTTCATTAACTCTTTGACGGTATCTTCGATGTAGGCTTCCGTGTAAGGGCTGTTCAAAAATTCGAACGGTCCATCCATACAAACGTTGATGTGCCTCTTGATATTCACACAAATCTTAATTAAATGGTAGAAAGGGAAAAGGAATTTTTCTACTTCGTCGGTGATGGTGAACGGGGATACTTTGAAGCCAAGCGTCTCTTGTTCCTTGTTGATCCACGAAATTAGATCACGAAGTTCCCTGATTTTGCCCATGTACACCTTGATTTGGTTTTCGTATTCTCGTGCGCTAAAAACACGACAAATGAAGAACGAACGATTAGTTGTTTTCAATATTTACTGGTGTAAATAATCCATATCATCGACGATTTTCAAAAGTGGCAGCACTTTTTCGGTTTGTATGTTTACGTATTCTATTGCAGCTGCCAGTTTGTCTTCGGCTTCCATTTTCAGCTGTTCGAAAGTTAGAGAATTTTTATCCAAAATATCGTCCATATTTTGTGACCAAAGTACTGTAGTGCTATTCAAGTCCATATGGTCTTTATCTATTGTTCCAAATTCGATGAGTTGGGTCAGATCTTTTAATATTTTTTCTGTTCTGATACCCAATTCGCCCAGTATCGTCATCTTCACGGCCAACATGTACTTACCTAGAAATGTATTTCATCCTAAAGATTAATAATTATTCCATAAATTTTCCCGGGAAGACGACCCAAATGAAATAGTTGCTCGGATATAAATATTTTTAAATCATCATCTTATATATGAAATACATATTTGTTTTATATTTATATTCACATTCGACCAAGAAATTATCGTTTTAAAGTGTACCAGAAAGAACAACCATAATTAAGTAAAAATTAATGGTTTTAGTAATTGTGCAAAAAGGTTGGTTAAATTTGGTCTTTAAACTTAACATTTAATTAGAGTTGAAACAGAAAATAAAAGAAATTTGTTAAATTTTGAAATTGTCCTGAATAGTTCAAAGATTAAAAGTTTTACTTTATTTACTTAAATTTCATTTTTTTTTATTGTTAAAATTCCCAGTAGCCGTTTGGTTTAAGTAATAAAGGAGGTTTTGTTGTTGTTATTTTTGTTAAAATTCCGCCTAAACGAGTCAAATAAAACAAAACTTGTAAATTTTTGCGCTTTACAAATACAATTAAAATAAAAAATTGTTGCACCCTTATTCATAACTGTTTAAAATTGTTGAAATTATACTCCTAAAAAAATTAAAAACCTGAAATTGTATTTAAAATAACTTAAACAAGTCAAAAGTAAAAAATGTTTATCTAATGACTTGAAATTTTATGATTATTCAACGAAATTTTCAATATTCCCTCTGAACTCTCTAAAAATAGTAAAAACGCGCTCCAAAAATCTCAATTTTCTTCAATTTGTACTCTAAACAGATCATATTTTCATTTTAATCGAATCACTCTCTAATGGTTTGTAATTAATGATTTTTTTAAGAAAATTTCCAAAATTTTGACTTTAAAGGGGTAAAAAATAGTTTTCATTGTGAAATTTCTATAATTCTTTTTTTAGTGCTTCTAAAATTTCGATTTCAACAGGTAATTTCAAAATTTTGTCTATTGAAATTCAAAAATTCTTAAAAGTTCGCTCAAATCTTGTTAATAAATGTCAATTTGTTCTAAAAAAAAAAGTCGATGATTTTTAATTTTCGATGTGAACACAAAAATGTCAAAAAATTGTACTTTTCGCTTAAAATTGCTAAAAAAATGTATCATTTTCTCCATGAAATCGTTCAAAATAATGCAAAGATTGAAAGATTGAATTTATTGAATTTCGTTAAAATTGTTAAAATTTTGCTCTAAACAACTGAAAAAGTTGAAATTTTCATTCTAATCAATATTTTTCATTTCTTCTTGATTTTTCAAGTTTTTTAAAATTTAGCTCCAAGTCGCTAAAAATAGTCAAAAACTTATATTTTGATTATTTTAAAATTGGTTTTAATCGAGTTGAAAACGAAAATTGCTGTTTTATTCATGGTTCATTAAATCATATAACTTCAGATTTTAATTTATATTCTAATTAATAAAAATTAACCTTCCCACCCCTTTTTATATATGTACAATCTTTTCCACTATTAATGAAGATAAAATAGATAATGAAATTCCTCAATATCTTTAAAATTAAGTTACAAAACCAAATCTTTTTAACTCTGGGTGCTTATACATTTATTCTTGGTAGCATTTGAGGGTGTCTAAGATTAAAGAAGGTAAAAAAAAATTATGGTTGAAATATGTTTACCTTAAATTAAAAAATGTGAAATAGGGGTAAATTGTCCCATGGATACAGGCCAAAAAATAAGAAGAAGAAGAATTATTGTTAGCAAGAATAGCAATGGTAGATGAGGCTTTCAAGATGAAGGAAAAGAAGAAAAAGGAAAAGAAGAAGAAGGAAAAGAAGAAGAAGAAGAAGGAAAAGAAGAAGAAGAAGAAGAAGGAAAAGAAGAGGAAGAAGAAGAAGGAAAAGAATAAGAAGAAGAAGAAGAATAAGAAGAAGAAGAAGAAGAAGAAGAAGAAGAAGAAGAAGAAGAAGAAGAAGGAAAGGAAGCAGAAGAAGAAGGAAAAGAAGAAGAAGGAAAAGAAGAAGAAGAAGAAGAAGAAGGAAAAGAAGAAGGAAAAGAAGAAGAAGGAAAAGAAGAAGAAGAAGCCAATTGGCGCTATCTTTCTCATTCACACCGAACGATTCTATCTATTCTATCTCTCTCTCTAGCCCACGCTTTTCTCCAAACTTGTATATTGATGTTTACCTTGGCCGATCAAATCTTCGCTGTTAATTGGTTTCCTCATCGCTTCTCTTTTGATGGCTTCGTAATCTTCGCAAATTTTCTCGCACGTGTTCATATGAATGCCGCACAATTTGCAGAATATATCTTCGATAATAATCGACAAAGATTCCTTCATAGATGCCACGTATTCAGACAGTATCAACTGGCCGATACCGAAATATTCGCTTCCCAACATCGAACTGGCCTTTCCGATGTAGTTCATGAAGTGTCTGATTTGCGTACATCCGTTAATAAAAAATTGTTCCGGATTCGATTCGTCCATTTCGATGTCGAGGAACATCTCCTTGAATTCTTCTACGATGGTTTTAAGGTAAATTTCGACCGGGACGAACATCGTCATGATGTTGTCGCCTAATATTTCTAAAACCGTTTGCACGAAATCGTCCGTTACGTTTAGGTGAATCATCTCTTGGGGCTGGTTTTTGAATTTCACAACTTCCAATTTGGGAAAATTTTTACCGATATCGACGAGTTTGGTGAAAAACAAGCTGTACAGTATTATAATGTCTTGCTGATTTGGATACATGAACAGTATACTCTTGTTGTACTTCAGAGAAAGTTGCATGTAGGGGATCAGATCGTTATTTCCAGTTGCATCCAGGATGTGAATCATGGTGTTCTGAATAGCAAGACTTATGTAAACCGAAAGTAGCCCGGTGCACACTCTAATCAGATGTCTGTAATTTTCCGAACGCAACTTCGTGTTGTCTTTTTCGACAATTTCGCAAATTTTCCCGTAAAATTTGAACAGGAAAACCTCGGAATCTTGCACCAATCTGGTAAATATATCGTCCAGTTCCTGGACGTCGTGAGGCTTTTGTCTCAGATTACAGATATTAAACAGAATATCTGGAAGAGTTGTGCATTCCCTGATTATTTTCGTTACCAGATTGTGGTGGAGCATGTATTTGGATTGGACGCTTTTCCTGTTGGCCAAATAGATGTGGTACCGGGGCGTTTTTCCTAAATATTTGTATGGTTTGGTCGCGAACCGTTGCATTTCGGCCGAGGTGGATTTCGATTTCAAGTTAGCCTAAAAAAAATAGAAACTGGATAATCCAAGAAAGAGGAAACAATGATAACTTACTCCTGCCAAATGGGTAATCCTGATGAATTCTTCTTTGGTATCGATCATGATGTTTTTAACGATAAACGGATATCTGTGCTCTAGTCCCTTGGTGGCGATTTTCTTCAAAATGCACTTTTCGTGAAACGGGGACATTTGGTTGGTGGGACACAATTCGGCGTAAGCCCGAATTTTATTATGGGAATCATTAAACGTTGGTACTTCCGGATATAACGGAGTCAGTCGATGTTTGAACCCTTTCAGTTTCCTCTCTCTAGCGAATTCCGACTGGAATTCCAAAAGCATCTGTTTCTTTTTTTTCTTAACGTTAAATTTGTCCATCAGTTCTTCGGTTAGCTGAGTGGCGACCAATTCGTCCAAAAGTGGCGGTTGCCCCAAGTTCTTTTTGTTCATTTTGCATTGCGTTACTATCCTTCGGGTCTCTTTGTCCATATTTGGGGGTCTTCTTTACCATTTAAAATAAGACGTCAAATCCAAAATGCAAAGGATTTGACTGCAGAATAAAACTGAAGGGAAACACTGACGGATGCCAATGTTTAATTAAGGCACGTACTATGGATGAATCGGGTTAGCCGATTTAGTGAAAGTGTAATGGTCACTATTACTTAACCAACAATTTACCCAATGTCTAAGTGCTATAAGCGCCATGGGTCCCCTCCAGAGCATCCATTAGTAAGAATTCTTTGTTATACCACTTTTTATATATTTGTTAGTGTTTTTTGAACACTTTTTGTTAATATTTATGACAAAGTGGAGGTTGAAATTTGGTGAATTATTTTTATTAGCGCATAACTAAAGGTCGTGCTGTGCGCCCTTTTAATTAGCGCGAACCCTTTTGTGTGAATAAAAATAGCTTTGGCCTTAGCTGCCAAGGTTATTTGGCCTTAATCAACTAACTGCCATTCATTTAATTGACAACTGATTTAGTTGTCAATTTTTACAATCGTTTTTTTAATATAAATATTATAAAAATGAACATTTTATAGATTTAAATACATTAGGAAAAATGGCAAAAGATAAGCTCAGCAAGCAATTGGACAAAGGGGTGCATGTTCCAAGTGACTCAATAAGTAGTAGTTATTCGACTTCGAAAGGTAAATAATTTTTAAATAAAGAATAAAATTATTGAAGTACATAATTTTAGATGAAGACAGGTCGATGACAAGAATAAAAAAAGATGTAAAAGCTGTAATAGAGCTAATGGGACCGAACACGCCACATTTTGAGCAGATCGCCAATTTGTCAGAAGAATCGATTTTTCCTAATACCACGAACAGTAAAAAGGTAATTTATAGGGAAGCTACCTAACTCGAAGAACTCAAATTATAACAAAATTTTCAGGAAATCAAAGTTGAAGATGAAGATCTGAACTATCAGACCGACCAAGACGTGTCCACTTTGCCACCAGATGTAACCATTAACGAACCGGATTTATCGTTGTTGGTTGAAAACCCAACCACGGTCACCCCCCCGGCTTATATGTGCCCACCCCCGAACTATCCCACTAGTTACGTTTATAATTCAGAGTGTATGTGTCCCCAGATGGCCAATTTAATTCAGGCGAAGTACCAAGGAGGTAATTTTATCTTGTATGGTTGAATAACCCGAAAGGTTAAGAACGATTCTAAAAAAGAAGAATATTAAGAGAAACGGCCATTTTGATACATATTTTTTTTCTTTAGCAAACAGACCAAGTACCGAGAAATCCAAATTCTTTTCTTCCATGTGCAAACTGTTCAAAGACAAAAAAAACACTTGGCCAAATAGGGGTGACTATTACACTATTAACGTTAAGCAATCAACGAAAACTTGTGGTGCTCCTAGGGTAGGTTTACCATTTCATATTATCATTTCTGTACAAATTATTTTTTGATCGTATCACTTTTAGCGCCTGGTATTCGATCTGGTAGAAGATTTGCCCAATCCAACCAACGAGTGTGAAAATAATTGTTATCCCAAAGACAACTTAGATCGATATTTTCAAAATGAAAGTAAAAATTTTAAATCTCCCTCCAAACACCTGAAACAAGAGGATCAAGTGTGGCCTGTAGATGGTGCTATTAAAGCTTTGTGCAAAAATCAGAGATTGACTCAGAAAACCACGTACATGGATGAAAACGGAACAACCAGGGTTGACGTTTATTATTTCGATCACGGTTGCTCGAAGTAAGTGATTGGGATATTTAGTAGTTACGTTGACGTAAATTTAATGTTGGCAGCACTGAACTAATTTCGTAACTAGGGGAACTACCGCTATGTAAAAATGCCATAACAATTGCTGCCAACAATAGTTCTTCATTTGTTATTGTAAAACGATTCTGGAAACTGGTTCTGGAAGAGCAAAATAGTTCTTGTATTAGTTCTAGATAAACAAAACGATTCTAAATTGGTTATATATAATCAAAATAGTTCTAAGCAGTTCGTAAATAAGCAAAACTCTTGTTAACCTGCTCTATATAACGATACGAACTGTTCTTAAATTGTTTTATATCAACTATAAAGAGTTTTTCAAAAAATTTCTAATGATTCCGTCATTTTGTAAAATTTTGACATTTTTTTCATTAAATTTCAAAACTTTTACCAAAAAATTGATAAACTTTCATTAAACTTATTTAAAAATCACCTATTTTCATTAAATTTTTATATAAATTATTATTTTTTATTGAATTAATTTTTTTTATTGAACTTTAATCAAAAATTGATAATCTTTCATTAAATTTTAATTAAAAATGACTTTTTTTCATTAAATTTTTATAAAAATGATTATTTTTTATCGAATTATTTTTTTTAATGAGCTTTAATCAAAAAATTGATCATTTTTCATTAAATTTATTTATAAATGATCTTTTTTTTTTATAAAAGTGATTTTTTTTGTTTAATTAATATTATTAATGAACTTTATTTAAAAAATTTAATGAAATTTTTATAAAAGTGATAATTTTTATTGAATATTTTTTCAATAAATTTTAACCAAAATTGATCATCTTTTATTAGATTTTATTAAAAATGAACTTTTTTCGTAAAATAAAAGTGAATTTTTTTTGTTAAATTAATCTTTTTTCAAAATTGATCATGTTTAATTATTTTTTTATTGAAGCACACAATTAGAATAAGAATTTTAAAAATGAGGGAAAAATCTCCAAAAACGAAAAACCAAACCTGAGAGACGTTAAATTTTGATTACTTTTCAAAGATATAAAGAACATTCGTTAAATATTTGATATAAATATTGCAGCCTATTAACAAATTCTTTCCAAGACTTCTCCACATATTAGAAAGAAATAATCTACCGGGCTTAGATCCGGAGATCATCATTAATATTTCAATACGATATTTTTCACTTAAACGAACCATTCTTAATAGTACAATGTATTTCCGTAAAAATTAAAATTTGACAGTTTGGCAACAGTTACCTACTCGTTTATTTCTTACTATTAATACAAACAATATCAATTTGTTTATCTAAATGTTATTTTACTGTAATGTATAAAAACTTGTAAGTGGTTTATTAAAGTGCTGTATTCCTCGTTTTTACAGATTTTTTACGCTAAACCCAGTATGTACGAATTCGAAATAACAAGCTCTTTCAAAATCTACAAAAATATACAGGGTGTCCCATTTAAATTAAAAATGTTGAGGGTATTTCCGGTTGTAAAATTTCATAAATATTTACTCGTTTCGTTCCAAAGATATTTACTTGGTTCCATACCTTTTATCCAATTTTTTTTTTTTTTTAGTTATTTTAGAACGACCGACCGATCTCCAATCCTGAGCACCGAAGCTTTGGCCGAACGAACCGAAATTTACACGACGAAATTTTGGGCCGAACTGTTCGGCACTTTCAACATAGGATTTTCCTTTTTCACATCGTTCGTTCTGCAACTCATCAGATTCGTACTTTACACGATAATCAGACCGATGACGGTCGGAGTTTTGCAGCTTCTCTCCGATTATTTGTTCAAGCCGTTGCTGTGCGCCATTTTCAACGCCCTGATTCAACCCCTGTTGATTTTTTTGTATAACATTGCGTCTTCGATTCGAGATTTTTGCGATCCCGTGGCGGAAGCTTTGGGCTATTTTGTAAGAGAATTATCGGCTCCGATAAGAGCTTTTAGGTTCGTCGAAGTGAGGAAGGAGTTTAGAGAAAATAATTCCGCTCAGCAGACCAATAAGAAGAATAATTCGGTGATTTGATTAGAAGTAAGGTTTCAATTAAACTAGATAATTTTAAAATTAACTTTTTCATTATATGTATTTTATATGTACTTCTGTACATTATTTATATATTTGCAAGATAAAATGTATTTATATATATTTTATGGCCGGGATGTAGAAGTGTATACATTTTATTTAAGTCTATATTTTATACGTACTTTTGTACACCGTAATAAAATATTTATTAAATTAATACGCGTTTATTTTATTTAAACGTTTAATTTTTTATGTGCGTAGAAATGTGATCTCAAAATTTCAGGTATCTATTTTTTTTCGATATAATATTAATCGAAATTTGATTTCTTTAATTAAATGTCAATAAAAATTCAATTTTAGACAAACAAACCTTTGTTTTATTGTATTTTGAAGAAATTAACCTTCTCTCAATATTTTTTGAGTTGATTTTAATTAATATTTAAGTTCATTAATTAAATGTCAATAAAAATGAGATATTTTTGTTAAATTTAAAAAAAATATACCATTATTTTCATTCAATTTTAGAAAATTAATCATTTTATCAAAGAAAAGAAAGCCTATGCCTTATAATTTCTATTTTTTATGTTGATTTTAATTAATAATCATATTGATTAATTTAATGTTAATAAAAATTATATTTCTTCATTAAATTTTAATTAAACAAACCTTTTTTTATTATAAGTTAAGAAAATTAAACTTCTATTAATAAATTTCAACTCTATGCTTTAAAAATTATATTTTTTATGTCAATTTTAATTAATAATCAATTTGATTAATTAATATTAATAAAAATGAAATTTCTACATTAAATTTTAATCAAACCAACCTTTTTTATTAAATGTTCAGAAAATTAAACCTCTATTAATAAACATGCTTGAAAAATAATATTTAGGTTGTTTTATTAAACGTTAATAAAAGTGACGCTTTTACATTAAATTCTAACCAAATAGACCTTCATTTTGATAAATTTAAAAAAATGAACCTTCTATCAGTAATGTTTAAGTTTAAGCTTTAAAATATAATTTTTTTTCGTTCATTTTAATTAATATTTAGGTTGTTTTATTAAACTTTAATAAATGTGACATTTTTACATTAAATTTTAACTAAATAGACCTTCGTTTTGATAAATTTTAAGAAATTTAATTTATCAATAAAGTTCAAATTTAAGCTTTAAAATATAATGTTCTGGGTTAATTTTAATTAATATTCAGGTTGTTTTATTAAACGTTAACAAACGTGACACTTTTACATTAAATTTTAACCAAATACACATTCGTTTTGATAAAATTAAAAAAATGAACCTTCTATCAATAATGTTTAAGTTTAAGCTTTAAAATATAATTTTTTTGGTTGATTTTAATTAATATTTAGGTTGTTTTATTAAACGTTAACAAAAATGACATTTTTACAATAAATTATAACCAAACATATCTTTGTTTTTTAGTAAATTTTAAGAATATTATCTTTTCATCAGTAAATTTTTCTATTTTTTGATTAAATTTAAACTTAAAAGTAGATGCGTAATTTGCAAACAATTACAAAAAAGTGTCTAAGAAGGCAAGTAGGCTTTGAAACCAACAATAATAGATATTTGATAATTTGTCCTTTGAATTTCCTTGAAATTTTTGAGTTTTAGTTTCTTAAAAACGATCAATTTTGGGATCAAGGGTAACTTTTTCAATACAAATTTGAGGTTATAAATACGTAAATAGTGTACAAGGCATACTTGATGCGCTAGTTTTATATTACGGTCGATTTCATAGCCTACTTGCCTTATTAGACACTTTTTTGTAATTATCTGCAAATTGTGAGTCTACTTTCAAGTTTAAATTACTCGAAAACGGTGCTATTTACGGAAACTTACCAAGAGTACTTGTTTGCGTAGAAAAGGCCAGGGAATCTTAATTACCAAAAAAATATTTTATTACTTACGTATTTAAAAAAATGTGACGTATGATGAAATGATTAATAACATAAAATTAAGTATTGTTGTAATGCAAAGCTTCTCTGTTTAGAATTTGAATTTGAAATGAATTATTGAGCCTTCGAAAGAAGTGTAAATAAAATAGTACCTTTATTTTTCGGCGAACTGTTATCACTAGAAGTATTGCTCAACAATTTCGGATCACCCTGTACTCTCCTCATTTAAATACTAAACACGCCGAACTTTTTTTTCGCCCCCGGTATACAAACAAATAGCGGTGGCGGGTATTCCGGGCGCACCCTGTATCTACTAAACATTAGCAAATCGAACGTGGATTTAGTTTTCGCCGTGTATATTTCGTGGTCGGTATCTCCGAGAGTTATCGCCGATGGATGTTAAAAGAGATACGAAGAGGTCAACGTTGTTGGTTACAGAGAATAACAAGCCAATTAAATCCACTTGCGAGCGTTTATTGAAAGAAGAATCAATTCGTGCATAAATTAAATACGTTTCGAAGCGATCTTGTGCAACGACGAGAGTTCGCAATTATGCTCAGGACGCGGAAAATTTGCAGTATTTTCAAAAATAATCGACTCAACGGGAAATATTTTAGCAGTGATACCGGGTTGCCCAGGCAGGCGGATGTCGTCGTTGTTGGTAAGCGAGAAATTTGTATTTTTAAATGTTACATTAGGAAGATGTGGCGAAAAAAAAATTTCGGTAGGTTGTCGTTGAAAAACCAAGGCTGAATGTTATAAATATGTAAATTTGTTCGTTAAAAAGATTAGAGTATACATAAAATACGAAACTAATATTTGATGGTATGAAATTACTGCGTTAATTAGCTAGTTGCCGATATATATTTTAATATCCCAAGAACGAGGCTAATTTTTATATCTTTTGAAAGATTTTGAAAATATAAAATGAAATGGGTACTCAACGACCCACGTGAATATTTTACTTCCTGCAAATGTTTAATTACAATATGTTTTTTTTTGTTTCTTGAAAGATATGTCGGAATTTTTTTATATATTTTGAGTTTTCTTGGAATTTTTTGAAAGAATTTTAATATTTTATAACAATTTTTTAAATACTTTTGACCATTTTGTCCTGGATAAATTAATCCTCTTTCAAATAATTTCTGAGGAACAATTCTTCATATTTTTAGAATTTTTTATAATAATTCTTCATATTTTTAGAATTTTTTATAACAATGTTCATACTCCTTACAGTTTTTTTTTAATTTTAATTTTTCGTAGAGTTTTTTTTTTAATTTTCTACAATTTTTTAAGTACTTTTTACCAATTTTGTAACAGATTTCAGTGATTTTTTATGTACTTTTTGTTGTTCTGTACTTTTTTGATTAACATTTTTTATTAGGCACAAATATTTGTTTTTGTTTTGGATGAGTTTCTGATATCTGTTGCTTATAATTTCCATAAAAGCACATTTGAACCACTGAGAATAGATTCAAAAATAAATATATTGCAAAATTAAAATTGGAATTATTAAAATTTTGAAAAATATATAATCAATGTAAATTGAACTTTGCTAAAAACTAAAAAATGTAAGAAGAGGTTTTTAAAAATGTTCAAAATCTTAAATTATTTGTTGACAATTTTCAAAAACCGCCACAGAACCTCAATAATTGACAAAAATTGTTTAAAAGTTGTCAAAAACTAAAAAAACTATCAATTTTGTTAACAATTGTTAAACACTTTCAAAATCTCAAATTCTTTGTTAACAATTTTCAAAAAGCTCTTTCGAATCTCGATAACTCTTGTAAACTGTCAAAAACTGTTAAAAAACCATTTAAAAGTTTTCAAAAACTACCGAAAACTCTCAAAAACTACAAAAGACTGTCAATAATGTAAACAATTGTTAAAAATTTTCAAAATCTCAAGTTCTTTGATGACAATTTTCAAAAACCGTCACAGAATCACAATAATTGTTAAAAAGCATTTAAAAGCTGTCAAAAACTAAAAAAAAACTGATAAAAACTACCAAGGTATGTCAAAATCTCAAAATTTTTGATAACAATTTTCAAAAACTACCACAAAATCTCATTAAATCTCATAAACTCTCAAAATGTATTAAAAAGTCAGTTTCAAATAGTCAAAATTTACCAAAGACTATCCAAAACTACTGAAGACTGTCAAAAAAACTTCCAAAATTTGTCAAAAGTGTTAATAATTGTCAAATATTTTCAAAATCTTAAATTCTTTGACGCCGATTTTCAAAAATCACCACAGAATATCATAAACTTCCAAAAAATGTTATCAAGTCATTTAAAAACTGTCAAAGACATTCAAAAAGTATCAAAAATTAATAAACGGTTCAATTAAAAATTGTCAAGTAAATGAAAAACTTTTAAAATAATCTTTAAAAAAAATTTAAATTAGCCTAATTTTTATATTAAAATCTGTCAAAATTTTGAAAAATTTTAAAAATGCCATGAATATCAAAATTTATCACTAAGCAATAGCAAAATGCCGTTTAAAAATTGCTAAATTGCTTTATCAAAATGGTCAAAACCTACCAAAAAGTATAAACAGTTTATAAATAATAAAAACAATATTGTTAATATCTACAATTTTATTTTGAATCACAAGATTAAAAATGTTTATTAAAACACTAAATTTAACGTACACATTTTTGAATTATTATTTCTAATAACAAAAGCAAATTAAATTAATTTACCGATTTTTTATTCTAATTCCAAATATTTATTTTCAATGACTATTTTTAAGTGTATTGACACCTCGTCAAACAAAAAGTCAATACATAATTAAACAATAGATTAACACAATCTAATTATTTTTGACACACTGTTTATAGAGATAAAATACCCAGTAATTAACAATTGATTAAGTTGTTTGTCGTCAGATTGTTATAATTAGAAATTCGATAGCAACTAATAAATAGTGAACTTTGCACCGTGTCCCCATTCCGACATTTTTCGGACATTCTGTAGATATTAAGAGGAGAACAATTTAAAAAAAAAGAAACAAAGAACCCTCCTCATTCCATTCTAATATAAAATATTGTCTTTAGTTTTGTTAACACATTATTTTTAAATAGTTTTATTAATCACTTACGAAAGATATTCGATATCGATGACGCAAACAATAATCGTATCATTTTATTTAATAACAGCGATACTTTATGTAATAAATATTTTTATATTTTACCGGTCACAAGTAGATCATATTGGAAACGGTAGGATAAAAATGAAATAAAATAAAACGATCTTAGATGTGTTATGTAACAACATCAGTTATAATATGTGTAGATTAATTAATAAATGAAAGCAGTATCTTAATTTATATATATACCGGGTGATTTAGAAAAGTATTCGAAGTTTTGCAATTTTTAATAAAGAAACAAATGAATTGCTATTTTAAAATGTCCATAGGATCACATAAATGCACAATAAATGTTTTTTTTATTATTATTATTACCCATTTTTCAAATAGATTCTCTTTTTTGCAATTTTTAATAAGAGCTTCTTTTTTCTCGAATTCAGCAATTAAAAACTGTTACAAATATATTTATTGCATTTAATAACCCATTTACAAAATATATAATGTTATTTTTTCAAATAAAATTTACAATATGTGGGTAAAATACAAAATAATGAATCTGTATTAATTGTACAGTTAAATAGTTATTTGTATGAGGATAATTTTCGAACTCTAAAAATTGTTAACAAGTCAATTAAAAGCTGTCAGAAACTCCCGAAGACTCTCGAAAGCTGCCAAAAAAGTGTTTACAATTGGCAAAAATTCTCCAATTCTCAAATTCTTTGACGACAATTTTCAAAAACCTCCACCGAATCTCATTAACTTTCAGAAAAATCTATTAACAAAAATTTAAAAGTTGTCTAAACTGTCAGAAAATACTAAATACTATCAAAAATATTAACAATTCTCAAAAATTTTCAAAATCTCTTTGATGACAATTTTCAAAAACCGCCACAGAATCACAATAATTCACAAAAATTGATAAAAAACTATTTGAAATTGTCAAAAACCAAAAAAAACTCTCAAAAACTGCCAAAGACTGCAAGAATGTTAACAATTGGCAAAAATTTTCAAAATCTCAAATTCTTTGACGACAATTTTCAAAAACATCCACAGATTTCTCAATAACTTTCAGAAACCCTCAAAAATTATTATCAAAAATTTCTGAAGACTGTCAAAATATACTAAATACCATCAAAAATGTTAACAATTCTCAAACATTTTTAAATTCTCAAATTCTTTCACAATTTTCAAAATCCCTCCTCAGAATCTCAATAATTCTCATAATCTTTCAAAAACTATTAACAATTCATTTAAAAGTTGTCAAAAATTGCCGAAGACTGACAAAAACTACCAAAGATTGTCAAAAAGTTTCAAAATCTCAAATTCTTTGACCTCATTAACAATGTGTGTCTAAAAAGTAACAATCTTTAGATCTCACTGATAAAATGTCACTAAATAATTTCTTCATAATATCTGTAAAAGACATCGTGATCACTATCACTATTATCTTTATTAGTATTATTATTTATTAAATCTTTAACTCCTATACAATTTCTTAAAGATAAGACATCACCTTATCTTCTAAATTGGAAACGTTTTTATTATCAAATGGCACTAAAAATTGTTTTTGTATCTGTTTTTTTTTAGGTGGTGGGGTGATTGGTTGCAGCGCCCTCTATCATCTAACAAAACGAGGAATAAATGCAATTTTAGTTGAAAAACACAAAATCACCAGCGGCACGACATGGCACAGTGGCGCCCTAATTTGGAGTCTTCGCGCCACCGATGTCGATGACATGATGCTAAAAAAAACGAAAGAGCTTATCGCCAGACTTGAACAAGAAACTGGAATCAACCCTGGTTGGATCAATAGCGGAGGGATTTTTATTGCCCGAACACCGGTCGGTATTAATTCCAGACTTACCTAGATTTGTTAATTGTTTTTTTTAGGAGAGACTGGAAGAGTACAAATATTTCCATACGTTGGGGCACTACCTCAACATAGAAAGTCATATTATTTCTCCAAACGAAGCCCACAAATTATCCCCGATTTTGGACCCTAAATCCTTCTATGGGGCCATGTGGTCCCCTGCTGATGGATACTGCGACCCCACCATGTACTGCAACGCACTTATTAAAGGCGCAACAAACAACGGAGGAAAAGTAAGAAAGAAACATCTTCGTCGAAAATCCCCATTCGTGAAACTAATTTCGATTCCAGGTCTTCGAAGGAACAGCCGTTACTAATATTCTAACCGATCCCACACCGAACAACGAGAAAAAGATAACCGGTATCGAAACTACTAAAGGTACAATTAAAACTGGTGTGATTGTTAATGCTGCTGGAGCTTGGTCTAGAGAAATCACCCAAATGGTTGGTTTGGATCTCCCTCTAAGGCCATTCAAACATGCTTATGTCTTAACTGGCAATATTCCTGAGGCCAAAGGAACACCCGCTATCAGAGACCATGATGGGTGTCTCTATTTTAGGCCCCAAGGAGACGCCATTGTATTTGGAGGGTACGAACCCAACCCGGTAATACTGAACGAGGTAAGATCAATCACAATTAATCCGATTGTTTCATTACTAACCGCTTTTATTCTTCAGGCTCCAGAAGAGAAATTCCACCTCTACGAACTCGACAAAAGCGTATTCGAACGACACTGGAAACACGCCTTGGAACTTTGCCCATCGTTTGAAAAAGCAGGAATCAAATCGGACGTTTGCGGTCCTGAATCCTTCACACCAGATCACAAACCCATCATGGGAGAAGATCCAAAATGCGTGGGTTAGACGTCTTAGTTATTATTCTTGATAGCACAAATAATTTGGTTTTATATTTCAGGTCTATTCCATTGCAACGCGTTCAATTCCCTCGGGGTGATGTTGAGCGGAGGAGCTGGAGATGCAATAGCGAGTTGGATAGCTCTTGGTCGTCCAGATGTACCGGTCCACTCTTACGATATAAGAAGATACACGCCTCTCCAAAGACAAGACAGAGCCTGGGTATTGGAAAGGGCGCACGAAGGCTACGCCAAAACCTACGGAATTACTTACCACCATGACCAACCTCTGGCAGGAAGGAACCATAGGATCGATCAGTTCCATGAGGTAATGATCCATTTCGTCTAATATGGAATAGTAGAATAATAGAATTGTATTCTTAGGCGTTGGTAGCAAGCGGAGCTGTAATGGAAGAAGCCTTGGGTTGGGAAAGACCAGCGTATTTCATTAAAGACCGAACAGCTCCTGTTAGGGCGTACGATTGGTATGGATATTACGATCATTTCGACAACGAAGATAAAAGATATGAAAAAGAATTGGAACAAGATCTTACTTATGATTTTTCCAAACAACATGATTTGGTACGTAAACCATTTTATATCCCTAATAGCACTAATCATAAACTTCAACTTTAAAGTTGAAATTCATCAAAATCTATGCTATCTGAGATCACTAAAACTTTTTATTATACTTGTTTGAAATGATTCACAGATTAGAGAAGAAGCTTTAGCAGCCAGGAATAATGTCGCCTTGTTCGACTTGACCAGCTACGCGAAAATGTATTTAGCAGGTCCTGATGCTGTAGAAGCAGCAGATTGGTTATTTACCGCAAATGTAGATCAAGAACCAGGAAGTATTATTTATACCTGCTCGCTCAATTCCAGAGGTTGTGTCGAATCCGATGTCACTGTTATACCATTAGAAGGGGGCCAGGGTACCCTAGTAGGACCCATATTCAAGGTAACGTTCATTTTTGTAATAACAAAATACTTGAAATGAGTTTTTAGGGCAAAGGTTATTATATCGTCGCTGGAGCTAAGACTGGTTACCAATCTAAGTCACATTTTAGGAAACAGCTTTATAGAAAAAATTTTAAATCGTTGGTAACCGAAATGACCAACCGTATAGGCATTCTCTCTATTCAAGGGCCAAAGAGGTAAACCCAATCTTCCACCTAGAAGATAATTAATTAATTGTTATATCAATTTTTTAATTTTTTAGTGGTGAATTGCTTCAATCCATCACAGAATTCCCCATCACCGACGAACAACTCCCATACGGAATGTCCAAAATCCTCAAAATCAACGGACATACATGCAGAGTGTTAAGAATAAGTTACGTTGGAGAACTGGGATACGAAATCCACATCCCTCTAGCCTCTTGCGTACCAGTCTACAATAGATTAATAGAAGCCGGTAGAGGATTTGACCTCAAACACGCCGGTTTTAGAGCTTTGGAAGCGCTTAGCTTGGAAAAAGGTTATTAAACCTCTATTATATCTCAACTCGGAAACTAATTTACATATTTTAGGTTATCATCTTTTAAATGCTGATATTAGAATGACGGACAATCCGATCGAAGCCGATTTAGGGATGTTTTGCAGAAAAGATGGACAATATCTGGGAAAACAAGCAGTTGAAAAATTTAAACAAGAAGGTATTACCAAGAAAAGAGTCTTCTTCACTTTGCAGGAACCAGTGGCTCTTTATGGTTATGAAACTATCTGGCGCGATGACAGAGTCGTTGGAATATTAAGAAGAGGAGACTATGGATTCAGTTTAGATTGTAGCATTGGAACAGGGTAATAATTTACTTTATAAATATATATAAACTGAGTGCGGGTTATTTAGGACCAGAGCTTGGTAATGTATTTCCATGCCTTCCTCTCCTTTGCCTAATTCCTCCAATTCGTTGTCTTTTTACTTCAGTTCCACTGCCTTCCTCTAGGTCTTCCTCTCTTTTTTTGTATGTAGGTTCTTCCCATGCTACACTTTTTATAGTTCTATTGGTCTCTCTTCTCTCAATTAGTCCAATCCACTGAATTGAACTATTACTATATTTCGTCGGTTTTTCTTCTTATATATTTCTTTTCCTTCTACGATTCTTCTAATTATTTTCCTCCCCCACGTTTTTAGAGTTTCTTTTGTGCTCTTATTAAGCACTCAGGTTTTACATTCATAAATCGCTGCAGATCTTCCGATAGTTTTGTACAGACGATATTTGGTACTTTTGACAATTGTTTCGATCTTATTATTTTACTGCTAAGTAATTATCCCAGATGTACGAATTCATTTACTTCTTCAAATTCCTCGCTTTTATTTTTTATCTTTACTATTAGTTTGTCTTCAATTGTTCTCTCTCCTAATCTCATTAATTTGGTCTTATCTTTTTAATCCTTGATCTTATTTTATCTGCTGCTTCTGCTAATTTTCTTGTAATTTTTCCTAGTTCTTTCCAGGTTCTTGAAAATATGACCACATGATTAGCATGATTTATGAGTTGGTGATTTTTGTTCAAGGTTGTTCCCTTTCTATTAAGCTTTGTTTTACATAAAATTAATAAGTTTAACTTCCCATTGGACAATAAGTAACTCGTTGGGGACTGGAAAGAAAATATTTTTTTAATACTCTATAAAAAAAAATTGCAATGTGTTCCTTCGTTAAATTATCAGTCAAAACAAAAAAAATGTTCAACGACACCAATAATATCCAATAAACCCTCTACTTTCCCCTTTATTTTTAATTTGTTTATTTTTTAGATATGTTGAACATCCAGAAGGTAAAGTAATAGATAATGAGTTCTTGAAACGGGGCATCTACCAGATTGAAGTGAGGAATAAAAAGTATCCGGCCACGTTATATCTAAGAAGTCCCTTCGATCCCAAGAATTTGAGGTTGAAAGGCCAATACGAGAATCAATTCGAGGAACAAACTCATTTTGAAGACTGATTTAGATTTATAAAAATGTTATTGCTAATTGTTTTAAATTTGTTCGTTTTTTGAACTGGTTGTAATAGTTGTCTACCTGTTGTTTTATTTATAGAAATTTGTTTACAATAAATATTAATACATTAGAAATGGTGTATTTAAAACTGCAATAAACAAAGAGCAAAATTTTATTTAAAATGTATGTATATAAAAATAAAATCAACGACTTTCTGTGTAGATTTATAACAAATTGCATTTTTATAAAATAATATCAAACGATTATAGATATAAAGTAGATTTTATAGGTATTTAATTATTATTTTATGTTAACTTTAACCCTGTGATAAGCGTTACTCAAAACTCCCCTTAAGTTCCAAATATTCCCGAAACTTTCTGGTTGCGTGTTGTAACTGGAATCCACAGCTTTAGCCCAAATTTCAACCTAAAGAAAAAAAAAACATTTATAAAAATATTTGCAAAAATGGAAGAGGAATACCTACATTTTTAGTTTTTTTATCAACAGGTATCTTGACTGACCACAATGTCCAAGCCCAATGCTGAGGCGGTAAAGCAGTATCCTGATGGTCAAAATTGGCCACATACCAGGTTTTTCCTCCATCAGCAGTGACATCTACTCTTACAATTTTTTGACCGCCTCCAGACCAAGCATACCCTTAAAAAAAATGACTTGTTATATGTCATCAAAAGATACTCTAATTTATTCTCTAATAATTACTAAACGCTTTAGAGTAAACCAACGCATTAATCTCAAAGCTCCGAAAAATCTTTTTAAAAATGGGTACTGACCTATTAAACTCTAGGGATTTTTAAGTGATAGTTAATACAAATCGTAACTTGTAAAAATTCGAATAATTTAGTTCAAATCACACTCTTAAATACACGTCATCTATCAAAACTACATTTTACCTTTAATTGCAATTTTTCCGTCTTCGACTTTAACGGTGCTACCGTCACCAGGTTGACAAATTGCAGATGTAACAGGCAATTCTTGTATAGCAGGAGATTTAGAAAAATCAACGGTATCCCAATCAGTGGAAGGTGAAAACCCTTTGTAGTCATTTTGCTGCCAATGGGAATCGCTTTCTTTATCAGACACGATTATTTTTCCTAAAAAAGAAAGTTTTATACTAAAAGAATGATTGTGTACAATTAGTACTAACCTAACCATTTTAGATTTCTGGCCCCGACCACGCCAGGTACAATAACTCTTATTGGAAAACCGTGGTCCCTTGGGATCGGAACTCCGTTCATTTCATAAGCTAATAACACATCACCTCTTCTATCTAATGCTTTCCATATGGGAATAGAAGCTCCATACATTTTACCAACCACATCACAATCCAATCCTTCAAACTAAACGAAAAAATTTAAATTATTACTTTAGCGTAAACTGTCAAAGCTCGGCAAAATATACCATATATCAAATGTTATTTATCAATATTTAGTCCTTTTTTTGGCAAACGAAAGTTTTACATTAATTTGAAGAGAATAAATATTTTATTACCTGTACATGTTTATATTTTGTCTCTTCTTCATTAAATCCCGCAAGTAGTAAAATATCTCTTAAGCTTACGCCGCTCCATGTCGCGGTACCAATTGCTGCGGCGCCCCAATTTAAACCTTTAACGGGTTTAATCTATAATAATTTATAAAAAAGACTTTGTAAACCAATGTAAAAATAAATGTACCTTTGTCATTTCGCTTCTCCTATTGCCTGCGCACATTATTGTCGCCGTAATGGTTCTTTTAGGTAATTTTTTTAACTGCTCCAAGGTAAAACTTGTAGTTTTCGTTTTTCCTTCTATCTCAATTTCTAGTTCGTATGTGTTTAGGTCTACATCAGGTACTGGTAAGTGATTTCTTACATAAAATAATTCGCTAAAAATTTAAATAAGTTTATACTATGTTTTATTTAATTTGTGATGTCTAAATACTTGGGAGTAATAAAACTTTCTACTAATAATTGTGGCGGTAATTCTGCATTAAACGGTTTCACGCTTGCAGGTTTTAAGGCTGTGTGTCTTTTTGGTTCACCCAAATACGGATCAGACATTTTATCAGTTAAGTGTATCATTTCTTCTTGTTTCAAATTACCTAAAAATTTTACCAAAGTTGACTTAAATAGAACATAAGGGGTTTTCATTGTTTTTTTTTAATCATTTGTCTTTTTCATTGGATACTTTTTAAAGATTCAATACAAACAATATTCAAATATACAAAGAGAAGTTGCATCTGCTGTATTGTCTTTAATTATGTAGTCTTATTTGTCTATCAGTTACTAAATTCGTAATTATAAATAAACCTACCTATCCTATAGCTTTCTAAAATTTTATAAACATGGGGATTTTCATGAATACTGTACAACAACCAAAAAGGATCTACAGAACTCCCCGCCGCTATTAAAATTTGATCTCCGCCAGGGTGGCCTTTAATGAAGTTCGTAATGTCATATACACCCTCCTTGTATGTCACCCAAATACCTTTTTCCCTAATAAAAAATACAAATATGTACTCTTCATAGATTTGTTTGTAAATCCTTACTTAGTATTGTGTGACGATATTTCATCCATAGTAAAATAAGGTAAATTTTGTCTAACTTTGCCAGGTACATCTTTGTTTGTAACAGTAGCGTCTTTTGCTAATACAAATTTTGATTTTGCTATAAAAACACAGTATTAAAGCTTACAAAACAGAATATATAGTTTTCCTTACCTATTAGATAATATCCTAGGAATCCCCCAACTAAACTACCAAGAAAAATGTTTTTTGTAGATAAATATGATTCTTTTTCCTGAAAATAGTATTGCTTGTTATTTGATGAGTTTTCAGTAGAGTATTGTAATGCTTGAGAACCAGATCTGTTAATTATAAATCTAATTGATGTGTACCTTAAAATTATAAAACAAATGAATATTCTAGTACAGAAAGTATTATATTCAAATTGAAACCTTTTCAATATGCTCCGCATCTTCACAAGTAAGTATAGGTATCACTTATTTGAATTTTAAAAATATAAAAGCCTTTCTTAAATGTTCATTAATTTTTCTTTAATTTTAGTAGTATATTCAATTAAAAACGACTGTAATCTTACTTCTATTTAAAATATATATGAGATAACAATTATATTGCTTAATTTTTATTAAAAATAAACAATATTTACGCAAGTACTACAACCAATTTGATCTTTAAAGTAGTTATTTTTAAAATTAGCGTTATTATTTTAACATTAAATAGCTGATTTTAAGATTATTCTCCTTTTATAATAATTTCATCTCTGAAATGATACTTTTGTTATTTTAAAGTATTTTATTTTATTTCAAAAATACTCTTAAAAAGTGTACCTATTTTTAATTTCAAAAACCACTAACTTTTAGGTTATATTCTACTTCTTATTGATTGTGTCACTAAAAAATGTTGCAAAAATAGGTAAATCAGAAGAAATAAGTTTTTGCAACTTGTCGTTTACTCCTACGAAATTTTGTATAATAATCCATAAAATCATTAAATATTAATTTTCCAGTATTATCCTTTGCCTCTACTTGATCGATAAAATATAAATCACCTTTTTGCTCATAGACTAAAACTCGTTGGTCAAATAAATTTAATTGAAATGGCCTCAATCCAACAGCTGTTGACAGGTAATTGTCATTTGTCATTTCTATTAGATGTTTTTCTAATTTTTACATTTTCTTGTTCATTTTTATTCTTTAATCAATATCAAAAGGATGTAACACTAAACTAATCCATAGAAAAGAAAACTTTTACAAAATGGCTTTTAACGCTTTACAATTTTTAGTTAAAGAAGAACCAAAAGAAGCGGATCTAAATGATCAAAATGTTATTACTAATATTGGGATCAAAGTTAAAGAAGAAGGAGACTACTTGCCAGACAACCCAGATTTGGTGGATTTAGGAAATACTACAAACGGGATTCTCCCTCAAGTATGGAAAGAAGGGTGTTATAAAATTGATTCAAGCAATACACCTACTAATGAAACATTATCAGAATCTACTGAGGGCACTAAATTTAATGCTCAGGAATGGTCCAACAAATACTTAACTACCCTAGCCAATAGTCTAAATAAAACTTTAATAGATGCAAGTACTTCAGGTAAGCATAATAGTATACTGTCAGATATGGGTGTTGCATGTTTCTTTTGTAGGAGGTGAAATAAATGAAACTGATTTATCGAATAGTAGTGAATTGGCAACAAGAAATCTACAACATTTTATGTTAGATGAGAATTCAGAAGACAGCACGCAAGATACAAATAGAACTGATTCTGACCAAGATTGGACTGAACATAAAGATGGTTATTTTTCTTGTAAAATTTGCAAAGTACGGTTTCCTGACGAGTTTTACTTACAAAATCATTTTAAATACAGAAGACTAGGAGATAAAAGTTACAAATGTTGTAGTTGTGATAAAATATTCAGGTAAAATAAAAAATTAAATTGTTACCATTATTGAATGTTTTCCATAGAAATATCTGTATTTCATTTTTTCTGCTGTCTTGATAGATAGAATATGTTTTTATGATAAAATATAAAATTCCTTAAGTTACATATGATCTTCTCTATTTAATTACACAGGATATGTAGTTTTGTACTTAAACAAATTTTTAAATACTTCCTATAACATCAAATGTTTTTATTAGCGTAATGGCCAATGTTTGAAAAAAAAATTTAAAAAAATAAATTTATGTAGGCCCTTTGGAACTACGCACCCTGTGTAAATAAAAATAATTGTAAAATATGTAGCTCTAGACTTTTTGTAATATATTATGACAACTTTTTCCTTTATCTTTTAAGATAAGGCAGATATCAAATTTGGCGGCACTTTTGGGACACCTCAATTGATTCATGAATTTGGAATATTATATGAGTTGTTAAATGCAAGGACAATAATAATTTTATTAACAGCAACAGTTTTAAAAAAATATCCAATGGTTTTTTTTTTAATTGTCTGGTAGAAGCTCAATCATATTTTGAACTTCTAATCTTTTTTAGGGATAACACTCAGCTAAATGTGCACTCTAGGAAACACACTGGTGAAAAACCATATGCTTGTACAGTTTGTGGCAAAAAGTTTTCCGTCAATGGAAATTTGAGTAAACACATGAGAATACATACAGGCGAAAGAAGATTTGAATGTTTCACATGTGAAAGAAAATTTACCCAATTTGCTCACTTAGAGGACCACATTAAAACCCATTCCGGTAACTACAAACTTACAAATATTTATTTGTTAACATTTAGGAATATATATTATTTTTATTAGGAGAAAGGCCATATATTTGCGATTTTTGCAACAGTGCCTTCAAAACTAAGGCTAGATTAAGGAAACACAAGAAGTCGCACGAAGATGAAAGGCAAACCAAAAGATCAGTACCGTGTCCAGTATGCATGAAAGTGATGAAAAGCACCAAACAACTTTTGGCTCATATGGAAACACACGATGAAGGCCCCCATAATCCATTTCCATGCGAGACTTGCGGCAAAAGCTACAAGAATCTATTTTCCCTTAACATACACCTAAAATCTCATGGGAATGTTAGAGATTTTCAGTGTACTCTCTGTGACAAGGCTTTCACTAACGCCAGCCATTTGAGGCGGCACTCCAATTCGCATACAGGTAAAATAATAAAAGATTAAATCTTTGGTTTAATAAAATTATCTCTAAAAAAAACTGCATGCGGTACATCCATATTTATGTAATGTAATGTATTTAATTTTAGGCGTTCGTCCATTTACCTGTGATATTTGTTCGAGGGGATTCCCATCGTCTCAAAACCTAAAAAGACATCTAATGACACATACTGGGGAAAAACCATACAGCTGTGATTCCTGCGACAAAAGTTTTCTTACGCTCGAAAATTTGAATAGGCATAAGAGGACTCACACAGGAGAAAAACCGTTTCCTTGTAATGTTTGCGGAAAATTTTTTGCCCACAGGTGAGTATGTGCCATATATACAGTAGATACACCACTTATTAAATAAAAATAAATTTTGCTGTTATCTTAGAAATCTATGAAAAACGTTGAAAGTTGCCAATAAACTGACTTTAACAACTTCTAAATTAATAAGTACAGTAGAAATTTTGATATTTTAACATTTCCTTTAAGAAAATAATTACACGAAAGACTTGATTGACAGTAATACATTAAAATAAATGTTTAAGATGATCTCCATCTAATTGTTGACAATAACCAGTCATGAGTTGAAAAGTTCCATAAATCTCTAAAATAACTGCAAAAATAGTTATTCTATTATGTATAATTCTTAATTTTTTCAGTACCACTGCCAAAGAGCACATGAGAATCCACACAGGAGACAAACCTTTTGCCTGTAGTTTCTGCGACAGGCGATTTTCTCTTAACAAAGCCCTCTACAAACATATCCGCGAACGTCATCCCGATGATTTTCCGGAATTTAAACGCCAAAATGACCTTCCACCGAATATGAGAAGAGCGAGAGAAAAAATGAAACGAGAAACTTTATCGATCGAAGAAATAGAGATTAAACCCAGCTCGCTTAAAGAAACTGTCAAAGTGAAAGTCGAATCTAAAGTTATTTCTGCTCCTCCCAAAGTGAAAATTGAACCTGAAGATGATACAGGGTTGATAAGTGAACCTCCTGGTATTAATGTGAAGTATGAAACGTTTATGGACAGTTTAAAACTAAAACCAGTCGAAATTAAGAATGATATTGTAATAAAAAAAGAAAAAGATGAATTCGAATGCAGCTAGCGTTTGTTTTAAGTATTGATATTTTTTTACTGTTTACCTGGAAATTTTAATAATTGTTGAATATTATAGTTTGTAAAAGATTACTATATAATGAGTTTCGCAAATGCGGTATTAATTGGGAATCATTGGTCTGCCAATCGTACTATGACATTTCAACTAGATATTAATTTTTTATAAGGAAGTCAGAATTATATCAAATTAAAATTTTTTGGCACTTATTTACTGGAAATCCCATATAATTTTGGCAAATGATCGTAATGGGAAAATGTTTGTCTCAAAAGTCAAAATATTTCATCTTAAGTCCATTCTCAATAATATTTTTATATGATTTCCTGAAAGTGAAATATGACATCGTTTGAAAGAAACATTTTCTTACCATGGAACATGTCGAATATAAATCAAAATATTATTTGCCAAAGTTGAATATTTTTATCTGGCTTCTGACAATAGAAAACCTATCTTTTTCTATCATTTAATGTGATATTTGCAAATGTTTGCTATTCGTTTCTTTATTAAATATATTTAAAAAATGTTATTTATGTGTTTAATAATCAAATTTGTATTAATTATTATCCTATCAATTTCGATTTGGTCCACTATTGTTAATAAATATTGTAAAAAACAAATATTTAATATTATTAAATAAGAAATTGGGTTTTTATTATTTTTTTCAAGACGTCCTTCGCCGTCAAAATATTTTGTACCACCCTGAACAGAAATGTCTTAAATTAATTTTTCGAGAGATTGGGTTATAAGTAACAAAATTTACAAAAGTTTTTTTATTGCTCTTTGATATTTGGAATAAAATTATTTGAGTTAGATTATTAGCAATTTAAAAGTCAAATTTTACACCCGCACTTCGTAATGTCAAATTAATATTTTTTAGTATTGTAATTTAAATAAAAGAAATCGGTTTGCAATGAAAACTTTTAATGTTTTTCAAAAATATTTAATTTTTTTCCAATTTGGGCGATTAAAAAGACAATTTTTTCAATTTTTCCAACTCACAATCATTCCAGTATTATTTACAATATAATCATGGGCTTTTAGTTTTTTTGCGATTTTTTTTTTCGTTTAATATACAGGGCGATTAGAAATGCTATTATTTTCAAATTAACGTAAAATGTGGCTTTATTTGCCATAATAATTTGAATTTAAATATCTTCAATTAATTTAAAATCTTTTCGGTTTTATTTGTGAGAAGAGTTTGACTCTTTAATTTATTTTACACATTGTATTTCTATCCAGAGGTTTATTATTTTAAAATTTCTAATTAACGCTCTGCTGGAAATTCTAGAATGTCTTTGTTGTTATTATTGTTAATAATATTATATCTTTTCTATTATTAGTACTAAATAAGAATAATAAAAATTTTAAAACTTAAAAAACTGAGTGTAATGTTAAATTCATATGTTTTTTCAGGTTTGCTGGACTTCTTCAGGGAAAAGGTAGGAAAAATCTGTTTCTTACATAAGAGGTGATTTTTTTTATTTTTTTAAATTTCAAGAATAATTTTAGTATACGTTTAGCGAGAGATTTCAAAAATTATTTTTTTTACTTTCCAAAAAATGTATTATTGATAAAAAATATTTTTCATAGTGATAAAAATAATGATCTGATCACATTCTTTTGAAGCATCAAAAGTATTAGTTTAATAATTTATCTGTTAACATTTACCATTCTATAATGTTCATCAACTTTTTAGCAACAATCATTTAAATCATGTGTAATACGTGTTGCATAACAAGAGGTGAAATGTAACGCAATTGCCTAAGTAGTGGGAATTTATTTGAATTAATTTTAGTTTCAACACATGGTTTTGTTATTGTAATTATAATTTTATTGATTTACCACTAATTCCCTTCCCAATCTAAACACCGTTTCAGAAGAATGTTATAAGATAAAATTTCATTTTATCTCTACTTATTATTAATGCGATAAAAACTATGCCCATTAGAATGTTAAACGACTGTGATAAATGATAATGTTTTATTATATAAGTAAATATTGTTCACGGTGAACGTGACTGGAGTCATAACGGGTACAAGGTCAAAAAGTAAGGTTATGTTTGGTTACTCATACGGGAGATTTAGTATGTGCTATTTAAAAATTAAATAACATCAATAGTCTTACTGTAATTTCTTTATGGTCTTATTGTTGCATACTTCAAATAGCATTTCGCGTGGTTGTAAACACTAAATTACGAACAACTAGTAAACAACATGGTTTAAATCGATTAATTTCTACATTGACTGCGGCTAAACATTTTTAACAAGAACACAAAGGCTACCTTTAGTGCAGTTTATTTTCGTATGTAGAACAAAGAGTGTTCTGTGAGAGAACTGTTCGTTGTTTATTAATGTTATTTTAATTTTTAACAATTCGACTAAAGCGACAAAATGTATATTTTAGCAAATTTACTAGACAATGGTTGATTTTACTATTGTTTACCATTGTCGTTCTACTATTTATTAATATAGTCCCCAGTTTCTACACAGGTAAGTAGAATTAGAAATTAATTACCATATAATAGTGACGATTTAATTACCCATTCCTTTAGAAAAAATGGATTGCAATCAGTTGTGGTATGAGTATCATACAAATACCACAGTTTTTTTTACTCACTTAACTCATTATCTTCAAACAGAAAAAATTAAAAAAAAAGTTTTGCAATTTATGTAAACAATTTAAGGAATTATGTAAATTATCTGAAGATAATTAATGGCTCATCTATTAAATATTTTTATTTTTTAACGTCTTAACAGAAAAATAATTCGCTTCTTGTTTAGCCTTCTCTATAGTAAAGGATACAACTCACAATCCATTGCTTTGAGGGCTAAATTTTTTGGCATTATTATTGGTGACCTGATATAACTATTATTATGCTTTATTTAACTTTAAATTGCAGCCTCAAAGTCTTTTTCTATCAAAAAAGAGAAGCAAGACATTGGAGGGCCACTTCCCAAGGATTATTTTGACACTACCAAAGCACATATTCCAAAAGATGACCATTGTGAAACCATTCACATTGGTGTGGTCTGTTCCGGATACAATTCCAACTTAATGTTTCACACTTTACTTAAATCGATATTTTTCTACAGAATAAACCCCCTGCATTTTCATATTCTTACGAACAAAGTTTCTGAAAAAATTCTTCAAGTCCTATTCGAAAGTTGGGATGTTCCACAAGGTATTTATATCTTTTTATTATTAGTTGGAAGTACTTAGTAATTGTTGATTTTAGTTAATGTTACTTTCTACGATTTGAATAAATACACGTCCGATGTAAGATGGATTCCGAATAGTCATTATTCAGGTATTTATGGGCTGTTAAAATTGGTCTTTCCAAAAATTATACCGCTTGAAGTTACTGATAGGATTCTTGTGCTTGACACTGACATGACTGTTGTGGCAGATATTTATAAATTGTGGGCGATGTTCAGAAAATTCAACCGAAAACAGGTAACAAATTAAAATAGACAGGGTGTTTTAAGGTGCTAAGCAATAATCGAGATGCTTTGAACTTCCATTATCTTGAATTTTTTGGTTTTCACTACATTTTAATTGGCAGGTATAATATCATTTAAGACAATGAAGTTCAAAATTATGCAGAGTCTCTAGACAAAATATTTATTTTTAGGCGCTTGGAATGGTTGAAAACCAAAGCGACTATTATCTTGGAGACAAATCGTGGCCCGCTATCGGTAGAGGGTATAATATAATATTTTTAAATAACCGTTAATAAATATTATTTATTTAATTTTTTTAGTTTTAATTCGGGCGTTTTAATGTACAATCTTTACTTGTTAAAAAAACTGAATTGGCCCAAATTGTGGTATGATACCGCTAAAAAAGCTACTCTGGATTATGGAACCACTCGACTGGCAGATCAAGATATTATTAACGCAGTTATCAAAGAACATCCGGAAATCATATTTGAAGTGCCTTGCGTTTGGAACACTCAACTGAGCGATCGAACATTAAGCGAAAGCTGTTATAAACATTTCAAAGTCAAGGTATAAATAAAAAACAATATTTATAAAAATCTCATTGGAGAAATAGAATAGAAAAATGTATTTCTTTATTATTTATTTCAGATAGTCCATTGGAATTCTCCGAAAAAGTACAACGTCGAAAATAAAGATGGTGAATATTTTCGAAGCCTTGCAGTCAGTTTTCAGGAATACAACGGAAATCTGTTGAGAAAAAAGTTGCAATTTTGTAACAATCGTCCATTATCTGCACCTCAAAATGTTTCTGATGACATCTGCTCCGAGTTCCACACGCTTTCGAGTAATCACTGGAGGACTATTTTATTTTTCAGGGAATATAAATACGTCGCCGTCGAAAATGATATTACATTTGTCGCACAGTTGTCTTATGATAGATTGCAGACTATTGAAGAGCTGGTCAAAGCTTGGCCCGGTCAGTTTTTTAATATACACTATGATACAATTGTGTGGAATAAATAAATTTCAAAACAAGGGAACTTCTAAAATACGTAATTTTTTGAATACAAAAATATGACATCTCATTTGAGTTTTACTTTTTAAAATAATGAATTTTTCCTATACATTTGTAAATAAATATGACATACATGTTATATATTTTATTAGATTACAATTATATAATGTAAATGTATGCAATAATCCTCTTGCTGAAACAATCGGCTCATTTATTTTTTAATTAGTTTTTTATTTTTTATTTAGGATGTGTGAAATGTTATTTTATGTTTACTGGTTTAGCACTTTTAGGTTGCTTTTTACAGCTAACAAAATTGAATTCTTGTTTTACTTTTGCTGAAGAACGAAGCTGATTCAATTTGTTTTATTTTAGGTCCAATGAGTTTTACTCTTTACGTGTCTGACCCGGAATTAATGAAAAGCATTACGTTTATTGGGAACTCGGAGGTTTTAAAAGACCGATGGAATGTCGCATACCATGCCGTTTTTAAAGAGGGGGTAAATTAAAAACTAAATCGTTTACAAGTATTTTTAACCAACTACTTTGTTTATTTTTTTAGGATTTTTATCCAATAAACATATTAAGAAATATCGGTCTAAGAAATGTGCTAACACAATTTGTCTTCTTAGCAGATATTGATTTTCTTCCTTCTAAAGATGTATACGAGACTTTAATAAAACACGTTACCGATTACGGGAGCTTAAAGAATAAAGTAAAATTTCTAAAATTCCAGAAGATATTCTTTAATAATTTGATTTTATTTTAGGCGTTGGTAATTCCCGCATTTGAAGTTCAAAAATTTGTTAGTCAGTTACCAACTGATAGGAAACAACTTTTAAATGGTTTGAATGATAAATCAGTGATACCATTTTTGTCGATGATATGGGCCCCTGGCCATACTCCCACTATGTATAATGTTTGGACAAATAGCACAAAACCCTATAAGGTAACTTTCATGTAATCAAATTGATACTAGCATAAACAAAATATATTTTTTTAATTTTAATATCAAAAAATAATTCTTTAACACTAATAATTTCTACTTTCTAGTTAAAGTTATTCTTACTAGTAAATAAATGTTAAAGTCGACTACAAAGTTATATTTTTTGTTTCCTCCTGCGAGTAGCACTTTGCTTCCTTATTTAATCAAATAATACTTTATAGGCCAAACGTACCAAACAGAAAGTGTTGTTTTTTCATTATAGGTAAAATGGGAAGTCGATTATGAACCATACATTGTCGTTAGAAGTGACGTTGTAGAGTATGACGAAAAATTCATCGGGTTCGGTTGGAACAAAGTCTCTCATATAATGGAATTGGAAGCTCAGAACTATGAATTTATGGTTTTGCCAGATGTCTTTATCGTCCACAAACCTCATACCCCGAGTTACGATTTGGGAAGATTTAGAACATCGTCCGTATACAGGCTGTGAGCAATTTTACTATACAAGATATCCTAAATTAGTTTATATTATCATTTTTAATTTTATTTTCAGGTGTCTTCTTTTATTGAAAGAAGAATTCATAAAAAGACTCAACAAGCAGTATAATCGAAATTTTGCTTATCACAACACATCCGCAATGTTACCTTATTTAAGAAGAAGAAAAAGGCAATATCAGAACTTGAATTTCGCTTCAACTACCATAGAAACGAACACTGATTACCCCAACGCCACTGAATAACATCAAATCATTATTAAAACCTTATTCATTTAAAGTGGTTTTTGTGATATATCGAGCCAATGAAGTATATTTTTAACAGTAGTACATACAGGTTGAGGCTTCGAAAATGAAAGAGATCAACTGTTGTAGGTTAATTCGTAGAAACCGCTAAAATAGGAATGATTCAAAACCATTTCATTCTCCAGTGATTCAATCTGTTTCGTATTTGATACTTCACCCTGTACATTCGCTAAATACGTTAGTATTCAGAAAAGAAAAGTGGATTTAATATATTAGTACTAAACTTAGATTACACTTTATCCGACTATAGGGGTAATAGAAGTAATTCAAAAGTAAGTTATGTTTTAAAATGTATTGCAATATACAAGGTGGTCCAAAATTGTCGAGCAATACTTCTAGGGGTGTTAGGTTCACCTAAAAATAGTTACCTTTTTATATACACTTTTTCCGAAAGCTCAATAATAAGGAAGATAAAGGCCTCTAAAGTTGTATAAAAAAAAAGGTATTTTTTTTAAATATCTTTAAAATGACTAAAAAAATTTCAAATTCTAGACATAGACGCTTTGCATAAACATACTTAATTTTATATTATTAGTCATTTATCCCTTCTGATTAAGAAGTAGTTTTTTGCGTTAAATACCACTGATTATGTCATTTTTGGACCACCGTGTATATTTGAATGATGTATTTTTTGTAAATTATTATTTTTTTCATTTAATTTTTGCATGATAAGAATCTCGATGCTATTTTATTGCAGACCCTTACAGGGACAACTGGTACAAAGTATAGTTTTATCTCATTGCAAATTTCTGAAGCGTTGTCACAAGTAAATTTATGAGCCCTTGGGCGGATTTCTAATCCTCTTAACAATTAATATCAAATCGAAACAAATTCATAGCTGTCGTTTTAATTAACACTTCTGATTCATCCTTCTAGAATACATTTCTGAGTTGCCATCTTTGAGAAATATTTTGTACATTGTTTTAGATTCCAGAGTGGTATTTTATGATACGTTTCTGAATCAGTACCATAATATTTTATTTATTCTGTTTCTTAATTGTGGTGATCCCTACAATAATTCTGATACTCTTGGCGCGTCTCTGCTTCTAACGATTTTTTTTATATATTTTAACTAAAATGGATATTAAATAATGACTGTAATAAATTTATAAGAACACTGTGATGGCAAATTTTAATTATTTTTAATGAATAAAAATAATAAATATATGTAACAATTTTTGATTTATGCAATTATTAATCATATTATACTGATTATCAATATTTAATGTGTAATTGTGAAATGTAAAGGTTTATAATTATTGTTATATATCGTTTTTAATATATTAATAAATATAATACTTAAATTGTAATATTGATTGTATTCTTTATTATATTTTTTTAGAAACCAATTTTAGGAATACATCAATAAAAGGACATATAGTTCCTTTATGATATAAGAATTTAAAAAAATGAGATTCTTCTGGTTGATTAAAAAATATAACCGGATCTGTCCTTTTTTAAACAGAATGTCTATTTTTTTTCGCAAATCTAATTTATTTCATAGTCTACATAATTTAGGTGAATATTGCTAATAAAATTTAATAAAGAACTCATTTTTAATATGAATAATAAATAAATATATTGCATTAAAACAAACGTTACAAATTGTTATTTGGATAATTGTTTTGATTCCGTTATATTGTTGATTACTTTTATTATGTACAAATTATGATTTTCTCTATGTACTAACTTCGAATATTGATTTTTTCAATTCTAACTAATTGGAACTACATCGGATGTTTGCTTGATTCTCTATAGTCCGTCAAAAAACGATATATGTCAACTATTCTAATTGTCATGTGGCCAATTAAAAATTATGGTTCCAAATTCATTAGTTAATTTTTATAAATATTACATAAGAAGGTAACCCAAGTTATTTAACCGCCTACAGTTTCTCTTATTTCAATTTCAGGCTTCCATTTAAATTGGCTTCAAATCACAGCGCCGGATTTTTAGGTGCGAGATTCCTAAATTACAAGTACCACGATAATAATGAATCAACAAAGAATCGTTATTTTTATAATTACAAAAGTACTGGGACACGAATTCTAATCGGAAGCGCCGCACTTGCCCTTAGTCTAAGCTTTCTCACTCAAAGTACGTAAACAGAAAACGATCAATCTTAAAAAAGACCAAAAATCTACTCGATTCGACTGATTCTACTTTAACCGTGCTGCATAAATGTTCAACAGAAATTAGAACTGATTTTTACCTTAATATTTCTTCTAGACGATTTCCAGGTTCAACCGGGCGTATTCAAAAAAGGATTACCTTATTACACAAGAGAAGAAGTTGCTGCACATATATCCAAGTGAGTATTTACTTATTATGTTAACTACCCTTTTAAAAAATTACACTAAGATTGGAAAATATAATAGAACACTGGGTATATCTATGTTTTTTGCTAAACATTTTTATTTTAGAGAAACAGGAGTGTGGTTGATATACAAAGAAGGTGTCTATGATGTTACAGATTACCTTTCTGTTCATCCAGGAGGAGAAGATACCCTTATGGAGGCTGCAGGAAAATCCCTTGAACCATTATTTGAGATTTACGCAGGCCACAACGTGGAAGAAGTTTTTGAGATATTGGAGAGCCTTCGAATAGGTGCAAAATGTCAATTTTTTTCTATACCATTTCTATTATACGAAACACGACCGCTGTATGTTAGAGAAATTTGCAGGTTTCATTTATTTTAAGGTAATTTAAAGCTGAAACCAAACGAGGAATGTTGCGAAACCAAAGAATTTAAAAAATTGAGATGCGACTACTTTAATGATCCCGAAAGAAATGAATGTTTAAAACCGTTAAGTACACAACCTTTCGTCGGCGGACCAGAACCGACAGTGTTAATAGATAAATATTTAACATCAAGGTAATTAACATTTATTTTATCAAATTATCCATATCGGATATGTGTAAATATAAAGAGTGCAGCAAAATTCGACTACCATTTTTATTTATTATGAAAATGTTATTTTAATTCTTATTTTCAACATCCTGAATATTGAAAAAGGTATATAAACATAGAGCACTCTTGAAATTTTTGTCAAAGAAAAGGCTAACCCGAAACAGATTATCATTGTTAATTAAAAAAATATGTCTTTCAGCGAAAAGTGTTTTATACACAATCACATGCCAGTCCCTAACATCGACTTGAATTCCTACAAGTTAGTAGTAGATATTAGAGGAAAAGAAAGAAAGGAATTTACTTTAGACGACTTAAAAGCAATGCCTCAAATAATTATCACTGCCACAATGCAATGCGCGGCCAACAGAAGCGGCGAAATGGCAGAACATGTAAGAATCAGGCTTTCGAAACTGGATCATTTTTCTTTATGTTATTTGTGGAATTTGGTCTATCTGTTATGAGTCAAACGATCCCACCACCGAGCAACCTGCCCCTTTTGGGTTTTTAATCTTCGATTTGTGGTGGTATTTTTTCTAATTAAATAATATAAAGCCAGCAGATTATTTATTTTTAATGTAGTAATTGTATTATATATTTTTTAGTTTGGAAGATACGTACAAGGTCCAGCATGGGCTCATAATGCGATTTATAACGCCGAATGGAAAGGAGTATTGTTACTGGACGTTTTAAAAGCAGCTGGTTATTCTTCTGGCTGTGAATGTAACCCTCATGTGGCGGTAACAGTTTACTTAACGATAGTATAATTATTAAAAATTTATGAACAACTCTAATTTTTGTACCATAATCGATATTACTTTTTAAAGATCAAATGCCACGCAACATTTATAGGAAATATAATGAAAATATAACTTTAAGATATCGCTTAAAAGGATAGGCATATTTGAATAATATTTGCCCCCTCTGGCCTCAAAAATTAGAGATATAACTGCTAGGAAAGCATATCTGTATAAATACCCTCTATTATTTCTTGACAACCAAAATTATTTTCAGTTTGAAAGTATAGAATGTATGCAGGGCACGTACAGCACTTCTATACCTCTTTGGAGAGTAATAGAAGAAAAATGCGACGTCCTGTTGGCATGGGAAATGAACGGAGAACCCCTCTCGCGAGACCATGGGTTCCCTCTAAGGGTTATTATTCCTGGAGTTGCTGGTACAAGATGGGTGAAAAATCTTGGTAATAGATGGTTGTAACAAACGCTATATTCCTGTTGTATATGCGTAGTTTTCTTTACTAGTTTTCACAAAACATTATATGTGATATTAACTGCACCTGAAAAAAAAATCCAAACTCCGGATTCTGGTTGCTAAGGTCTTTGAAAACTGGCAAATAACGCAACGAGTATGCAACAAGAACATGGCATTCATTACAATCATTAATAACTCGCTCACAATATGTTTTAGATACCTTATTTTAATTGTTTTTTTTTTTCATCGCAGAAAGAATAATATTACAGGACAATGAAAGTAAGTCGAAATGGCACATACAGAACTACAGAATGTTAAATTCAGAGGTCACAGGCCCAACTGTAATGGACTCGGCTTTAGAAAAGGCACTGCCCATAAATGAGATGCCGGTGAATTCTGCTATTTGCAAACCGTATAACAGACAAACTGTTAAAGTCAAAAGCGGGCAAATACAAGTAGAAGGTTTGTAAATTTCATTACTATTGTACATTTTTCCAACTCTGCCTCGTTTGAAAATGAAAATAAAATAACCGTTTCCTTTACTTTTATATAGGGAAGTTTTATCTAATATCGCCAACATGTATAAGCAAATGTTGGGTGCAAATATAAGACCACTTTATTAAAACCTCAACTTCTCTATTAAAAATAAAGATCCCATCTTGCCGTGGAATAAAACAAATCCTTACCCTTTTACCTCACCACTTCTGTTGAAATTTTCATGTCTAATTAACTTCTAATTGTGTCAACCTCTGAGGCGTATTTAAGTGGTTTATAATCGGGTCAAAACTATGATTACGTAAAAAAATAGGTTACGCCTGGTCAGGTGGAGGACAAAAAATCGCAAGGGTAGAAGTGTCTATAGATAAGGGAAAAACTTGGATACCGGCAAAAATTACTAAAGACGAAGATAGCATGCCTCCCTATCATTGGACTTGGGCGTTTTGGAGCGCTTCAGTTCCCATTCAAAAAGGAACAAGTTGTGTAAGTTTTAATTTGTTTTGCATACGGTCTCTTATCAGCGGTATTTTTTATTTTAGGTGGAAATTTGGGCTAAAGCTACTGATAATGCATGTAACACTCAGCCTGATTATTGGATATGGAATTTCGGCGGAGTAGCTTGTAATGCTATGCACAAACTACGAGCATTTTTAGAATAAATTTTTGTAAACTTTTTAGTTATGTATTATGTAAATATAATTAGAAATTTTTGAGTTCACATATAAATTTGCCTAGACTTTTTCTTACTCGAAATCAGATATAAATCTTAGTGTGTGCTATTCTGGTCAGTAGAGTTTATGTTTTGAAAAACAATGAAACACAAGAAACATTTTGTATAACAATTAACTATCTAAAAAGTATTAATGTAAATTATATGTTATTTATTGAGTAACCACAAAAAATAATTCCTAAAATAACACATAAAGCTGTGGTTACCCCACAATAAATTATTTTACAAAAATAGTTTTGTAGATTTTCTCTCCATTGCCTAGCTTCTTAGTTTTTACTGTTGTGTTTATGTATGTATTTTTTCTTTTTTTATTTAGGTTTACTATTATTCTCTATTATAGTTCCTAAACATTTGTAAATTACTACGGGTTCAGTTGGTTTTCCCTCCATTTGGATGTGTATTGATTTTTTCTTGATATTGTCATACTTCTGGTTATATTTATATCATATTTTTTCTTAATTTCTGCCTTTATAATACTATATTATGTTGTAGGTATTCTTCTGAATTTGCTGTTAGGACCTTATTATTCATGAATAGCAATTTTGTTAAGACCGGTTAATTACCACAGAATTCTGAAAAGTACAACTTTTTAACGCATGTAACACACACCTAACACAGGTTGTAAAGATTAAAATCCATTTGAAAAATTATTATTTTATGTACATTTAACTTTTTGATATTTTACAGTAGCTTTAAAACTAAGGTATAAATAAGGTAATTGTAATTAAAAAACAATCGAAAAATCACATAATCTTGTAACCAATATCTAAGTGAAACGATCTGAATTGTAAAATATTCAGGCAATTTCTCATTGTACTTACAATATATAAAAAAAAAAATTAACTGAACTACGGTTATCAGCTTAGGTAATACAAAAATATTTCTCGAAACTCCACAGTTAAGTCAGTCAGTGCACTTTATATTTCAACAACTCTTAACATAATTTCAGATTCTTTTTCAGCTCGGTACAGACCTACTAGCAAGACCAATCAGGAATTTTATACAGAGTGAATGTTTTTATTTTATCATTAGTGGATATCGCCAAAGAGCGACGGATAGATAGTTGGTTACATACAACATAATTTTCGTATATAAAAATACCAAATTTTGACATAACAATTAAAATCTCATCTCTTAACATCAGATATTTGTATATGATTTCCATTAAGGTAATAAATGTCAAAATTAGATATTTGATTTTCGATAAGATAATGTGGCTAAAACCTTTTTGTGGTTTTTTTATTGGCTCCCAAATTGTGTTCCATTTAACCAACTTGGTGTGTGTTGTTACCAGAAAAACCAATTAAAAAATCACCCTGTATAAGAATTACAAAAGAAATCTTGAATCTTTTCATTCAAACTTTTTATCAATTGGTTAGGCCATTTTATACACAATATACATACAAGATGCCTTTGATAAAATTTTCCTGATTGTTCTGTTATTATTACTGATATAATTTTTATATTCAACTACATAATTGATACATTGGGGTGATTTTCAAAAATAAAAGTTACATTTTAAAAAAGATAAACATTGTAAACTGAATTTACGAATGAACAAAATATTTTTATATGATGACTGATAAAGCTACCATTCAATTTACCAGCTTCTTTTTTAAAATGAACATTTTGCCTCAATTACCGGTTTGGAAAAACAATTCAAATTACTTAAAACGAAAAATTATTCTAATAGAGGTACATTAAGTGACTCAAATAAATTGTAATGATATAAGTTTGAAGGTTTTTATTCCACATTTCCTAAAAAAAAGAAAGTACTTTTTATTTATTTTCTTTAATAAAACCCACGAAACATTCTTACCTATTTTTAATCTGCATAAACAATATAATCCGGGTCAGTGACTTCAACTTGCACAAAAGGTTGTTGCAGCATCTGTATACTACTTGAAGTACGCATATTATTTCTAGACCTAGAAAAGTACGTACACTTTAAGTACCAAAAACTTGATCAATCATTTGTTTGGTCTTACTTAGCTTTGGCGTGAGTTAAAATGTGACTTTTAAGATTTGTAGACTGTGCAAACTTTTTGTTGCATCCATCGAATGGACAAACGTAGGGCCTGTCGCCCGTGTGTATCCTTACATGAGTCCTAAAAACACAACATTTAATTACACATTTTGGGGAAATGATATTGTTAGGATAGTATGTGCAAGGATTTAGTTAAATATTGCCCTGTACATTAAACAGTTTTTTTATTTAATATTATCTATATTATACCATTCAGTGTTTATTTAATATGTGAGCGAAAGTTTTGGGAAAAGCTCACGATCGGATAACAAATAGAGTCATCAAAATTAATTAATATTTGGCACTTCTTTGTTGGGATAATAAAAAGAGATTGGAAGGCATGTTTGGATTCTTGGTTGATCAAAATTTGATAGTGCCTATACCTACTATTAAATATGTTGCCATAGTATTTCATAAGACTTGTTTTTATTCAAAGATAAATTGTTATTGTGTTTTATTATGTTTATTATTTAGTCAACAAAACAACCCAATATGTAACAATACCAAGTATGTTGCAAGTATTTTATTGATAATATATCTTTGGCTTACCTCAAGTTAAAGTCTAAACTGAATCTCTTTCCGCAGCCTTCAAATGTACATTGGAAAGGCTTCTCCCCAGTGTGCACCAACTGATGGCGTTTAAGTTTACTAGACTCTACGAACGCTTTACCGCATTCGGCGCATACATGAACTCTTGGCCCGTGCGTGTGCAGATGTTTTCTCATTGCTGAATTATCTCTAAACATCTTGTGACATCCTTTGTGAGGACAAGCTGCAATCAAATTAAATGTTATAGCGCCATATTTAACTAAACAGGTTCGAAATAATTACCTATAGTTCTGTCTGTGTTATCTTGATTTGGTCGGCGAACTCTTGGACTTTTCAATCCTGGACGTGCGAATTCTGCTAATTGCTTCGGATCCGATAGATCTAACCCTGGAATTCCGTCTACGGGAATTTTTTTTCCTGTCATGTATTCCGTGTAATCGGGATCTGGTTCGGGATTTGAACCCTCATCTTTAATTAACAAAAATAATGAATGTAATTGGTTTCTTTTGCTTTACATAAATCGAAGGTTTAGAGACACAAAAGTACAAATTTTTGAGGAATGTAACTTTCATTTCATAAAATTAAAAAATGGTGGATAACGAAACACAAAAGTCAACTCAACATGTTATTATGTTGATAATAGTAGAAAAAAATAGTGAATAAAAGAAAAAAACATCACTATTTTTTTCAAAAAGTTACTGTGACAAGTTGATTTTTATTTTTACTAAGTAACAATTTGGAAAAGAAGAAACTGTATATTCTACAATAACACGGATTTTTGGTATCGAATTCAATCAAAATCCCAGAGAGGCAAAGGGATGAAAACGATATACAGAGCGGACCAAAAGTCTAGACTCTGCCAATTATCTCGGATTCTACAAAATTTGGGATATGGAGATTGCAGATGTGACATTTGCAATATTGCTAGATTAGCCGTTTCTCATATTATTAGTCACTTTGGTTTTTTAAATAGATCACCCTGTATATTCAGTCATTTTTGGAATCTTCTCTTCAATACGAGTTCAACCTAATGTAACACTTATGATTTTATGTAGTCTAAAAGATCTTCCAGACTTTTGGTGCACTCTGTATATTCATAAAACTATTGCTATAATAATATAAAAAATACAAGATGCCAGAATTAAATTATGAGATTTTTTTGTTCCTGAAATACACAACTTTTTAAACATTTGACACATCTTTTTAACGCTGAAGAGTTGAAAAGATACCGTTACTTTTATTTGGAAAAATTACAAAAATTCAAGTTAATGTCTGAAACGAAACAGTTTAAAATATTCAAAACATACTCAGATATTAAAAAAAAAATTATCAAACCTATTTGATTTTTTCTTCAAAATAAAGAATACAAAATAATTAAATTTTATTTTAAATGCTTTTTGAATGTTTCATTTTCAATAAAAAGTAAATTCGACGCTTTTTCACATTAGGTACTTCACAAAGAAGAATATTTTGAATTTTAATTTGTCTCTTAAATATGCAAATATGTAGGGAAATCCCAATATTGGCACCATTTACAAAATTCATCGTTAATATTTATTTTAATTCAAATTATGAACTAACTTATAGTAATATTTAAATATTCATTAATGGTTTGTTTGTATTGTTTTCTTTTTCTATTTTCTACTAAAAGTTATACTCTTTAAGTTCAAGTAATAAACTCCCAGAATAAAAATCCTCAAACACATATTTATTTCTCCAGAAAATTTAGTATTTTAAAAATATAACTGGGTAGTATTTTTTTGTAAAAAAGTCCTTAAATATAAATCTTTAGTATGTATTTTACCTATAAGTAAAAATTTGGAAGGTGTGGTCAGTTTTCCCATTTTAGATCGCCAATTCTTACTTCAAGTTTTTGAAATGGCTTTGCAAAAAAAAGAAGATTTAAATGTCTGAAAATATTGCTTGGAAAATTTAAAAAGTGCGGCAAAAAATACTTAAGGTTGGCAACTAATAATTGCCAACTGATAATATTCTAAAAATAACTACAGGAAATTAAATTAGCTTATATTTTTTATTATTTTCACTGCATAATTTTTGTATATATGTAATAAGATGGCATGTTTGCAGAACTGAATTCCGTAGGGATTTTATTGTCGCTAATTTTTTGCATGTCTTAAGAGGTCCGCCATGCTTGTCCACCATCATTACTTTTAAACGGCCATTTAAAAGTATGGCAGAAATTGCGATGGCTGCTGGAAACCAAAACAAACATCAGTTTTTCGTAAAATATTTCGAATTCAACAGGATCGCACCGAAATTATGTATCCTAATATTTCATTAAGTGATTATAGAGTGACCTAAGTGACCTTGATGGTACTTTATGCGGAAAATTCCGTCTCGTGAGACGAAAAATATGCCGGTGAAAATATGTAACAATGTATTTACCGTCGCTGGCACCTGAAGCCCACATTGTTACGGAAAATTCGCCTTCCATTGTTTTAATTTGGACCTGTTTTTGTTCCCATTTTCGGGGTCTCGTTTCAACGTGCATATCACTAAGCGAAATTTCGTTTTCACGTCGTGAAAGAACGCCGCGATTTTTCACGATTTTTTTCCGTTTAGACGGTCCCGGCGACGATTCCACGTACTCCACATATAAATCGTTCGAGTCGGGTACGGGAACATCGTATAAATTTAATGTATCGCCCGAATCGTCTATAATTTCCTCTTGGGCCTCTAAAATAATGTCTCTGCCTTCTAAAGATTGCATTGACATCATGGGTTCTCCGCATTCTACGATTGTTTCGCAACTATCGCTCATATCCACGGGATTAGTCTCTATTTCAACGCATTCTTGTATGTCCGGTTGAATTTCCACTTCGCACATGATATTTTGATGGTCCGCCATAACTATGGCTGCTATTTTGTTTATAAAAGATGGTCGAACAAATATGGCCACTCACAACACAACAATGGCGGACAACGAAACTGCACAAAGCTCACGAATCCAAGAAGACCGAACAAGTTCTCGCAAAACGAAATAATTCACGACACGCTTTTAAGCACCTGTCTTCGTCGAATTCGTTGATAGTTTCGTGCGGGTGGTTCGTTAGTAAGTGGCATTTTTCCTACTGCGGCGCCCCCTTTCGGACGATAGTCTCGGTTAAATAAGCACGATTTCAAAGAAAAATATATTGTTTTATAGAAATCTTCGGACTTTATTTGATAATCAAATATTTAAAAATTACATATAGTATAAAAAAACAATACAGGGTTTAGCAAAAGTTTATACAATATCAATTTTTTGAGTAATTTACGTTTGGCAAAGGTTTTTATTATTTTTAACAAACTTAGTGTACATATTTTGCCCCTTTATGTGCATGTTCAATGCATTAAGGTAAGAAAACTTTTTAAAATTATCACTTTTCTTTTAGGTTTTATCCTTATAAATGTACATCAATAAAAGAGCATACTTTATGGAAATAAATACTTTAAACATTTCCTTGAATGGAAAATATGTACATATATTTCTTATATAACAAATATAGGGCCTACTTACAACAAAATTGGTTATTTTTAACATTTTAGGGATACATTTAGTCCTTCATACGGAAATTATATTCGGAATCCTATCACAAGAATAAGTTTCAAAAAAAAAGTGATGTCCATAATAATATAAAAAATAAAAACGTTATCCACTTAAATAAATTTAATCGGTCTCAATACAAACGTCTACAATCTATTCCAAGGGTCAGTTTTTTAATTTGCTACTAGAGGCAATCAAAGAAACAAAACATTTCTACAAATTCAAAAGAGGTCTAAAATTATTTTTGATTTAAAAACGGTTTTTACTCTTTGGAAGAATTTATTGATTGGCACAATAACATCTAATTTCTGTATCTCTCGTTCTTTAAATTTAATAATACTTAATCAAGTTTGTATTTTTTTTGTATCAAATGTCCACCATTATGAATTGTTTTGTCTAATAAATTTTAAAATATTACCCTTAATTGATGTCATATCTATTATTTCACCTACTGTATATTATGACAAAATAATGTAAATTATATTCCTAAAGTTGTGAACCATACTAATTAGCTGATTGTTTTTATTCTCATTTTGTTTAGAGGTGCACTACATACAACAGTTTCAGTTATTTAATCGGTTTAAACCAGAATTTTTATACATCAAGTCAAAATTGTATAAGATAGTTTTAAGATAAAACACCATCTTTTGGACAATAGCCTCGATGAAATAAAAAAAGGTTTTCGAATAAAAATAAAAATTTATAGAAATCTTCAGACTTTATTTGATAATCAAATCTATTTACAATTTATTTAAAAATGGAAAAATAAGTGACTAGTAAATTTAAAAATTCAAATAATTTTACCACACATACAAAATAGTACAAAGAAAACAAAGATTTAGAACAATATCATTTTATTGAGTAATTTTCTTTTGCCGAAAATGTATTTTTTAATATTGTAAAACGATAACTTTAAGTGTATTGCGCTTTTATGTGCATTTTCGAAGCATTACAGTAAGAAAACTTATTAAAATTATCACTTACCCTTTAGGTTTTGTCTTTATGCTTAATGGAAATAAATACTTTAAACATTTTCTTGGAAGGTAAATATGTACATATTTTTCTTATAACAAATAAAGTGGGCATATTTACAAGAATATGTAAAATTATAAAAAACGATTATTTTTAACAGTTTTGAGCCACATTTATTTAGTCCTATCTAGGCACCGGTTTATTAATCTCTAGATAATATCCACAGATATGTTTAATTAAGTCATACTAACTGTAAGATAGGTTTTTAGTTACTAATGTAAATAGTATGATCAATTGAGAAATAACGCAAAACTCGAGGGTTAATTTGCTGGTTTTACCAAACAAAATCCATCATTTTGACACTATTGATGTTTGACTAAGTTAAATGTTAACTAGTATTTATATAAATAATTATTCTAACTAACCTTAAGTGAGAATTTCAGTTCTTGGCACTAGAAGTTGTAGAACTTACAAAATAACCGCTAAAATAATTTTCTTTCCCCCTTATTACATTTTTCTTATTCATTAGCATCCATTTTTTTAATCTTTTTTTGTCAATATTGCTTTCATTCAAGAATTATTTCACAATCTGGTACTAAAATATTTTTTGAGGAAATTTTAAGAATAATAAACCGGCCCTTAATCAAATATTGAATAAAAATTATTTTTTTAATGAGCCTAACTTTGGTTAAACTAACTAACTTAAAATCACGATGAAGATTTCTTGGTTTAACCAAAGTTGCAGGGGTAGTTGATTAAAATTCGGCCGTTACATAGTTTTGTGACAAGAATGGCTGTTAAAGTTTGCCTCTTAAAACTTCTGATTTGAAAAACTGACATGATAATAGGAAGACATTAAGAGTCATTCTTATCATAAAAACATAGCCGAATTTAAGATGACTCATCTATTTGACCATTTCATACTAACGTCAAGTTTATACACAACAATTCATTACTTTTAACCATAAAATATGGGTATTTTATAAAATAATAGTTCATAGATAATTGAATGTTGACTGATCTTGTACCTAATGGTGGTGGCCCATAGACAACAACAAAGGAAAAAGACAGCCCACAATAAGGAACAACAATTCTACAATTTTGAGCCTTGGATTGCTGGTCGCTAATGGTTTTGCAGATTCGACTTGAGGTAGTTTATCATAACCAGAAGTGTGCCCGTGACCCTGTGTTATGTCCGCTAAAACGTGGACGGTGGCTACATATAAAAATGTCCCCGCCGAAAACAACATCGCTATACCTAAAATGAAAGTAATGCAATTAGCAAAAATATCTAACAAATTCTCATCAAATTTTTCCTTACCTGTTGCATTCAGCGAACTTAGAGTCTCTTTTTGTTTTTGTCCAATCCCAAAATAAGTTAAACACGTCAACACTGGAGCAGACAGTGAAAATATTAACAAATGTTTTCTTATTCTCTGTCTACAATCACACGAAATAATTATTATACGAATAATCTCTTTTAGTTAAAAGCAACATGCAGTAACTACATACCTTTCGATTCCTTCATGAAGAAGAAAAGTTACCAAACCAAAAGCAGCTGGCGCCTTGTGAAGCATTATAGCTAAAAACACGATTATTTCAACATCAGCATGACTAGTAGTCGCAGCTGCTCCCAAAGCAACTCCATCAGCTGCAGCATGAACTACCAAACCAATTGTAGCTGTGACATTTCTATCAGCTGGATTAAGATGTTCATTTTTACTTTGAGATATCTAAAAGAATTCTAAGTGATTAAACAAATTGATTAAAAATACTATTTCTTTCTTTATCTATCAAATGACATTAAATTAGATTTTCAAATTTTTTAAATAATTACGTTACTAAAGCGGGAAATTGGTTGCTTCAATCGTAACACTTTGAGGGCGGAAATAAAAAGAAGCAAATAAGTAAAAAAATGAGCTTGATATAAACAGAATATTTTAGTAGCCAATTAATCAAAAAGTAATGTCACAATAATTAACCTTGATGCAAACTACCATAAAAGATAGGTATAATGTAAACAGATAAAAAATGTATACAGTTATTTATAAACATTTACTTTCAAATGTAACAATTGAGAAATAATAATTTTGGTTGACATGGCAAATAAATTTTTAAATTTGTTATTAGGAACATTGGAATTTCTAATTTTAATAATTTAAATGAAAAAAAAATCTCACCTGGTCAACTAGAAGCATAAAAATAAAACCTAAAACCAAGCTAATGCCTATAACAGATAATGGATCTTTATGTTCATGTAGGTCAGGTTGATTAGTAATGTGATGAGATTCTTCTGGTATTAAAGACCGTACTCCTTCGGGTATAATAACAGCTAAAGCTGTACCTACAAGGAGCCCCGCTCCAAATACTGTAATTTTTTTCAATTTATCCTAAAATAAATATATCATTTGAATCAGCAGTCAATATTTATTTAATAAGATATCAAAGATTTTAGGATTAAATAGGTGACATCTAATGTGTAAATCATAAATTATAATGATGTTAGTAAGATAACAAATGGTTTAATAGTATTAATCTAATACATTTTTAAAATATTCGATACAATATGGACTGATGTGACAATCTATGAAAAATTACAAATTATAATAAAATATTAACTGCACAAAAAATAGACACAAAAAGAACACTTAATAAATACAATTTACCTCAGAGAAAGTGAAAAATAATGGAATAGAACCAGCAATAAAGGACCCAACAAGCATTACAAAAACTAGAGCTAACAACACAGCTGTTTCTTCCATTTTTTATGTTGTTATAACTCAAACAACTTGGAAATACAAAACGAATTAATTATTTCAACATTGTTTATTAATAATATTTATAACTTGCATACGTATCACAACAAAAAAATGGGGCAAACATTGAGAAAAAATATAACTTAACACGTCCTCGAAAATTTACAATATGAACAGAATGTCAAAGAGATTTATAAATTTCACAGATGACACTAATTCCAATGGGCATATTTTAGCGATTTTATTTTTTTCCGTTAATGTCAATAGTTGCTTAATATAACATACAGTAGTTTTTTAGCGAATAATCGGTTTTAGAATGACTAATGGTTCTAAACCACGGGGCTAAAATTCTGCATAATGTAATATATGTAGGTTACTTTTTCATACAATTTTGAAATATTGTTTTTGTCTTTCATTATTAATGACGTAATTTTAAATATGGTTAAAGCTTGAACCACTTTCTTCACTAAAAATTGCTTTAATCATGTAACGTCAAATTTGACAACTTAGTTTTTGTAGAGGGCAGCACCGGTTCTATTTGTCTAAAAATGTATACAGGAAAGATATAAATAAATAAATTATAAAAATGAACTTACAGTCTCTTTTTGAAGATTTCAATCCAAGGTAATTTTCGTTACTATAAATACAATGTATAATTTTTAATAATTAAACATGAATATAACTATCCCAAGTTTTTAATGTATTACATTTGTTTTATTTTGTAGCAAGTTCATTGTACATACTTGCCTTCTGATATTTACAATTTTATTCGCCTTAAAATTAGACAATTACGTATCCTGGTCGTTTTGGACAGTTTTTACTCCAATATGGGTATGGAAAGTTTTAGTAATAATGGGAGCAACAGTGGGCAGCTATGTATGGTGGAGGTATCCCCATTTCAGGTAAAATAATTTGAAAGTATAACAAAAAATGAAATTAGTTCGTTACTTTTATATGTATTTAAGAAGCAATGATTCAAATTACAGTGTTTTTTCTCTGATATAAAATTGTTAATATTTTAGGTTAGAAGGTGAAGCCTATGTACATTATAAGTCGATGCTTATATCTCTTGCATTGCACTTAATATTGTTGATGTTTGAATTGTTAGTTTGTGACAAACTTGAATCAGCAAGACACTTGTGGATTTTAGTATTTATTCCTTTAATTTTTATATCAATTGTTAGTATAGCAGTTTGTATCTGGGCTGTAAAACATGATAGATCATTTGAGGTAAGCACTAAAACATGTTAATTTTAATCTACTAAATACATCTACAAATATTGAATGCTATGGTCCTATTAACAGGTTAATAATATATTTTTATGACCTTGGTCTGTTTGTTAATTTAATTGCAAAAATGGAAAATATTTTTTTTTTTAGCTGGAACTATTCTGCGCTGTCAATGTACTACAATTTATTTTTCTTGCCTTAAGGTTGGATGGTTTTATATCTTGGTCATGGGAAGTGGTATTTGTACCACTTTGGATAGTAATGTGTCTTTCACTGGTAAATCAACTAATCATAAATTTGATCACATCTGATTTTTTAATGCCAATTTTAGGTGGGTGTTCTGTACACCATCATCTTTGCTGCCATTTTATTGAGAACTCCAGAAGTTAGTGCCCAACAGAGAAGAAGTAGTTTTCATTCTGCTGTTGGATATACTTTTTTAGTTATTCCTATTCTTGTTTTTCAAGTCAGTATAATCTGTTTATGATTATCATATTCATTGAAATACTTTGTTTTAGGTATTGTTAGCTGATAAATTAGATGATGATATTCGGTTATCTTATACAGCTGTTGTTAGCCCTCTTTTTATATCGTTTGTCACACTTATATTAATGTCTTTCAGTGCCAAAGGTGGAAATAAGTGTAAGTTACTCCTATATATATATATATCCCCAATTTATAATTTGTAACTATTTAAACAATAAGTAATTGCAAATAACATTAAAATCTATTAATTAAATTTCACAAAGTAAGTCAGAATACCATAGTTAATTACTAAAACAAATATTCATATTAAAATAAAATAAAAATACAAAAATAAATTTTTAGGGTGGTTTGGAATGAGGAAAGACTTCTGCTCTTTCGTTTTGGGGGCTTGTCCATTACTGCAAGAGTATGCCAACATTGCTTACCACAATGAAAGACGCTCAAATAGGGTGGAATTAGAGCCACACATCGAAGTTAAAGACAAAACTGTGAAACGCGCAGATTTATTGAAGCCCGTTGTACCCATTATTTCTATAGAGATACCAGACTGAATATATTTCATGTTAGTATAGGAACTTGTCATACACTAGGCTAAGCCCTCATAAAAGTAATACAGTCCAATCTATATAAGAAAATATTTTTTTATGTATACTATGAAACTTAAATGATTTTTATTTATTTTAAGGTTTGGTTTATAAGTTGTAAGTTTTTATTGATAATATTCGTATATTTGAGAATTGGTCTACAAAAGTAAAATTAACATTCCAAAAAAAAGTCGTATTAAAAATTTCTGATCAAGGGCTTGGACTATTTCAAAAATGTGATTTTCTATTTATGTAAAACTAAAAGCCACGGCCGATTGACTATCGATACATTTTGGAAAAACCGCTTAATTTCCTCTGCGGTAAGAACTGAAAATTGACATAAACGTTTAAAAACTAAAAATTACTTGACAAAGAGATAAAACTTACTCTGTTGAGCTAAAAGTTAGTTTCTTTATTATTTGAAGGCCGGTGCTTTTTTTATTATAAAATGCCGCGGATTCTTATTTAATAAGGTAAAATTTATTTTCGTATTTGCATGCAGTTTAGTTAGGGTTGATATTTTAGTTATTTAATTTTTGGTGACAAAGCAAAAAAATAAATTTTATTGAAAACGTGCTTGATAAAATACAGGGTGTCCATTTATAATTGTCACATTTCGACAGCTTATAACTTGAGAATGAGAAAAGATATTCAAAATTTTCGAAGGTTATTAAACGATATGTAAAAATGGAACTATTTTGAGAGAGAAAACTATTAATAAAAATATCCAATTCCTCCACCCAAACGAGCCGCTTATGACTATATTAAAAAAAAAGGAGCATAACATGAGATTTTGCATTGTTTTTTCTTCTAGACACCCTGTATAGAAATTTGGCTGAATGACGACAGTAATATATAAAAAAAACTGAAATCTCGGAAATCAATTTTGTGACACTATTGTTTTTATTTATTAACATTTCAAAACATCTCTGTTTAGTTCCTTAGTACATAAATTATAGAGTTACGCTTCTGAATATAAAATGTGTAATTGAATTATCTATATACACAAATAGAAAGCATAAAAAGAGCAAATAAATTTAAGGATTTCTTTTAAATTCATAAAATCGTGACATAATTCAATAATTTATGTACTATTTATTATTCATGTTTTCGTGAATAACTTAAGTGCTGGGATGTGTTCAAGCTACATCCTTATTTAATCTAATCAGTGTTCTAAATTCTTGTGTGGCACACATTAACATACTTTAACCTACACCAACCTTAAAATCAATATTGGTCAATGTGAGAATTTATATTTACTATTATTTAATTACTAACCAGCATACTGTAGATTTTATTGTTTTTTTAACCCAGATCTTTATTTTTAAAGGAGGGGTAACCTTTGTTAAACAACAAACACCAGCCATATCCTCTATATTGCAACCAGAGAAAAAGAAAAATTTCTAGAATAGTTTTTGGTAACGTTTAAGTTTCAAATCAATTTATATTTTTTAACAATTTGGAATTCGAAAAATTTGTATTAGCCAAAGAATGATTGGTAATTTCTACAATTTTGATACCGTCTTCAAAGTGTCCTAAAATGTGTCAATTCAACTAATGTAATTTTTTTAAAATAAGCATTGGCACTATTTCATTACCACAGCCCAAACATATCTATTAAGTAATAGATAATTAAAAATTAATTCTATAATACAGTTTGAGGTAATCAAATCACCAGTTTCAGTAATTAAATAGTACCAAAGTAATATGCATTCTTACTTATATCAGTATCGATTTTACAAACATTTGGGGAAATTATGTATCATAAAAAATAAAAAAATATTGCAAAACATTTTTGTTCAAATATAAGGAATCAATTGAGGAGAAATATCTGGTACTTGTTTCATTTTGATACCTCAAATAGTTACAATAAAGAGTAAGTGGGTGTTTAAGATTCACGTTTAAACCAGATATTCCCTTTTTTTAAGGAATGGGTTATTAAGTAGTAATTAATTTCTATGCAATCAATTTTATGTTGGGCTGGCATAAGTTAAAGTACGTCACGCATTGTTTTTTTAGGTAAACATTGATGAGTTGTTATTATTAAAGTTAAAAAAAATAATCATTGCATTGTTATCAAACCATATTTGAGATTTTCTAAGGCAGACATGTAAATACACCGTCATTTTTGTAAATAAGCATATTGTTAATTATGTGAATTCTATAACAGTGTTATATTACTGTGTACTTGAGCTTAAATGATCTCTATTGTTGAACGAAATTTCATCTTTTTTGATAAACTTATAGTAATTTGTTCTTAGAATTTGTGCCAATTATTGTGTTATATTAATATTTTGGGTATTTTGTACTTACTTTAGTTTTTTTGTAAAAAATAAAGTTCCTCAGAAGTTTAAGTTTATTAAACCCTTTATCCTTGAGGATTAAAAAATAAGATAACCGGTGACAATAACAAAAACATCGAAATATCTTCTAGAAACAATATTATTCCTTTCTTAACCTAAATAAATACAATTTATACATTTCATGCTATTCACAGTACTTGTGTAGCGACACTGTTTGTAAAGTATATAAAAGCACCAGTTAAGTTTATAAAAGTAGCACCTAAAAATACGGACATCCATTTCCCATTAGAATATGTAACTAAACTTGCAGTAACTGGTCCACACAAAATTCCCGGGATGGTTGCAATAGTGTTACTTATTGCGAATGTTGTTCCAGCATAATTAGGAGCTATGTCCACATGGTTACTCAAATGTCCAGCTGAGTTACTTGCAGATAAACCCATAGATATACTGACAAGTATTAGAGCAAACGCCAAATGGTCTACTACACAGAAAATAGCCAAGAAAAGGGCAGGCCCTATCAACCCAATGCTCGTCATCAGTCTCCTTACATTCAAAACAGACCAATTTTTGCTTCCAAGCAACCCATCAGCTACGTGCCCACTAATCACTCCAAATATAGAGTTTACAATGTATGGTACAGCAGTCAAACTTAAACTATGAGAATTCGCTCCCAAATACCTTGATAAATAAGTGGGTAACCATTGCATTATGATATAAGATGACCAGTTCATGGCAAAATGAGCTGTGTAGATGGCCCATAATGGTTTGCTGAAGACAAAGTCCGCCCAACGAATGTTGTGATTTATAACCTTCGGCATATGTAACGGTATGGTTTCTTCGTTGTTGTAACCATCTTCAGGATAGAAACAGTACCAGAGAATTAGCCATATAAATCCAAACGATCCGAACCAATAGAAACAGGCTTCCCATGTTAAATGCGGACACAATATCGAAGCAACTGTTTGACCCACAGATCCCGATGCTAGTAGATATGAAAATGCTCTGGATCTTTCCTCTACCGGTATGCTATGAGCAAATAAATGAAATATCGTTGGCAATCCTAAAAATATATATTGATGTGCTTAAAACTGCAGCATTTCTATTTCATTTATTGTTACCTAGTCCTTCCGCAAATCCCAGTATAATTCTACAACTCACAAGAGCTATAATACTTCCAGCTAAAAATGGGGTGACAAAAGTTGCAATGCTCCAAAGTAAAACACTGCATATTAACACGTTTTTAGCACCAACTTGGCTAGCCCAAAAACTGCCTAAAACCACAAAAAAGTTTCAAACTATTCTGAAATAAAACAAATACAAATATTTACCCAATAACTGACTAGTGAAATACCCAAATGCGAATGCTGACAAAATCCACCCTTGAGCGTGCAAACTCCATCCAAAAATATCAGTCATTGGCACAATTGCTATAGGCATAATAACTCTATCAGCACTGTTAATAAAATTTGCCAAGCTGCATAACGCAACTATACGAGAAGTTTTTGAGAGCCATCGTATTCTTGCCATTTTTTAATATAAATGTAGACCCTCGTCTCTTCTAATTATACCACAATTAATTTGTATTTATATGTAATTCACAATTCTCGTTTATTTCTACATCGTATTTACCAGAATTAATCATTTTCGATCTGTCCAGCTGGCATTTATGAAAAAATTTAGTTTACCTATCACGTCACTGTCAAAAGATATTACTTAGTCGATTTTTTGCATTTATTTTTTTTACTGTGCACGCGATTCAAATTTATATGAAACTAGTTAAATGCGTGAAAGAGCCTTAACTAGTCTAGTCCTTGTCATTTCTGTCAAACATTTCAGTCTGTCAGTTTTATTTTATTGTAATTGTTCCATTCTTTTATACAAAAACAATCCTATTTTGGCCTTGTAGAAGCCTTTAAATCGAATGTTTCCGTCCTTAATTCGACAAATTTAGTAGTTGATATGTATAACTGTACAGAAATGACTTGAATTTTATTTTTCCCAATATATTAAAAAATCTACCAGAAAAATGTCGTATCAATTTTCCTTGACAAATGGCAAGCAAAAACGATTTTCCATCGATGATGCATTTGAAGAAGAAACCGACGAAGCTATAAAAGTGTACGGCACCGCAGGACACAGATCGCCAATGTCGCTTCCAAAGGGAAAACTTGGTGAAGGCGATCATGTTGCTGTTAATATCGAAAATGGAAGGTAAGTTCGGGCCTCCATTCTCAGAACTAGTGAATACCGAGCGTTTTTACAGGTCTTATAAAATGGTAAATGATGCATCTAGAGATAGCGATTCATTGATACAAGATTATTACGATTCCCCGAATGAAGAATACACGAGCAGGTCTTGTTTAAAGCACCCGAAAGTTAAAGAAAATTGGAGAATGGTGCTGGCAGCGGCAACTTTACTAATAATAGGTTTAGGGCTTTTAGGCACAGGTATTGTAACACTAACGGAACCAAATTCTGGTTTACAGGGTTCTGTTTTCTTGCTAGCTGGGTTTATTTGTTTTTTACCGGGAGCCTATCACATTGTGTACATTTATTTGGCCGCTAAAGGAAAGCGCGGATATCATTTTCATAACTTACCCCTTTTTACTTAATAGCGGCATGGAATTATTTATTGGGTGCAGGTACACATGGCATTTAAAATCGTTAGGAACTGAAGACATGTACCTACGTGTTTTGTTGCTTTTCTAATATTATGTGATGTTTTAACATAATACTAATTTTAAAATATTGATCTCTATGATTTCTAATATCAGAAAACATTTTAAAACCAAATTAATTTAAGAGTTAAACTTGCAACTGAAGAAATAAAACTCGAATATTTATTTGTTATACAATTAATATGTAAATTGGGTATTTGGAACACTCTACACATATATCGATGTATAAATTATATCCAACTTTCACCAAATTAATTGCACTTGTCTTTAATTAAAAAGCTGATGTTAATTTTTGAATAAAATTTAAAAACGCATATTGTTTAATAGTAAATATATTAAAGCTTCCATTTTTTACTTGCCTCTTTGAAACAAAGGTTTTGCTGCAACTGTACTATAAAAAAGCATTTATAGTTTATAATCAAAACTTTTAGATGTAGAATATCAATAAATACCAAAGGTTTCCATTACCATTATTTGCATTATTTTCGTTCTAAACTATGAGAATTAAATAAATGCATCAGATTTCTTTTATTCGAAAATTACTAAATTACTAAGTATAAATGAATCTTTTAAAGAAATGTTTGTTATATCTATTTTCTGTTTAGTATTTATTTTACTAAATTGTATAATTAGGTATTTCCAAAAAAAAAAAAAAAAAAAAAAAAGAATAATTCATGTCTTTTAAGTATACCCTGTAGGTATATATATTATGTTGAATATTCATACTTAATGATAGTTGAGAAGATTAGTTTAAAAAACTTATCACTGTGCCATTATTTATTGTAGTAACACAAATTCATGTCAAGTTATTATGGTTTAGGGTTTAGGTAGTCATTAACTTAGTTATTTTAAACCGGAATTTTGTTTAGAAAACTACACTGCTAATTCAACTATTGGTAGTTTTTAATATGCTGTAATAAAAAATACATTTTAGTTCCAAAAGTATTTAAAGAATTGCTTATAAGATTCCATGTAGCTTAAAGCTGCTTTTTTCACTGGCAAAATCTCTAATTGTAATTTGAATATTTTTATCGTTTTCTGAATAAAAATTATATATTAATACTGTTAACCAATAATAATCCGAATAGATTTAAAAAAAATGACTGCAAATAAGAGATATTCTGACTGGAATTGTGACATTATTATTTATTTAGTTTGTAAGTTAAGTTAGATATATTTGTAAATGGTTGATTTTTTGAAAGCTTTAAATTTTTTTAGGTAAATCATGTACTTTTATATTCATACTCAGAAAATAAAATTTCTGTTAAATCACAATGTTGTTTTTTAGTTAATAATAATAATAATAATAATAATAATAATAATAATAATAATAATACTCTCTTTATATTTTACTTCTCTACAAATGGGCCCCAGAACGCAGACGTTTATGCAGGGAAGGGATGATTATTATTATTTGCCGTGGTGCTCCGGCCCAACGTATAAATGATTGATGCTGCCCTTTGTATTGTTGGATGAGGAAAACTTGAAAAATCGTATAAGGACACGAAAAATTACACATTAGTCATTTGGCTTTTATAAGCTCTAAGCAAAATATTTTAAAATGCGGAACCGAAACTAAATTTAAAAAACATACGTTGCTAACTTCATAATTTATATTTTTGAAATCGAAAAGAAGACCATAACCTCAAATATGATTAATATTTATTTTTTAAATAGAAAAATGTATAATGTCTGCTTTTAAACTTCGTTTTCTGAGGCATATAAGAACAAAAAATAACGTAACACTGATACCAATTACTTTATCTTCAAGAAATTATAATAACTTGCCAATTGATAATATTCCTGAGGTATCAAAAAATGAAATAAAGAAAGCTTTGAAATCGAATAATTTAATTTTTGAAGAAGGGTTTACGTGTTTCATTACATCCTGTATATTATGTCATAAGTCTAGTAAAAATTCCAAATTATATATTAATAAAACTACAGGTAGGTAGAAAACATAAACTAAAGACTAGTTTAGTTACAATGTTTGTAATTACAGGTTTATTTATGTGCAGTGCATGTAAGAAAACGGGTCAATGGAATCTACTAGAATCATCATTTTTAAATTTAAAAAAATCTAAAAAATCCAAAATACTAGATAATCAAGAAACTGAAACAGAGAGCGAGAAAATTGCAAGAACTTTAACGGAAATACAAAGCACAACTAATGCATTAGTTTCCTTAAATGATGAAAATTTAAATGATGTGTTGAAAAAATTTAAGTTGCCAGTAAGTATTTGAGTTTATATTTTAGGCCCTTAAAACAGTCTATTAGACCAATCAATATAAACTTTAAATTCTTGTTTATTAAGGCATTATTAAAAGTTAATAAACTATAAAATTTTGCAACTCTTTAACAAAACTAAAACAATCAAATTTGCTATAATTTATTATATTTTTTTGAAGCAACCAAACAGACAATTCTTAAAAGGTTGCAAGTGCACACAAAATATCTAGATGATGGTTTCTTTAAATTTATATCTACTTTCTTTTGAAACACCCCGTATAATAGAGAATTTCTAATATCTAATCGGGATGTTGCTTTAAAAATCCTTTTAGACATAACAATTTTTAAAGGCTTTAGTGTCTGGTCTAATACAATACTATATTTAGAAATGAATAACTCAAAATTGATTTCAGATCATTTCCAAAGCTGCATTTGAAAACCTTGATGTAAGGTTAAATGAAAAACAAACTTCAATGTTTTTTCCATTAGAAAACGTGGAATCTGAACTAGTTGGTTACAAAAAAATCCAAAGTAGATCTCGTGAGGAGATCACCTTACCAGACCTCACTTGCGGTGGACTGTTAACAGCTAAAGTACCAAAAAGTAAAGACACGGCAGTATTAGTTCCCAACATTTCTGATTTTTTAATTCTTGCTAATTCAAAAATCAATGTAAATGTTATCTGTTTACCAAATGGTGTAAATAATTTATCATTATATGTGCTGCCCAGTTTAGAGAAGTTTAAAAAATTGGTATTATGGTTTGGCAATGACAATCAAAGCTGGAATGCAACAAGGAGTTTTGCCAAGAAGTTAGGAGAAAAGAGATGTCAACTAGTCAGGTATCTAAATCCAAAATGTACTTTTGTGTTTTTTTATTAAATTAATTTTTTCCTAAACAAGCAACGTTACTAATTTTAATATTCAATTAAACGTTTTTTTAGTTACACTATTAATTAATACTGTATGGTACTTGGAATTTAATAACTATTTTTAGGCCCACAGATAAACAGCGATTGCCCCATTTGGACCAAAGTCAAGACTTCAAATCTATTATTTCTTCAGCTCAACCGATGTGGCACAAGTCTGTTACAACATTCGCATCGCTAAGGGCCGATGTTTTATCTGATCTTAGAAACATTGATAAGGTGACTATTCATAAAATTTATTCTTGGAGTTCCTTAAAAACCAAAAACTTCTATGCTTATCCTTAATGGTGCTTTTAGGTTCAAGGAGTCAAATGGAAACGATACCCGACACTAAACAAAATTTTAAAAGGTCACAGAAATGGAGAGTTAACCATTTTTACTGGACCCACGGGTTGTGGAAAAACTACATTCATTAGTGATTATTCTTTAGATCTTTCAATGCAAGGTGTAAGTAATAAAAACCGATCTTATAGTATTCAATTTTTTATTTAATTTTAGGTAAATACGTTGTGGGGTAGTTTTGAAATAAGAAACGCAAGATTGGCAAAAACAATGTTACATCAATTAGCAGGAATTCCGTTTGATGAAAATTTGCATTTATTTGATATGTGGGCTGATGAATTCGAAAAATTGCCCATTTATTTCATGACATTTCATGGGCAGCAAACTATTAAAGTTGTGATGGAGGTAAACAAAAACCAACTATTCATTCTTATCACATTTTTTTTCAAATAAATCTTTTAAGGCAATTGAACATGCGACTTACGTTTATGATATTTCCCACGTTATAATCGATAATCTACAATTTATGATGGGCACGGCAGAAGACCATAAATTCATGGACCGATTTTGGAAACAAGACCTCATAATTGCGGCTTTTCGAGAATTCGCTACGCGAAAAAATTGCCATGTGACTCTTGTTATCCACCCTAGAAAAGAAAGAGAGGATGATGATTTGACTACTAGTTCTATTTTTGGAGGCGCAAAGGCATCTCAAGAAGCCGATAATATCCTTATTATTCAAGATAAAAGACTGAGCTCTATCAGGGGGAAGAAATATTTACAAGTGAGTGATTTTCTTTTACTCTTAATGGAAAACTAATAGTTTTTTACTGTTTTTAGATTGTGAAAAATAGGTATAGTGGGGATTTGGGAATAATGCCTTTAGAATTTGATAAAGCAAGCTTAAGTTTTCAACAAAAAAAGGTGAAGGAAAAAAAAGTTGAACCAAATCATCCTTTACCTCAAGCCGAAAGTGATAAAATTATACCAAAACCTCAAGTTTAAGATTGTTATACACTTTATCCTTTATTATATCAAATATATTTTATGCATTTTTTAATTTTCTATCAAAAAATTAAAATATTATCTACAATTAAAGTATTTTAATAAATCATTCCTATTATGCTTTCAGACTGGGAAATCTGCTATTACATATTTAAGTTAGAAAAATCTTTTATTCTCCTTAAGACAAAACCTAGCAATTTCATAGCCTTATTTTTAATAATTATATGTTCGAAAAAACTTAATTTATTGTCAAAAATAACCAACAATGTTTAATTTGGGAAAATTTTTCTAAGGGTGATTATCAACATTGTATAAAACATCCATATGCTGTTTAGGTCTATGGAAAATGAGAAATTTCTTTTTATTGAGCTGCAAATCATTATCACACTATTTACAAAAAAAGCATTTAAATCTAACATAAGTTAATGCAATCTGGGACCCCTTTGACAATCTTATACATCTTTACATCAACTTAAACAAATACATAAATGTATTTTAAATGATGATGAAGATCATTTATGAAGCAGGTAAACAAAAGTGGTAAAATGTAATCCTCTGTGGTACTCCAGATGGCACTAAATAAATAAATAGTTTTAAGTTCTTATCTGAAATAAATAAATACAACTCATGTATTCATTTTTTATTGACTATCACAGCCCTAATATTGTTAGGAAAAATCAGATGACTAGAGCTCCCTGGCACTTTTAATAAATATACTGTTAATTTTTTTGGTTCAAGATATACTTTTAAATATTGTTATTTGTCTTGGTATACAACACCGGATTTTTTTGTACTCTTCTACTTTGTTTTTAACCATTTTATGTAATTAACTTACATCAGCTGCTTTACTCCTTTTAGTATAACTTTTATTGTAAACAGTGGAACCAGGAATAAATACTTTATTTTTAACAGCAAAAACTAAAATTTCACTTTTCCTAGGAAACTGCATCCCTATTAAATAGAAATAGAAGTAAGTAGGTTAGGAAAACAATAATAATTAACTATACACGGTGGAAAATGAAAATTTATTTTCTAATATTAAAAAAGAACAGATTACGTTGATTTCTTAACTGGTTTGCCACCTTCTCTGAATCCATTACGGAAACGCCTGCGTACGATTTTAAGATTACGAAGACGACCAGTTCCAGTGGTCTTCCTCCTTTTAGCCTTAATGGACCAGTTGTAGGACCTTAATTTTGCGGCAGGGTATCCACACTGTGCACATTGTGATTTTTGGATGTGGTATGAAGATCTACCACATCGCCTACACAAAGTGTGGGTCTTATTACGACGTTTACCAAAACTTGATGTACCCTTGGTCATTTTGACCTACCTGTAACAAAAATAATAAATGAGCCCCATTTTACTAAAAATCGGTCTTAGCCTAAAATTTTAATCAAATATTTAAAAATGTAATTGCGGTTGCAGAGGCAACGTTTCATTATCACATAAACAACGCATGTAATAACTAGAAATTATAATTATTTGAAATTGCCGCCATAGAAGTCCTAACCAATCAAAAGAATTGGGCACGTTTTATAGGAAAATGGCTGTCGCATTAAAGAGCACATTACTTTTGTGACCCAAAATATTAATTTAAAACAAAAATTGGCCAGTTATGTGAAATTAGTGTGTAAAGACTTTTTAACAATGCAGTTTCTAAAGAAATTGGTTTTTATTTTTGTGATAATGTGCAACTCGCATGCCGAGGATAAACATCCTACAATTTTAGTGTCGATTTTGGTTAGGAACAAAGCCCATACTTTACCTTACTTTTTATCAAATTTTGAGTCTTTGAACTATCCAAAAAATCGTTTATCTTTGTGGTAAGTCGCTTTTTTATGTACTTAAAGTTACTTTACAGTTTATAACCTTACCTTTGCAAACGTGAGTAAAGTTGAAAAGGGAAAGGAAGTTTAGAATGACATTAGTGCCATTAACGTCACTGACGTTGTCATGGTTACCACGTGTACCAACAGCGTTTCTTTTGAATGATCTTAATCGATTAAATCGATTTATTTCTTCATATAATCGAAAAGATTTTTTTTAGGATTAGAAGTGACCATAATGCGGATAATAGTTTAGAAATTTTGCGGCAGTGGATTTCATCCGTTAAAAACAAATATCACTCAATAAATACAGAGTTTATTGAAGATAATGCCCACTACAGAGGGGAATACGGGCCTGCTCATTGGACCAATGATAGATTTGACCATATTATTAACTTAAGAGAATCTGCCCTGAATTTTGCAAGAAATTTCTGGGCCGATTATTTACTGGCAAGTATTATTTTTATTAATAGAAAATTACCTATTGATTGTGTAAGGCGGTCGTCCCCCATTTCTGTAGTTTTTTGGGTTATTAGGCTGGGGTTGATTCAACAGTTTAATTCTTGGAGACACTCGAATTGTACTCAGATTAAGGCAGGTAGTTTTACTAGACGAAAGGTCTATATAATCCCTTACTAAATTGCGCTCATTTGCATAAATCAAAAATCCAACCATGGAAGTACAAGATTTTTTAATTATTTGATCTTAAAAACAAACAGGAATGAATCTTTCCTGATGTGCAATGACTTTTCAGACAACATAATGATTTTCTCATGTGACTATTATTATTATTATTACCACAAGCCCAAAAAATTCTATTGATATATTTCATTAATAATGTTTTCATTTAAAAAAATCAAAGGTTGAAAAAAAATAGTTTGAAATTAAAGTTTTATTGTATAATAGTTTGTTGTAATAAAATAAGCATGTTTTTGTACACTAATGTTTGTAACAATCTTTTACCAAGATACATTTTCCATTACTGCTACTTTTTATGTATCCATCATCGCAATAACAACCTGGTACACATACGGGATCGCAATTGGCGTATTGTCTATTTTGACACGTTGATACGCATTTTGATCCACATTCATAGTGAGCATTTGTATCTTCACAAGGGTCTATAAAAAATAAAAATAATATTTGTAAGTTTAGTAATAACTAAAGGATCACATTTTACCATTTTAACACTAAAGGCATTTGTGTGTTTTAGTTAAAAGGCAATAAAAAAAGGCCAATTTAATGAAATATACTGCTGCAGGAAATAACAAATATTCAGATTTATTGCTGTGAGCAATTGGATATTGACAGTTTTCTGATATTTGAAAAATTTAGAATAACACACTTTATTGGTATTGTTATATCGCACTCTACAATAATAAATGCCTATTATCTAATCCTACTATTTGTTTTCCTGTTTTCTTTATTTTCGGTTCACCCAATATCTCCAAATTAACTTTCTCAAATTCTTCGGTTAGTTATGTTTCTTTTCCTTCAAACTTCTTATATTCCACGTACCTAATTTATTGCTATTTATTTTAGTTCCTTTTTTTGTTACAAGTAGTTAATTCCTTCGAGAATACACCGCAAAAAAAATCAAATTGACATTATTTAAAAATCGCCATGTTATGGTTGACTCTGAAGAAAATCTGAATTTAATTTAAACATCCTCAGTAAGGAACTAGATAAATTTAAAATAAAAATTAATATAATCAAAAGAAAAAGTGTGGTACTAGGAACAGATAACGCAGAAATAAGGCTTAACAAGAAAAATATATAACAAGTAAATAGTTTTAAATACTTGTGTACAATTACAGAACATGGAAAAATAGATAAAGAAATTGAAGAAAGATTTAAAAATACAGGCAAGATATTCATTATCCTTAAATTCTTATTTCTGGGAAAAAAGGATATAAGTAAATAAATAAAAAGAATAATAATAGAACAAATTATCAGATAATCACTATTATTTAGTAACCAAACATGGAGATTAAGGAAAAAACTCAAAACAAGGATAAACGCAACAAAAATGAGATTCCCATGTAAAATACAAGACAAAATAAGAAATAACCCTTTTAGAAACAAATACTCATAAACGATATACAAGAAAAAATTGAAAAGGGGCAATTAAGCCAACCTTACACCAAAAGGTAGAAAAGCTTTAGATTTAAAATAAGAAGAGGAAGAAAAAAAATTTAAAAAACTTACTCTTATTATATTGACCCTGGGTTGAAGCAATCGAAAAAACGAAATAAATGATAAAAGAGAATGTTAAAAATTTCATTGTAGAAATATTGTAAGATAAACGCAAAACAATTGAATTCTTAGATTGAGAAATAATTCTGTGCCTACAATATTTCTTATATATATAGTAATCAGTGGGTGTATTATTTTGAATGCGTAATTTTTATAATTATTGACCTACATGACGCTATATACCTACAACATGATAATATTAATATATTAATCGAATGCAGCCTAGTATATAATTACTAAAAAGTAACAAAATACTTAATATGCGTCCATTAAGATTACAAATGTAGAGTTTCCCTAAGAATATTTTAGTGATAAGATTAATTTTTTGAGGATTCATTATAATAATGCCGAAAAAAATAGATTATAAATAATTTATCATTATGGTATAAGTTGCAAAAAGCATATATGTGTAAATAATTGCTTCAAAATCCACTTTTTTGATTTAGAGTTAGATATCTATATTATTGTTTATAAAGGGTGGTTTTTTTAGAGGTACAGAACTGTGAACTGAAATAAAGGTAATAAAAATCTTGGTAACGGTTGTGGTATTCTTGGTAATTCAATTGAGGACTGAAAAAGTCAGTAATCATAGATGTATAGTGCTCTTCATTTATTGTAACATTGTGGCCTGCACTATTTTTGAAGAAATATAAACCAATAATTCCACCATTCCATAAAATACACAAAATCCCAACTTTTTCTGGACGTAAGGGAAATTTTATGATGAAAATGTGGATCAAGAGCAATTTGGTTTTTAGACATAGCCAAAATTGCTATGCATGATGCTATATGGGACTTTCAGTTTTGCGAACTGAACCACAATTTTCGAAAGAGATTTTCATAATTTGCAAATGTTTTTTTTGTTTTAATGTATTCATTGGTATAACTGAAATAAGTGCTGGTCATATAAAAAACAAACCTTTAAAAAGACCCAGTTTTTCATTGTAACGCTAAGTTTCCATCGATAAACCAATAACGTTTAAATATTTTCACTCTAATGACATTTCAACCTGTTAGTTAATAATTAACTACGATTCAATAATTCGTACTAGTTTCATTACTTTTCCATGTAACTTTCTAATATGAGCTGCAATTTTAACTGAGCTATTGGAAACCAAATCTAGTTTGGAAAAAGTTATTAAAAATGTTGAAAACAAGAAAATTAATGTCTTTTCTTAATAATGTCATGTTTATCAGTGTAAGAATAATAATATTAATAATAAACCTTTAAAACCATGTATCACTCTATTAGAAATGGAACGATGGGCTTTTTGTAATAAACTTCTTCTTTTTCAGACAATCGACTGTGATGTATTTTTAACAAACCTTAATACCTTGAACTATTTAGTCTCTAAAAACTATACAGTCGTAGCACCTTTGCTTAGATCTGATGGACTTTATTCCAATTTCTGGTACGGCATGACTGATGACTACTATTACCAAAGAACAGAAGAATACACTCCTGTACTTTACAGAGAAAATTTAGGTTGGAACTTGCCGAGCATTATTTCAATAAAAAATATTTATAATTTTATTTATTCAGGTTGCTTTAACGTGCCCATGGTTCACACATGTGTTCTTATAAATTTGAGAAGAAAAGAATCCGATCACTTGACCTATGTACCTTCTAAAATAGAAAACTTTGATGGACCTAATGATGATATCATCGCTTTTGCCATTAGCGCTAACAAAAGTGCCATAACTTTAAATATTTGCAATGAAATTAAATTTGGATATTTATTAGTAAGTTACTAAACATAACTGTTTAAAATTGCTTTCATAATCTTTTACTTCTTCATTTTCGATTTTGAGGACTCGACTACAAAGGATTAATGAGCCTGTATTTTTTTAAATTCTTTAAAAATGTATGTTTTTACCAACTAACATTTCAAACTTCAAATCTAATTAGTAAGAAACATTAATTTTCTGTAATTTTCCCTTTAGGTACCTTTGGAGCAAAATGACCAACTCAATATGGATTACGAACAGATGACTAACATAAAATTGGAAGCTTTAAATGATATGGACGGACTTTACGTTAATAATTTATTAAAAAAGTTTACTGGGGAATTACCGAGAAAGGATACTCTGAGTTTCGATAAAGTATTTATGATTAATTTGTTACGGCGTCCGGAAAGAAGGCGAAGAATGGAATTGTGTTTTGATGAGTTGGGTCTTGAAGTTAATATCGTGAATGCGGTTGATGGAGAGTAAGTTTTTATTTTTATTGTTGTTTTGTAAATGGAAGACATTTTGAAGTGACAAACTCCTGGTGTCATATGACAATTTATATAAAAAAGTAATATCTGTAATTTGAAATGAGTATGCACCTTCAAGATATCAAATCAAACCAAAAAAATGCTTATTGGTCAAGATTATTCTTACCGACAAAACTGTATAAATATAATAAATAAAAAGTTAAAATTCCAGACAAAATAAAACCACTTAAATTCACAATTAAATTTCACCAACAAAATAAATAATTTATCAAATTTTTCACATTCAAAAAGTTGCTTTATTATATTCTTATCAAATGTTAATATAAGTAATGAGTATAATCTTTAAAAAAATAAATTTGTTCAAAGGACTACAAAACATTATAAAGTAAAATTAAATATTTAATTTAATTGATCACAGAAACATTTTTTCAACTTATAGTTAGCTTTTTCAAGCAAAAATCTATTATCTTGTCTTTTGAATGTTTATAAAGAATTAACACTTCTTATAATAATTGGCCAGTAGTTGAACATACTCTTCCCGTTTTTACAAACATGGATTAAATTTGTTTTATAAAAGTTATTTATGAGCTCTAAATGTCCAAATAGTATCAGAATATTATAAAGATATGATATTTATTCTTGTAATTATTTTTTTAGGAAACTAAATGAAAGCTTTCTGGAAAATTTAAAATTTATGCCAGAATTTTCCGATCCTTACCATAAGAGGTAAAAAAATAGCAGTACTATGATTTAATATATTTACTTAATAAAATTAAGATTTTTTTATTATTATTATCTTTTAGGCCAATGAAACTAGGTGAAATAGGATGTTTTATGAGCCATTTTAATATTTGGAACGAAGTACGTGTAACTTATTAATTTCATTACATTCTTCATGCAATTCTATGTTTTTATTTTAGATTGTACAAGAACGTTATCAAACCACGTTGGTTTTGGAAGATGACATTCGATTTGAACCATTTTTCAGGCATAAAGTCCAAACACTTATGGCTGAGGTTAGAAGAATACCAAATTGGGATTTGGTGTAAGTTATTTTCAAATTTGTTCCGACTCATCGGTTAACTAGTTTTTTACCATTTTATTTTTTAACATGTAACATTGTACAACATAAAAAAGTAGAATTTAATGGAAATACCATTTGTTAGGGTTGAACAAAAAATGTCACTGCAAAGCGCCAAAGTATAATTGTGATTTGCTTTTAAAACGATAGTTTATTGATTACTATAGTTAAAAAAAAATAAGAACAACTTGTTTTAAACAAGTAAATAATAATTTCACTTAGACACTTGACGCTTATGGGTTCGAAAATGGCAAATGGTAGTTCACTTATTGTCAACTTAAAATTCTGTTTTCTTTTACTTCTATTTCAAATTTGAGGCTTCAGCTATTAAAATTCAGTCGCTCTATAACAAACGACTGGTTTTATTGGTAGTATCGCAAAACTAGTTTTATGTGAATATGTTTTTTAGATATTTTGGTAGAAAACGTCTTCAAGAAAACGACGAACCCTGGGTGGAAGGAAGCAAATATCTGGTACACGCCAGTTACTCCTATTGGACGTTGGGCTATGCTCTTAGCTTTAGAGGAGCGACAAAACTTCTACAAGGCGATCCTCTTACTCGTCTCGTTCCGGTGGACGAGTATCTTCCGATTTTATTCGATAAACATCCTCAGGATTCTTGGAAAGGGCATTTCCCGAAAAGGGATTTGGTCGCTTTTTCAGCGGCGCCTCTTTTGGTTTACCCAACGCATTATACAGGAGAAAAGGGGTACATCAGTGACACTGAGGATTCTATTGTTATACCTGAAATTTTAATTGCTACCAGAGAGGATTTGTGAATGAAATATATTATTCGAATGTGCAATGTAATTTGATGTAAGATTATTATTAATATTATTATTATTAATTTTTTATTCTAATATGTTTTTATTAAGAGGCCAAGCAATACTCTTTAAAATTAACTTTGTTTAGATTAAAAAGAAATGTCTTTAAAAGATGTGCCATATTATATTTAACATAAACGTGTGCCTTAAATTTGTAATTTTTAACACAGTGCCATTTTGTTTAATGTTTTATAAATAAAAATTATTTTATCATATGTAACGAGTTTATTATTTATAAAGGAAACTATATTTTAACTGTATAGAAGAGAAAAGACAAAATAAAATTGTGATTTGTTTTTAAAACTGTAGTTTAATGTTTGCCATATATTCTAAATTACTTTGTCTTGTTGTTTATTAATATAAGGTATACAAACATAAAAATACAAAAAATACAATTCACAAATCAATGTTTACAACTGGTAAAATAAGACACTAAAAGTTTACATTTCGCAAAAAAGTCAACCGCCAAAACATTTAAAATAAAATTTGTTTGAGCTTAGATTTAAAAATACGAACATAAAAATTTCAGAAATAATTCAAGCAAACATATTAAAAATAAGTTTTTAATAAAGTGGTTAAATGAACATTAAAAAAGTGTGTTTAATTAACTAATTGGTATAAATTTTAAGTTTCAGATTATAAATATCCATGATATAATTTTATTTATTAAGTCGTAAATTAACGATATCTTTAACACACTGAAAATAAATATAATTGGAAAGTCATTAAAAATTTTTATAAAAAAAATCTTTCAATAATGAAACTTTTTCGATGACTTTTTGGAAGACTTTCCTCTTAAGTATAAACAATTTTTGAAATAATGTCAAGTTAGAATGTAAAAATAGTATAACACAAAAATTTTAAATACAAATGCATTGGATTGTCTTAAAATTTTTTTGAATTTGGCTTTCTTGTATTTTTTACTTTCATAAACATAAATGCTATTCTTCTATTTAAAAAGTAAATTTTGGTAGTTGCTAATATAAATAAGTAATTGTAACATGTTAGTGAAATTAAACACCAATTTATTTACGGTATGTGGTCAAAAAAATTTCTGCGAATTTATATTCTAATTAGTTATGCTTTGCAATTTTTATTAAAAATTAATTCTCTGTTAATCATCAACGCACTTTATTTAATTATATAAAGAGGTAAGAGGTTTCCATTTTGTATACCGGGTGGTTCAAAAATGTATTTCTTCATATACCAACAAAGTAAATTCAAATTTAAGTAAAAAAGCTTATCAAAAATTAGGGTAATCACGAAAATTGATGAAAAAAAAAATGTTTGTGTTGCATTATTTGATTTATTATCGTTATTCTGTAAAAATTCTTATTAAGTCCCAAATTATAAATTGGATCTCAATGTGGGTAAGAAGTTGTATAACTTAATTGAAAATTAGTTATTTCAAGTATGTATTAGTACTTATACTTTCAAATTTATGTAAAGTTTAACGAAACATAGAAATTCATTAATATTTGAAATAGACACGTTGAGAGAAATATCAGCATTGTTACGGATATATTATTCACACCCAAATTTATTTTGGTTAAATAACAAAAAATTATGAATGTTTTTAATGGCTATATTGTGTCTGTAATAATATTCAAATTTAACCCATTTTCTCTCTTAATTTATGTCACAATGTTATTTTTAATTCTATATTTTCCCTACGCCTCTGGCATATTTCTTCCTTAATTATATTCCAATATTGCTCTCTTTATGATATGATCAATTTATGTAATAATACCCAAAGCTCCGTGCTCCTAGTTAATTGAGATTAATTTTAAACGGTAAATGAATTGAGGAGAACGTAAAAACCATTTCAGTGTAAAAATATATCTCGGACTTCATAATGATGAAGAATGAGGAGCTAATAGATATTTTTATTTTCGGTGCTAGTTATGAAACTACCGTTGCAATAATTTTAATTTCTGTTCACTGTTTGATTCCGATCCGAATGTAGTATGAAATTAAATAAGGAAATTTCAATATACTAAAATCCACGGCTCAGTGACTATAATTTTTTCAATACCTTTCTCTGGTTTTTTTAACAGAAATGAATAGTTATAAATATTTTGATTTTCTCAAATCAAGATTTTATTTTTAATTTGAAATAATAGTTGCATGATTAATTGGATGGTTTTATTTTATAAATTTTCAAAAATTAACCGATTATTCTATATAAATAATGGATAAACTTTCAATAATTACACCGTAACACGAATCCATTAAATTTGAAGCGTTAAATGTGTTTATTTATTGAAAGAAAATTTTAATAAACTGAAAAGAACTAATACAAAACCAATTAGGGCCGTAATGAGAAGAGTCAACGAACAGAAAGTTTAGCTTAGCAGATGTTCTCTAAATTATCTGCCTTTTTCCTCCAATTGCATATTGCAGATGACTTATTACCTGCAGAAGAAATGCTAAACACAATTGAAATTATTGAACTGTTCGAATGAATGATATTTTATTATACATTTAAATTTTTTCATTGACTTAATTTTCTAAGAGACACAGTCCAAAAAAGAAGAATTTTGTTATATGAAAATCACAGAGAGCATCAGAATTATAGAGAGAAAATATTTTTACTAACAGGGAAGTGTTTTTATTATTGAATAAATTTTCTATGAAACTCAGACCAAAAAAGAAGAATTTTGTTTTGTGAAAATCACAGAGAGCTTCAGAATTGTAAAGAAAAAATGTTTCTACTAACAGGGAAGTATTTTTATTATTGACTTAATTTTCTACCAAACACAGTCCAAAAAAAGGAGAATTGTTTTGTGAAAATCACAGAAAGCGCCAGAATTAGCAAGAGAAAATATTTCTACTAACACAATAGTATTTTAATCTTAAACTAGTAACTTTTGAAAAAAAAATTATTAATCACAAAGTATTTTTTTAGTTAGGATACGTGGTTTTATTGAGTTAGAAAGAGAGTTTAGGCGGCCCCATTTGGACGCCAATGTTCAAGCAATAACATAACAATTCTAATCCATATTTACCACCAAGATTCTAAACTGATCCCACCTACAAATCTTTTAGAATGTTGGGTATAAAACGTGAAGGGATGAGTAAAAATAATCATTCTGATTCCTCCATTTCTAAATCGACGAAGATTGTGACCAAGTAAGTTTTTATTTATTTTTTCTGTTTAGTGTTAACTAGAAATATATAATTATTATAATATATTTAAAGCAATATATATCAATTATAAAATAATAACTTTTTATAAAGGGATACCTGAGGCAATGGGAAATTAATTTGGAATCGTCAAATAAATTAAGAATGATCATTTTTCTGTTATCTTTAATCTTGAATTTCTTTGTTTTAATAAGTTTAATGAAAAATGATTCAATATTATACTACTATACCATATTATTTAAAATAATATATACACGATACTTAAAATATATTCAAAAAATTATATTATTATAAAACGCTTTTTATTATACAGGGCGTCCCAAAATTCTATTGCCAACGTTTTAGGGCAAATACGTTGTGTCAAATTATGCTGATTGAGGTAAACAATTTATATCACCTTTTCCAAAATACAGGGTGTTAAAGTTTAAAAAATAAAATAGTTTATCTTTAATAAATTTTGAATGGTGCGATCGATTATAATAATATAATAGTTTTAATATGAATATGTGAATTCTAGTTTTTTTCAGGGACGTGGGGTAGGGCCCAAAGATCCCTTTTTCCACTTTAGAATTTCTCGCCACTGGGTAAAATGTTGAAATTTTAAAATGTTTCAATTCTACAAACATTCCTTAGAAAAAAATCAGTTTTACTAAAATTAACCGATTTCAAGAAAAATATGATTTTTTATGAACGCACATGTGGTTATTTGGTAAAAATACAAAGCACTTATTTCCTAATTAATTGTACGAGTAATTACAGTTCTAGAAAATAATATTTATACTTTTAAACTATACGTTTTATATATTTCTTCATAAAAAAGTCAGATTCTAATTTGCTAAATTTAAATGCATTCGAGAAAATATTATTTTACATTAATGCCATTCAGATATTTTTCTTAAAAATGCTTAATTTTAACATAGTAAAATGTATTACTTTTTTACTAAGAAATGTTGGTAGAATTAAAAAATTGAAAAGTTTCAGCATTTACTGTACGCCTCTGAAAAAAACTAGAAATCACCTATTCATGTTAAAACAAAAATTTGATTACAATCGATAGCACTATTAGAAATTTGGTATATCGAATTTTCCATAGAATGTTGACGGTCGAATTTTGGGACACCCTATATATATCTATATAAAACCAGAAAATAAACCTACACAAAAATGGATTAAATTTTATAACAAGAACATTACTTACATATATGTTTAACATTGTTAACTACTTGTTAATAAGAATAAGAAAACAATACCAAAAACATATTGTTTCTCAACGCTGTGAAATTTATTAGCTATGAATTATTTAATAAGTAGAATACAAAAAAAAAAAATCACAAATTTTCTATTATACAACCTAAGCAATAATCTTTTGCTATATTATTGTATACTGTATCAATATATAAATAATTTTTTGCAGAAATGTTTGGGTTTTTCGTTTTCATTGCAGTGTCTGGTAAGTTTAAACATTTCATCAACAATTGAATTATTAATTTATTACGCCTTATGCTTTTCACAGTATCCCTGACATTTGCTGGTACTTCCAAGCACCATCAGCATTTGAAAGTCGTAGTACCTGAACAACAAGTCCAATCCAGTCACAACTTAGAAATAGCTGCTGAAGGCTACGAATCAGCAGCTTATGGAGGCGGGGAATTAGAAGACCACGTCGGTGGTGGTGCTGCCGTTAGTTCTGGCAAGGGCAGTACAGGAGCTGAACTCACTAGTTTAGCCCACAACTCAGCAGTACAAGCCAAAAACGCCGTCAGAAGCCAACACACAGCTGGAAGCCAAGCAGCTTTTGGCGTCAAAAGCAGCTTAGCCAGCGCTGCAATTGGAGTAAGTTATTTATTATCTACATTTATATATAATACTCAATTACCTATTTTTATTTTATTTAGGCCGCCCAAACCGCCCAAGCAGCTCTAGTCGGCAAACAAGCCATCGTCCAAAATTTAAAAAAACAAGCAATCGAAGCCCAACACCAGCTTCAAGCCGAAATTTCTCAGTACCACCAACTCGAAGCTGTGTCGCAATCAACGGCGCAAGCTTCCCAAGACGCCCATTCTCTCTTAAATACGTTGACCGCTGCTGTGGCTGCAGCTCAAGCGGGAGCGTCTCACTCGGAACGAGCCGCAGCTGAAGCCGCTAATGCAGCAGCCGCTCAACACTCGATGGTGGACGAAGCTAAACAAAAAATTGGGCAAATATTGAGCCAGCTTCAAGTCACCTTAAGCGACTTACAAGAGACTGAAGGATCAGCTATTAAAGCTGCCGAAGCTGCACACATTGCGCAGTCTAATGCTGCTGCTGCGGGATTAGCGGTTGCAGCTGCTAGCGCTAAAGGAGGACATAGTGAGCATGATCATTCTGGAGGATATCATCACTATTGATAAATAAATGGTTGTAATTTTTTAAAATAGGTTAAATATATTTTTTAAGTATATTTGAATTGTTTTTATCATCGATTTATTACTTTTTCGTAATTTGTGTTGCCTATCTTGTAAATATGTTGTAATACATAAACAATCGATATTTTCATTCGATTATGCAACAATTTTGTGTTGGTACAATTGGTTTGCAGTTAAATAGGATTTTTAAAAATTTGAAATCAGACAAATCAGCTAATTAACCTAAAACTTCAAAATTTTTAATCAAACCCAGTTTTTCATTCATTTTTTTATCATAACATGCTAAAATTTACGTAGTCATGTCATTCATTCCATCGCCATATTTAGTTAGATTACAAGAGTTGAAACTATGGCAGGGGAATTATGACCATTTATTACAAAAAAATAAATCACAAATTACTGACTGCTCTGATTTAGAATCACTAAACGGAGTAACACCGTTGAATGATTCGAAAATAGATGACAATATGGCTTTAAACCCTGGTAATTGGGACAATAAAGCTCTTTCGCCCGTCCATACATTTAACGAAATAGAAGAAAAAATTGATGAAGATCAGACTATGAATGTGCCACTAAAACCCAAGAGACCGTTTTTGAAAAAAGGATCCGGCTTAGCTAGGTTTAATTTGAAGCCAAATGTAATTATTTCAAGGAGTAAAAAATGTTTGCCTTCTAAATCTAAAAGTGCCATTACAACTTGGGTAGAAATTGAGCCTGAACAAAATAAACCAACACCCTTAAGAGTTCCTGAAATTACTATCAAATCTAAAGCGTGTTGGAGTAAGATTTCTGAAAATGACGTTTGTGAAAAGATTAATGAATTAAGTGCAACTCCTGTTTTTCCGAAAAGGTCAAAAAATTGTATTAATTTTGAAGGTGATATGTAAGTAACATACTGTGATGAACATCTTCAAATTGTAGCTCATCTATTAAGATCATTGCAAAAAGAGAATCTAGGTTTAATATCTTTGTAGGAACGACTGTAATAACTTGGACCAAACAGACAAGGAGCTCCGTTTATTTGAGGCATTAGAGAAAAAGGTTGAACAGAATAGTTTTTCTTCAAATAATTCAAGCATTATGAGGTTGCTTTCATATACTCCCAGAAAGCCAAAATTTGCAAATACCCCAAAAGAATATCAGGAACAGAATTATGAAGTTTTGACAAAAATTTTACAAAATTTGAAACTGTTTTCTCAAAAAAGTACTCATGAGTATACAACAGGTAGTGTGATTATTTTTTTAAAATTCTATGCTTATTTGCCCTATACATAAAGGCACTATAAAATAATTATTTTGTTAGCTCTTACATATTTTGTTAGATACTTCATTGAAGAAATCAAGCCCTGATTCCACTTTCCACTCTGAACTTGATGGTGACAAATGGTCCAACACAAATAGCCGTGCACAATCCCCATCAAGTTTCTATACGGATTTTGAAAACACCTTGGAAAAACCAGAAAAAATTGATGCTGGCATCAATACTAGTTTTGTAGATTCAACTGCGAGAACCCAAACGCAATTTGCTGAATGCTCCGATTGCATTGAACTTCGAAATCAAATAGAAAACATGAAAAAAGAAACGCCTGATATTACAGTATGTATGAACATTAAAAATTAATGTATTGTTTATTTTTTTATTTAAATTTATAGCTTGAAAAAGCAAAATTATGCGATTTTGCTAAAGAATTGGAGATGAAACGTGATCAGATTCATCAAGAAGTGGAGTACATAAAAAACAAATATGAAAAAGATATAGAAGATTTGCAAGAAGAATTAGTATCTGAAAGGAGCAAATTCGAAAGGGAGAAAGCGTTACTTGATACGTAAGTTTATTTATTAAAAATTTGTGTTTGTTTAATAAGAGAAAGTTGTGTCGAAACGACTCTATTATCTAAACAATTTGTTATTTAGGTACCTCAAAGATTCCCGTTCAAAAAAAAAAGACCGTGAAGAAATTGATCTTTTAAAACAGGAGCTCATAGACCTCAAAGAACTCATGAAATTGAAAGATACAAAAAATGGGACGACTCAAGCGAGACTAAGGAACCAAATAAAACAGATGGAAAAAGAAAAATTGGAACTTAAATCGTCACTGGAAAACCTGCAAAAAGAAAATGCTAAATTGGCTGCCAGTCAAAAAGTTCATAGGAACGTCGACACTAAGATGTTACAAGAAATTAACAGAAATTTGAACAGGTTTTTTTTTACTTATTTTTAATTTTGAAGTGCATTTGTTATAAACACGGAATTTTACAGGTTAACAGAAGAAACTAAACAACTGAATAAACCCGAAAATAAATCGAATATTGATAATGATAAAACTAAACGGAAATTAAGAAGAAAGAGTATGGGAGATCTAAAAGAAAAAATCGATAAAAAATTAGATAAGCAGGTAAATCCAATTGATCGAATGACTTCTGTCTTTATGTTTTTATCGTATTAAATTACTTTTTAGTTAAATAAAACAGCCAATGCATTGAGTAGTGCAGACGAAAGTGGAGATGAGAAAAAATCACCTTCCCTTGAAGTGATTTACGATAAGAAGTGTTTGCATTCCAACTTAGAGAAACAATATGAGACGACTTTTGGATTAACTTCTGATAAAGAAAATTATATAAAAAATATGGACGAATCAAAAAAAGGTAATTGTTCTTATTATTCAAACTGCGAAAAAATATACAATTATTTTCAGATATTGCTATATTATCTGAAAAAACTTTTGACGATGGTTCACGAGAAATCAAATACTCAAGCGGCACAACCAAAGTAATATCCCCTGATGGCAAATACGTCTACATCCAATACTCAAATGGAGACATCAAGGAGACAAACCTGAACAAACACATTCAAAAATATTACTTTATGGCGAAAGACGTGTGGCTTACAAAATATGATGATGGAATTGAGCTAGTAGAATTTCCAAAGTATACAAAAACATATATGAAAGTGAGGAATGTAACAATTAACATTTTTCAGCGGACAAAAAGAGAAAAGGTTCCCTGATGGTAAAATAGAAGTTATCTCTCCAGATGGAACGCAACTGATAAAATCCCCTGGAGGAACCCAAGAAATCAACTATCCTGACGGTACAAAAATTGTTACCACCAGTGAGGAGAAAATTATTTATTTCCCTAACGGACAGAGAGAAACTCACAACAAAAAATATAAGGTATTTATTTAATACAATCATTTGACATGGAGATCTATAGTTCGTTAGGTGGGTTTTTACACTTGCATTATTATCATCTGATATAAAACTCATTTTTGTGTTTTAGAAACGGGAATATCCAGATGGTACTGTAAAAATTTTGTATCCTGATGGTAGTCAGGAATCTCGTTATGCAAATGGAAGGGTTCGAGTTAAAGATGCAGGCGGGATTCTAATATTAGACACCCACATCTCTGGAATGAAATAAGGACAATTTTTGTTAGTTTGTTATTTATTTTAGGTATTTTGTAAAAGTGATATATTTGGTATTAAATTGGTTTTTCCATTGGTTAGTGTACTTATTAATCTAGACAAATAAAATTAATTACAAGGGAACTATTCCTCTCCTTTTGCAACTTTAACAGAAATAAACAGCTATTTAGAATTTAAATAATTGTATCACGTTTCATTTGTTTTTTTGTAAATCCGACCATCTTCAACTCAATACTCATGCAATATTCTCAAAGGATGTGGATTTAGTTAAAAATTAATTTGAATCCATTTTTTCCGATTTTAAAAATGAAATTCTAAATTTAAATAAAAATAGCTTTTCATTTTAATCTAATACTTTATTACCCTCTTTGTGTTATAAATTTTTTGTAACGCATCTAAGGCTGCAGTTTCTTTGGCAATTTTGACATTTTCGCCCCATCCTAAAAACAAATTTAACTAATTAATTTTTTTTAACCATTATTAATAATCTTACCGATTCCTACAAGCTTTTTATCAACATATAACCCAACTTGAAAGCAAGCCAAAATTGTGTTAGAAGCTGATTCGTTGCATAGTCTTGGTTCAATTGAGGACGATCCTTTTTTCTTTAACACATTTCTGAGGTGTTCATAGGGATTTTCCGGGTTCCATATTTCCATAACATCCTTATCACTTAATTGGCTTAGAACAAAATCTTTAACAAAGTTTTCAGCACGTTGCAGGTTTTGCGACTGGTTCAGGACTGATACTACTGCTTTGAATGTATCACTTAAAGTTTTTTGGGATACAGGAAATTCCTTAAAATAAATTCAATACTCAAAAATTGTTATTTGGGTACATTTTTGAAACTTACATTAGTTAGAACGATATCTTTAAGGCCAATGTGGCTACCGACATGGGAGAGCATAGCTTCTGTAGTTAGATAATTTAAAACAGAATTTGATAATTCTATTGGGTAAGCTTTTTCTAATTCCTTCTTTAAATACATTTTTATTATTTCTTCTCCTTCCTCAATCTGTTTTTGGTTGTGGACAATTTGTGTTTGTGGTAAATTACCACCTAAAATACATTTAATAGATTTGTCTACAGTGGATGTTTATTTCATTTACCTGAGTTCTGTTGTGTTTCTTGTAAATTTGCATACTCTTTTTGAATGAGTGCTTGTTTTAATAAATCTCTATTCAATTCTTCTCCCAGGCGTTTGCCAAAGGCATATAATTCTGTATCATAATTCCATTCGAGGTAGCTGCTCCTTGGTCTTTCAGGTTCTGGACCTAATCTTTCTCTTCGTCGGTAGAGCTCTTTTAAAGTTGGTGATACCCACCTTTTTATGTTACGGGATTCTTAAAATTAAAATGTTGAAAAAAAATTGATATGAACTAATATTACCTTTATACCCGCTATCCTGAAATAATTATTATATTGAGAAATGCAACGTCCAAAAAGTGAAATGGACTGTTTATACATTGTCATTTTATAATATATTTATAAAAATGTTCATGAACTTTTTGTGGAACTTTAACCTCATTCTTCTTTTCTTTTATTTTAACAAATCATAGATTATACAACTCATTTACCACCCTTCCTTCAAATTCAGGAACAGATTTAGTTCCTACTCCAACCGCCCTGAGGCCACCACCTTCGAATTCATTTTATAAAACTCTTTACATACATTACAGCGATTATTCGAAAGTATTCATCATTCAATAATAAAAAATTTCTTTGCTGAAGTCATACTATCAGTTGATTTGCAGAGCTTTAAAGCTCTTCTATTCAAAATTTCAGCCAAATCAAAACACTTTTTATTTTCGAAAAAATCGATGGACAATTTAATTCTTCGAAAATTATTGACATTGCGAAATAGAAACTTTTTTCTAATTGTGTTCCCTCAAAGCCCCTCAATGTAAAATTTGATCCAAATAAAAAATTATTTTAGGCGTCTTCCTTTTGAAATTTGCTTAAATCTTGAAGAACCCAAATTAATAAGTAAACCTTTTTGGAATATACAAAAAGCGAGAAGGGGATTTTTTAAATTTAATTATTAAATAATTTTTGTAACGGATATTGTTACTTTTATCAAATTTTTTGTCGTCTTCTATGAAAAAATATTACTCCGTTAAAATAGCTGAGCAGGACACGATTTAACATTTTCTTAATTTTGTTTTAATTCATTTCTTTGCAGGGAAATATTTCTTAGACATTTGAAGTTTTAACGTTTGTTCAATTGTGGGAAATTCTAAACATTCCAATTTTAATCAAAAATTATACAGACGCGGTAAATAATAAGCTAAGAACTTAGGACTGTTTTATTTTCTAAAATATAAAAATAATTTACAACTTATTACAAAAAATATAATTTTAACTTAATTAACATTAAAGATTTAAAGCCAAGGATGCCAAGCCGGATCCATACGACACAGATTATCGTGACTATTTGCTGCAGCTACCAAAGTAGCAACCTGAAAAAATATTGAAAACATGTAAGTATTTTTCTACGAGAGTGTGGAAAATGCTACTTTCCTGCACTCATTTTCGGCTTCGCATCGTTTGGCATTGCCAAAAAGTACATTAAAGTAAATACTATTAAACTTACCTTGCTTTCTGTTCCTTCAAAGTGAGCCAAACTTGTAAGTCTATTGGAAATTGATGTCACAGCTTTATTTACCATATTGATAATCTGTTCTGCGGCTTCATTCATTTTTTCTTGATTGGTTAAATCCTCTGGCTTTTTAGCTCTTGATAACATCATTTCATCTCTAATAATTGGTTTAAGAATTGACAATACCTAAAAATTAAAGCATAATAATAAAGTATTGGCAATTTGCTTAAATTAACGAAAAATGTACCTTAAAATTCGGATATATAAAGCACCGCGATGTAGCTATCATTGATGTTGTGAGAGGTCCAGCCACACCGATACTTGATAAATACTCAATAATATTTGGAGTCAAACGGAAAGGAACTGGTCGAGTGGTGTCCAATTCGCCTGCACGGAGAAAAATAATTAAATTAAAGAAATTTGTCGGCGCCAACAATGACAAAAACCAAAACATCAAGAGGACAACCTTAGATTTTCTTACCTGTACTATCGTCTACATCAAACTTAAAATAAGCGACATTCATTAATCCAGAATCTTGATGCAAATACATCATATCAGGGTTTAATCTTGTCAAGTGAAAAACGTATTCGGCGAAACAAGCTAAAGCCAATTGTAGCGTAAACTGCAAAACAAAACACAAAGTATTTAGAAAAATATCACAATACTTTTGAAAACACAGTTACCATTTTTCTAAATTGCCAATAATCCGTGGCGGAAGGGAACGTCGTTATTGCCCATTGCTTTATAATAGTCCGTGGAACTTTTGTTTGCTGTACTCCTTTCAAAATATCCCTGTAAACTTGATGACTGGCTTTTATACCCCTACTTTGAACTTGGGCCAACCTTTCGTAATAATACTGTATCGGGTCATCGTGCTCAATGCCTGTAAATCATTCGTTTGATCAAAAAAACTAAATAAAGAAATATATTTGTTATGTCCCTACCTAATTTAGTACAACTCTTTTTGAAAACGTCTAGCAGAGATATTGATGCTGGATTATCTTCAACTAGTCTTATTTGTTGAGAAAGTGCCACTACCCTTGGCACTGTGTAATGTAAAAATCTTCTAGCAGTTTCCTAAAAAAATTAATAGGTTGTAATACCAACAACCAACCAGAATATTAGAAACAATAATAAAGAAGAAATTATTGTTTTCTGAGTTACTGAAAATGTATTCTTACCTTCTGTTTACCCAAATACAAATTCAACATTCTTAATAATTGCAAGACTCTTTCTTCTCGTCTTGCATCGGCCAATCCTGAATCGTTTACCACAAGGTAAGGATATATTTTACCATTGTGTCCTCTTATGTAGAGCCTTCTGGCAGCTGTGTTGTGTTTCTGTACAACATCGACCCTCGGCATAAACCTTGCGATCCTCACGAAGTAATGATTATGTTTCGGAATCAAAAATTCACCGGGCAATTCCACTTCGGCAGTTTTCAACGTAAAATTAGAAAGGAACCGACACTTTTCTTCTATCAGACTCGATCTGCAATAAATACCGTATTTTGGAATATAAAATAAAAGTATGCGGATAATGTACAACTTACTGCAACAACATCTTCGATCTGTCGTCTAATATTTTAATCCATTTTTTTAATTTAAATATCAACGTATGAAGTCTCATCGAGTTTGATTGCGAAAAATCAAAATCTCTTGTAAACTCTTGCTTCATGGCAATAAAAACTGGATCTTGGTACGTGGCTTCGGCTCTGCGCGCCAAACTTTCAGAAGCGGCGGAATTAAACGTAACATTTACCGAACTAGAAATATTCTCTACGCCGATACCGAACGTCGACATTAGTTTTTTAACGAAGTTCAGTATATGCGGCGTTATTTTCGCTTCGTTTACAGCTTCCCTGTTTTCAAAAGCAATCGCGTAACATTTAGTCAATCCTTGGCGCAACTGTCTTAACACTTCTTCATACCAATTCTCCCTGAACCATTCCATTTGATCCGCGATACCTTCTAAACTAGATAATACTGTCGTATGAAGATCTCTCTGCATCTTCATAATCTTCGAGCACCTAATCATAGCTGGAGTAGCTTTAATCGTCGATCCTTCTGTTGGGACCGTCGCAGCTGTACTCGTACTACCTTCAGAAGAACTAGACAAACTGCCTTGACTATTCGATTGTGTTCCCGTCTCCGCATTCTGGGAATCTTGCGTTTGTAATTGCAACGTAAGTTTCTGAAATTAAAGCAATTCTTGTATGAACACAGAATAAAACGTCAAAATTTATACACAGTGCAATTGAATTCATGTTAGCCAAAAATTGAGTTACTTTCTTTCTAATACGACTTGGGACTTCAAAAGAAATACTTGAACCATTCAAAAAATGTATTTAAATTCTTTCATATATTTATTAAAAGAAAACAAACCAGCATGTAATAATATTGTGACTAAAATAATACAACTATACAGTTTCAAGGTAAATATGTAACTTTTAACACACCCTTTCAGTATCAAAATAGTACTTGTTCAATTTTAAAATTCATATGCGTTTAATGTTACAAATAAGTACTTGAACATCTTTTATGGTTGTTAAAATTTCTAAAACTGGTACTTGAGAACTATTTTTAGAACTTCAAGGATTTACTCTATTGATTTTAAAGCTTGGAAAAATACATTCAAAGCTTGACAGCAACTTTCAATGAGAAAATACTTACTTGTTCACTATTGGTTTTCCGTGCAGCTGCAGCTCTCAAAGTAAGGTATAAAGTACGAGTTGGGAAATATACAGCCTGAGGAAACATTCTTCCTACCTGACACAATAAATTCAGTATAACATTGTCTTCATATTGCACCAGACAATTTAGCAATTGTGGTGTCCACGGTAGCCACAGAATGGGAGGAACACCCACTGAGTATTTGTCCAATGCTTCCATTAAACTGCAACAAAATAATAGTATTATCCAGATTTTTTAAAAATTCGTAATCTATGTACCTGGAATTTTCGTCATCATAACTAAGCAGCCACAAAACCTTGGCCAGATATTTTCTAGCTTTCGGCTCGTTCTGGTGCCTACAGGCGTGCAAAAGGCAAGCCATGGCGTTAACACCTAAATTGATTTGTCTTTGATCCCGGGTGAAAATTTGTTCCAGATAATCTCCGTATAAAGCCCAGGCTTTTGTAGAAGCGTCATGCATTTGTACAGCAGCGGAAAACATTTTGTTTGCCTCGTCGGATTTATCTAAATATAACATAAAATATGATTTTCGAAACATTGTTTTACATGATTGAAAGAGCGTTATACTCTACGCGTGAACTACGTGAGGTTAATTTCAAAAGCGTAAACATTATTTAATATAAATACAAGACTAATATATTGGGAAAGGGCTCAGTGGTACCCGTCTGGGGATTCAAGCGGTCCCCCGACCGTAGGGGAAGTCCCCTCAAGAGCACCCCTTAGTAATAACTCAATTTGTATCATTTTTAAATATTTGTTGAACCCTAGGATAATAGCGCGACAATATTTTATTTCAGTGTTAAAAATAACTTACTGCTAAGTTGGAACAATAATCCATTTAAAGCATAGAACTCGGCGGTCATTTCTTTCGAAAAGTATTGCATTTTAGTACGGCTAAGAACCTCCAAACCTTCGTTTATTTCGTTTTTATTGATCGCCGAATTTTGAAGGTAACACTTGACCTGCTGTCGGACTTTTTGGAAGCAGTCGACTATTGGAACACTGGAGATGCTGTAGATTTTGTTCAAAGACTCCAGACATACATTCACTAACTTATGCTTTCTTGCTATCTTTCCAAAATGGATGCTGGACTATAAAATAAATAAAAATAATATAAGTCAATTCATATTCTATTGATAACAATAAAATGTTTACCTGCGCTGATGCGTGAACACCTAGCATAGAATTTGTAGTAGTAGTATCCCTATTGCTATCATAATGATTAACAATAACTTGATAATGATGTTGTCTCCAAGTAAAAATGTCGTTCCAATGGACTAAATCGTCGGCAATGACTGGTAATCTATTACGCCACGTTTTTACAATAGCTTTCATATCATGAAGAGAATTTTGATGCCCTTGTAACAAACCTTTATGGATTTGGTACGCTTCTTGCAATTCCATAATCTACAAGAACATTAATTGAATTAGAAACAAAATTTGTTAATAACATTTCTAAATTTTCATTATTTCTCACTTTTACTTCAATAAATTTAACAACTTATCAGTTAAAATACGATATTTGTAAATTCTATATTTAAGTAGCTTGAAAAGTGAAAATTTGTTCATAATGAATACTGGAAAGGGGCATGCACATAGGTACACAGTGTATTTAATTTAAGTGATTTTTCTAGTTGTTTTCAATAAAGTTGATAAAAAGACTGAGTTCACCAGTTATTTCTTGAATTTTTGGAATAAAATTTTTTAGTTTTAGTTTAAAGAAATTACCTGTTGGGCTGCTTGAAGGTAAGGCAAGTGAATGTGGCTAACAATGTGCGGTAGTCTTCTCCATTCGTTTAAGCATAAAGCACTGGCGCTTTCGACGTAACGTTCCACTATTTTCATTGGTTTAGTTTCGTCTGGTTGACAGATAAGTAAAAATCCACCATACATGGTGATTTTCCAACCCAGCTCCTTGGGACAAGTATATTCTACGTTCTGTAGGGCGTCCTTCATTATATCCCAATTGGGAATTCTCCAAGCGCTTTCTAACAATAAGTAAGGGTCGTAACATCCAGTTTTTGCGTACTCCATCAGAATATCCCATTGGTTCAGTTCTTTTGCGCATCTAGAGAAAAAAATTCATATACACTATATAGTGGATCATTTATAAATATTTTACCTGATCCAATGGTCTTTCCATAATAAAATTTCCCTTTGAGTGTGCGTTGGGACGGGTCCCATGTTATTGTCCGCTTTGTGTTTAGCCATGGCCGCTTCATAAGCCCCTTGCGCTTGTTCAAAGAAACCGTGTTGCTCATATGCTATAGCAATGCTGGTTTCTTTATAGTGAGCGTGACGTTGCCAAAGTCCCGCCCAACAGTCTTCTTCGCATAACAAGTGATAGAGTTCACCCAAACAATCGAGTAACTCCTAGAAAAAAAAAAAATGTGAGAATTAGAAGTTATAGAGAGTTCAAGTTTAGTTGAATGTTAAATTATTGTTTTTTTTTTGTGAGAATACTCACCGTTTTGGATGGTTCTCCCTCAAATTCGTAACAACTGGCAGGATTTGATGATTTAGCTAAAGAGTTCGGATCAAATGCGAGTTGTTCCAACCCTAGAGCCATTCTATGCCACAGATTGTGAGATTTTCCTAAGTAAGTCATAAGAGGCCTGAAATAACAAATATATTACAATCTGTTGGTAAAAAATTGTTCTATTATTTTACTTACGGAACAATTTGAATTGGGTTGGGACATCTGCATAATGCCTCTACAAAAGTATTTATAGCAGTAGGACAACATTCCTTTTGTATAATATGCGATCCTGAGGTTACAAACGGTAATATTTCTTGTGCTAAAATCTAAAAAAAAATCATTTTTAAAATGTAAAAATTAATATGTTAAGATAGTATGTACAGGGATTTGTTTAAATATCGCCCTGTGTATAGAACTTATTTTATATTTAATATTTTCTAGATTATAACGTTCACTGTTTATTTAATATTATGTGACCGAAACTTTTGGGACAAGGTCTCGATAGGATAACAAATAGAGTCATCAAAATTAATAAACATTGGGGTCTTCTTAGTTAGGAAAATAAAAAGTGATTGAAAGTCAAGTTTAGGTTTTCGGATGATATAGAAGTTGATGGTATCTACCCCTGCGATTAAATATGTTATTTGTTTAGAGATGTAAGTTACTCCAATATTATGTACTAGATGTTTTTATTCATAGATAAATAAACTGCTTTGTTTTTACTCAGCCTCTTTAATTTCCACTAACCAATTACGTAGTGGGTTACAATCCCCCTGAATACATTATTTGGATTCTTTACAAATATTTATTAGAAAAACCAACCCAATATGTAGCAATATTTTTACTCACATTTCTTTGTTCTGGTTCTAAAACGGCCCACAATTTAGGAAACAGAGACAACCAAACGTGTTCCGCTAAAGAAGTATCCATGTGGCACAGCTGCGCCGTCGCTAATAAAAATCTATCGGTTTTAATATTTCTCGCAATTTCTGTTGATTCGTAATCTTTTTTCAGCATTTTGATGGTTTCTTCTCTTACGACGGGTTTTTCCTCGACTAGAGGATTGGAATCTATATTGCTCAAATCGACGTCCAAAACTTCCTCTTTTATTTCCGAAGTGTCGTAATCGGGATTTTGGAATTCGCGTCGACTGAATTCTTCTCTTCTCTTTTCGGGTATAACCGAAGTTATAGAAGGTAAGATGCTGCTTTCGTGGGACATTCGGATACAGTCTCCTGAGGAATTAAAAAAAAAACGGGTTAATTGTTTAATTATTTTTTTCCTATTTTTGTGAAATACCTGGTGTGGCGGTGACAAGTAAGAGTTCTATACATTGTTTAATCCAGTAATGAGGACCGATGGCATCCCAATTTTGTGAACAAACAATGTAAAGCAATCTATCATGGAGTCTTCTTTTCATAGATTCATCAAAAACCTTGAAAAATTTCGCCCTTATATGGGGCTGAGTACATCTTAGACCCGCCAAAAAAGCCGGCTCAAGTTTGGACGTAAGCTCCGTTTGTTTTAAATTTTTGTCTCTAAAAAATTAATAATCAGATAGATTCCATTGTTAAATTAGAACTACTTACGTATAAACGTAGTTTACAAGTTCCAAAAATTGTGCGTTTAGATCGTTATCGTCGGCGAAACGTTTTTCTACGTATTGCATCATTTTCACTAATAAAATGGATTTTTCTCTTAAACTCGGTGCTTGATTCAGAGTTACTACATTTTTGCATTTCATCCACTCTTCCAACATCTAAAAATCAATAAACGTGTTAAAATAATTAACTTGTAATTGTTGTATTTTAAATTATTGTATTTTTAATTTCTACTTTTTAATCAAGATTTTAATTTGGTAATTGCATTTAAGTTTTAATTTAATAGTAAAGATTGATGTTCTTATAAATTTATATAGGCATTTTTTCTGTAATGAGAGAATCACGTATATTAATAAATAATTAAAAGACTATTTAATACATCTCTTTTTTCAAAAGTTATTTGAATCATTATTCTCTTTTTTTATTTTTTATTTATTTTTTTCAAATGATTAATTTCACGAAATTAAAATGTACATAATTTCAATATACCGTATGGTATAAATAAAAGGAATAAATTCATGATTTCTAACTCGATGAATTTAGAAAAAATCCGAAGCCCATCGATTTTTAATTTCAAATATATATATATATATATATATCCTTTGAAAAGTTTTTTTAATATCAATCCCACCATATTAATAAATTCAATTAAAAGTTTTGAGATAAGGTCGCGATCATATAATAAATAAACATTTTTGTTAGAGTAAAATTAATAAACATTGCGGTCTTCTTAGTTGTGAAAACAAAAAGAGATTAAAAGTGAAGTTTGGATTCTCGAAGGATCGAGAAGTTGATAGTGCCTACCGCTGCGATTAAATGTATTAGTTATTTAAAGATGTAAGTTGCCCTAATATTTTGTAAGACTTGTCTTTATTCATAGATAAACCTCCATGAAAAAAGTATTTAGATATGTAAATACATGTATTAAAAAAAAACTTAATACTTAACAATAATAGAGTTAGCAGCGTAGTATATACTTATATAAATATACAAAACAGAAATTATTTACCCTCGTGATGGCCTTCATAACTTTAATATCCTGCGTTTTCTCAATTAAACCGACCAAAATCGCTCCTATGAAAGTCTTTCTCATCTCGACTCCCATAACGACGACTCTCGTTTTCACCAAATCCAAACTGAGTATCAATAATTCGCTAGTCAACGCCGTATTTTCGCTGGAATGTTGTAAATGTTCCTTCGCTAGACGATGCAACACCCTCATAAACGGAGTGATAATTAAATCGATGTATGAATGATTGTTTGCACAGGCCGCTTTCAGAATCATCACTGTACCGAAAAGGCTCGAAGGGTTTTCCTTTTTCTCGTAGCTGCTTAGACCTTCGTAAATGAATTTGCCTACTGTAGCGTATAAAATGTCGAGTTCTTCGTATTTACAGCTCAAGTTTGTGTTCGTTCTTTCCATTGGAAACAGAGTAAATAGTTTCGTGAGGAGATTGTGAACTAGTTTGATTATTCTGCTGTTGTTCGAGATGATGCAAGCTCCTATTCCTCTTTGCAAAGGTTTAAAACTCGCTAAAAAACAATAAATAATTGCACGTTGAAAAAAAAACAAAATATTTAATTACTCCAGTTAAAAAATTTACCTAAGTAAAATTCAAGTAACCTATATTACTATTCTAGTAAACAGGTCTTTCAGAAACTGTGCTTCTACTGCAAACAAATAATTTTACTAATACAGGTTGTTCTACAGTAATTAAACTGTTTATGTGCTGCAGTTAATTCCAGGTCAACTATTTAAAAAAAAATAGATACATTTTTATGTTGTTTTGTAACTTTTTTTTAAACTTGGATAATTTGCTTTACTACTTTAGAGATTCTTTTTAACCCTTTTTAAAAACCTGTCTAACTATATTAGAGGTATTGTTTGTTAAATTGAAAATTTTGTTTAATTAATTTAGTCATTTCGGTTAACTGATGTAGAAGCTATGTTTAACTAGTTTATTATTTAAGATACAATTTTTTCTATCTACTCAATATATTTCATGTAATAGATTTTATTTTTAATATTCACCAAACTGGTTAGATCTATTTAAATAAATAATTTCAGTCATTTTTTATAAACTCATTTATAATTTTTTGAAAAATGAATGAAATTAATCTGTTCAAAAATAAGGAAATTTGTTACAGAAAAAATAAAGCGTTATTAATTTTCATATAAAAAGAAATCATAAATGCAATTGGGTAAATTGAAAATAATTGCAAAACAACGACTAATAGGTGCTTTTAGAAATATTAATGTGTAAATTCTTGAAGAATGGATTGTGTTAATAAAAATCGTATTCTAGAAAGTGTTTTTAATTAGAATAGATATTTTGGATCTGTAAAATAATCTTTTTTTAAAGCTGATTATTTTAGTTACATCTTGTAAGTATTTCTGATAAACTGTTTAATAAAAATCAAATCCACACAAACAGTTTAAGTGAGCTAGTGAAACATGCTATTTAAAATAACACACTAGTTTCTATTTTCTTTATTTATTTAAATTTATTAAGTAGTTTAATTAAAGGAAAACTTTTTTTATGTAGTACCGGTAAATTTGGCCCAAAAAAGTTTCTCAAACTCATTTCCCTCAGTACAATGTAAATACTAGGTTGCCTTTGTTATTGTGAAATGAATATTTGTACAAAATATTTCTGGATGTTTATTGACAATGTGTTCTTAAAAATCAAAAATGGAAGTGAGAAATGTATAATTTTTTATATTTTTGCAGCAGTGCAACACTTTAGGACAAACCGTTACTACTTCTATAAACAAAAATAAAGCTAAGAAGAACTTACTTAAAATTTGATCCTTATGGAATACAGTTAAAATATAAGTCAATAGTTCCAAAGCGGTGCATATGTTCGCAATATTTGGATTTGGGGTTTCTATTGTCATAAGAATTTTATCGAAAAACGCTAATTTCAAATCAACAGGCTGAGGCCAAATATCCGGTCTGAGCGCGGTTTTTAGTAGAATAACGCAACGCCTAGAAAGTACTTCTCCTGGACTATTCGCTACAGGATTAACAGGATTCGCAGGAGCCGGTTCATTCACCTAAAAAATATAAAAGAATAAGAGAAACATCTTTAAATTGTCACTAGAAGTCACGATTTTCGCTCAATCCGTTGAAAGTTTTCTAAAACAGTGTTGTATCTTAGGCAATAGATTGTTAAATGGGCGAGACATTATTTACTTCAATTCTTTCGTACGAAGGAAGTAGTTAAGTTATCGCTAACTAAATGTTATGATATTGTAAAAACTACAATAAAACTGTAAAATTAAATACGCGAGTCTGTTTCTTTTTCCTAACAGGGCCTTTAAGATGTTTCGGCTTAAACTCTCATAAACATTTTACTGAGTTAATCAAGTACTGTATTACCTGGCAAGCTAATCTCAGCAAGAAATTTAACACATTATCCGTATGAGCTCTGTCTATTGGTTTATTAGCATTTGGTTCCGCCTTCACTGGCCCAGACGGCCCTGGTACTGCTAATTTCTTTCGGCTACTCTCTGAACTTTCCTCAATCGATGGTCGTTTTGTCGAAACATTTTCTACATTCTGAAAATTAAAAATATCGTCACTTACAAAGAGGCAGTAGATAGTCTTTGGTCAAAGCACCGCCAGTTCAAGAAACTGATTTTAAAACACGTAACATAAACACAACGTGTGACATTGTAAATATGTTGAACTATGTTACACAATCAGATCATAAACCTAATAATGTAAAAGGCGAGTCACCTTTCAACATGGGGTTCAGTAGCCCCGTCTGGGGATTGAAGCAGTCCCAACCGTAGGGAATGTTTACCTAGTGTCTAAGGGACATGAGTCCCCTCAAGAGAATCATTATTCTTATATATTTGTTAATGTTTGTTGAGCACTTTTGTATCTTTATTAAATTGCGACATGGCGAAGGCGCCCTTTTAATTAGCACGACCCAAGCAGCTTAACGTGAAAATATCAGTACAGTTTATTTGAAATATATATCAGTTTAATTACCTCCGTAGTTTCGGACTCTTCTTTGATACCGTAAATTTCCCACTTAATAATAACCTCAGCCAGTTCAACGGCTAGTTTTCTATGTTCAAGAGTCGCTGTAGGACTAAAACCAAGTCTCTGAATTGAACTAACCATGTGTTGGACTAAATGATGTCGTACTGGGTAATAAACCTGAAATTTTTTATATTAAAATGTCGATAAATTTTTTGAATATTATTCTTACTTTATAGTGTTTGACGACTAGTTGTAGAATATGGAATAGTTGCTGCATGGAGTGACCTTCGTCCACTATAATTTTTTTTGTCCAGTGAGTAAGCATGGTATTTCCTCCCTCCATTCTTAGCGGCATTGACGGAGTCAAAATTTCTAATGCTTGTCGGACCACGCTTCTTGCTTCTACAGCGTGTGCTTTTAACAAACTGTGAAAAACTAAAGAACAATGATTACAAAGGAGTATTACATTGACAAAACCTGAAATTTCTCAAATATTTAAAAAATGTAGGGTTCTTTTGCCCGATTTTCCCATAATTGTTAACTCTATATTACATCTAATGTAGAGTGTCTTTTTTCAGTTCAAATCGGACTAATAATTAGAGTAAAATGTTTACCTTGTAGCACAATTTTCCTGTGTATCGCGAACTTATCGATAATGTGAGAGAGAAGCAAATGTCCATGATACCGTGTAGCTGGGTCTATGCAATTTTCGACGAGCAGACAAGGCCAAGCGAATGTCATTAATCGCCTTAGTTTAAAACCTTGAGCCTTATTGCTGGCATCGTGATCGTGAATATGTGGACTCGCTTGTTCAACAAGCAAACAAGAAAATTGGAGAAGGGAAATTCTGACACAATCCGCCGACGGGAATGGGTTATCCGGATCGATTAACTGAAATGTGTAATTCGTTAAAAAATATAATTTAATAAAAGCTAAACTTACTTTATTTATGAAGACGGATACTACGTTGTCGCTACTATCTTGGTACGGTGTCGGGGGACCCCCTACTAACTTATTAGTTTCACCTCTTTCAAAACTCACAGCAAAACAAGGGATTAGGATCAATTGTAAAACTTTCGCTTTTAATTCCTAAAAGAAGATATATTATATGAAATTGTTATACTTACGAGTCTTTGTAAATGAAATTATAAGTCAACGGATCACAACTATTTAACATTTACCTGAGACATTTCATTTGTCGGAAACAACTCCACAAATCTGAAAAACGCCGATTTCTTCCATTCCACCGTGTAATTCTGCGCTATAGTGTTTTCCAAGAAGTTTCTTAAAAATTGGAAATCTGGTAAAAATCTATCGACTGTAGCTCTGAGCAATTGGAACAAAAGATCAATATCGGTCGGGTGATGACAAAAATAATGCAATAATATTTTAACTACAAGTTTCGGTTCCTTCCAGTGGGTGTACTCCAGCTGTTCCAAATTTTTGTGTCGTTCTTGGTAGGAATCGTCGCACCAAATTTGTTTCAAAGCATCTACCAATTCGCTTTGCGTCGACAACCACTGGTCGTCGAATTTAATGAGCAACGAAACTATTCGTATGGCTTGATATTGTAATTCGTTGCGTTCGTGGGCCTCCAAATTTAAATTAACGTAGTTAGAGAGCATCATAGTAATTAATCGTTTCATTAAATTGTTCTGGATGTAATCTCTGAACAATTTTCCGTCTTTGTGTTTTATTAAGTACTCTAAGTATCTACTGAATTGTAGGTCTTTGATGTATCGATCGCTCAAGAACATAGCTAAAGTTTCCGCGGGATACCTTAGCAGGAACTTCATTAGAACTTCCCTGAATGGACTGCTGGCTTCGATGCCCATGGCGTGTTCTATTTCGAGAATCAGTTGGCATAAAGGAGTTATAAATTTAGATGAAGCAGCAGGTGTTTGATGGAAGATACTGAAGATGGTGACGATTTTTTGTTCGTCGTCGCCTTTCTTAGACAAACCATTACCTTGATTATTTTTGTAGTTTTTTTTTAAAATCTCGATGATCTGTTTTTGGAACTGGAGGAGTTGTTCACAAAGTGTTTCGATAAAAACATTCGGGAATAACTGCATCAAGTACGAAAGCACTTTCAAACCGTTTAATGTCAGATTTTCAACGTCGCGCAGGGTCATTAACAAAGGTCTAATAGTTAGACGCACTAACTTAGTCTCGACCGGATAACCCGCTATGAATTTTTTCATGCATTCAAACGCAGTTTCTTGAAGTTCCGCGTTTGGTTTTTCCAGAGTGTCATAGAGGACTTGGAAAATTTCGCCTCTGACTCCTTCCAAATAGTGACAAGCAGCTAAAACCCTAAGAGCGCTCGTACGTAACGGAATGAAGTTGGTAATGGATTTATAACACGAGAAAGTGTTCAGTTTGTTGTCTTCCGAATTGCATAAAGCTAGAAGATCTTGAATAAATAGGCAATGCTCCTTTATATTCATATCTGAAATTATAAACAATAAGAAATGGAATTTTTTTTTTGAGGTATTTTTGCGTACTTATTGTAAAAAGTCTGGGAGTTAGAGTGGTACAAAACATGTTTCCATCCATGAGTCCCATTTGAGCAATTGCGGGTTGGTGTTTTAAAAGGTGCTTTTTGGGAGGTACCATGTCGGCCAAAACATCTTTAAATGGTTCCATGACTGCGGTTACCGTCTTATTCTGCTTTTCAGCCAATAATTTCAATGAAGCCATCGACTAAAAATGAAATAAATTAATGAACACAAAAAATTGGATCCTTGAGCAAATAATTTGCCCCTGAAAATATAAAATTGTTAAATTTTAGGTACCTGATTCCTGACCATGGTGTGTGGACTGGTCACTTGTCTAACCAACTCATGTGTGACTTTATTCAAAGCTTCTTGTTGTAAATTCTTTGTTATTTGGTCTGAGATTTCCGGAGGTGGAGTCACGCATACAATTAACATTTTTTGCAGATTGTCTTTGGCCATGTCCAAAGCGCCGCTGGAAACTTCTCCGGTAAGATCCATCATGACAAAGAGTAGAGCTTTGAGGAACATGAACATATGTTCGTAAATCCATTTGAGAGCGCAACGTTCGAACATAAATTTAATTGCTATGCAACCACCGAGTTTGGCGTACCAAGCTCGTTCGTAACAAAGAGCACACATTTTTTCTGACAAGTACTCGATCAAAGGAAGACGGCAGGCCTGATAACGTAAATTTTTATTAGAAAAATACTTAAATCAGATAAAAATGAATATAGTCACCATTTCTTTGCTTCCTAATAGAGTTGAGGCGGTGTCAACGATTAAAACAAGTCCTAAATGGCCTGGTTTACATAATTCTCTTTCTTCGTGGCCCATAATAATGGCCAAAGCATCAACTAGCACCAAGGGATCCAAAGTTACTTGTTTGTTTGACCTGTTAAAATCGTTACAATTTAGAAATTTATAACAAAAAAGCTTTATCTAGTTGTACAAAGTATTTGCTTGAATATTATCTTGTACTGCATTGCAGTTTTATTTGAAAAAAAGCTTTATATAGCGGTACAAAGTCTCAGCTGGAATATTATCTTTTACTGCATTGTAGTTTTATTTGATGTGACATAAACTATATAGGTACAAAGTATCAACTAGAATGCTATCTTGTAGTGCATTGTAGTTTTATTTGATAATATAATAAATGTACAAAAGCTTACTCTGGACTATAAGCAAATGCGCCCGATTGTTGAGCAACGGCAACCATGGTGTAATGTCGCACCAATGAAACCAAGGCGGGAATTACAATTTCTCTTAATTCTTTTATGGCAGCACCAACAAACATTCCTAAAATCCAATAAAATAAATAATGTGCACAATTAAATTATGTTTTTTTTATGATGTTACCTGTCAGGGCAGTTTGATGAGTTTCTCTAGCTTCTTTGTATATGGATTTGTAAGTAGATCCCTTAATGTTTGGAATGGTATTGGGATCGTGGAAGCTTGGGTGTAAGAATAAATTAATTAAAGTATTTTCATCGTCGTCAAGACTTCTAGACGCTGTTAAATAGCAATTGATTACTTCCCAGGCCTGTTTTCTGTAGAACGGATCCGTACTGCTCTGCTTTAGAGCATTAAAAGCCGTTTCTATTACCTATTACATAAAAATATTATTTAAATATATACCATTTTAGTGGACATTAAACTTGCCTTTGAAACAGGGAACTCAATTTCTTGATCTTGATCATTCAATCTCGCTAGTACAGCCGGTGGTTCAAACTCTGTAGATACATATTCCAATTTTTGAGGTTCTATCATCATTTTTCTGTTGCCACCACCGAACTTACCAAGAACCCTAAAACATTTAATGAATTATAATTACAAATTAAACGTAAACTGCTAGATGTTGCAAGATATGCTACACACTGAAGCAAAAAAATTGGGGAACAAATAAAATAAAAGAATAGAAAATTTGTAAGCCTCACCACTGTGATTTATTGATTATATATAAATTAAAATGAATGATGGCTTACTTAAATGCAACTTGCGCAACTTGATCGTTATTCCTCAATGTTCTCCACAAAGCCTGCATTAATTCCGCTCTTACCGGCTGTATGTGTTCATACAAGAAATCATGTTGCAAGTTATCAACACACAATTCCAACGTTCTTAAACCCTAAAATATAAATTATTAGAACAATATTTACTGTTAGAAATTTAAGCTTTACTTGGCTGATCAAAACGTGAGATCCATTTAACGCGGATACCAATGGGTCCATTAACATTGGCAAATAGGGCAGTAAGGAACTTAATCGTACAGGAACGGTTAAACATAATTCTACAAACAAATCTTTCATGTGCTGTTTGTGTAATCCACTCTGTAATCTATTCAAGCCTGTAAAAATTGAAATTGAATTAAATTGAGTTAAGAAACTTCGTTTTAATTACCTTCAAGTAAATTTGGCAGCAGTGGTAAAAATTCTTGATACAATAAATCATGACTACCTCCTCCTATAGACCTAAATAAAGCTCTTAGAAGCAAAAAATAGTTGTAGGGTTCCATTGCGCTCATTGCCAGCTCCATAGACCTATAAAACATATTATATAATTTCGTTACCTATCGCTTTGAAAAGTGTCAATTATTTTTAGTTTTCATTACCTATTGACGATTTGATGAAGGTGCGGTCTCAACATATTTTCATTTTCCTGAGGAAAGAGGGAGACGCTTCCGAAAACCAATTTGAATAGCCTTAAATATAGGTTGCTTCTCTCTAAATTCGAACCCATTTCTTCCATTCTTTCTAAGAGATATTCCACCAAGACGGTCGCAAAAATCGGGCTCGTCGTCGGATTAGCTAAAAGAGTATTCGGAACGGTTTGCAATGTGGGATTTTTGTACACCCTCTTCACCAAATATTCGATTGTTGTAGAGAAAATCTCGTGGAAGGTTTGAGAATTCATCATTGAAAACTAAAAATTTAATATTAGAACGCGAATAATCTGTAATGACTTTACTTACAACTCCACTGAAATGTTCTAACACCTCCTTTTCTTCTTTACTCCGCACGTTTTGTTGGCTCATTCGTTGTGGCAAACCCGCAGGCTGCGGGCCAACGCTCAGTGTATAAATATCTAAAGCTTGCAGCGCCCATTTGACCAGCCGAACAAAAACCAAAGTTTCGTGAGGGGCGAAATGCTTAGACGGAACTGTCGTTTGAGCGGAACTGTTCTTGCAGGCGGAGCAGCCCCAAGTTATAGTTTTAACGCCGCAAACCAACGTTTTCACCAAACTTCTGTAATCAGCCACGTTGCAATTGTTGTTTTGTGGAAATCCGAATTTCGATTTTTCTTCTTTTGGTTGCGAGACTTGCGCGTTAGCAAGTACGTTTTCTAATACTTCGGCGGGATTAGATTTGACCTCGGTTTCCGGTTTTTCTTGTCCCGGTTGCTGCGAGGTTTGAGTCAATTGCGTGGTTTGGCCATCTTGTTTCCGTTGATCACTAAAAATTTATTCAAAATGTAAGGTTTAGGTTGTCTTAGTGTAATAATCAAAGAGAGAACGATATAAAATTGTGAACACATTGTATCATAAAAAAATGACACGTCAGATTTCATTGATGAATCAAAAAAATTAGACGTGGCATGGTGACTAGAAGGGAATAGTCCCCTAACCGTTACATTCCTTTGTCATATTTTATTTTTATTTTTATTTTTTGGTTCGAGTTACTGGCGCAAATCTATAGAAGGAAGCAATTTTGCGAATTTACGGTTGTTAAGATGCTAGTGAGTAAACATTTAGGGTAAAACTAATAGACCTCATTTTAATGCGCCTGGTAAATTTGGCTCAATATACTTACTTTTATGACACAATTAAGTAACATGTGCCCAAGCCTTAAACAATTACAATTTGCTCCCTTTGAAAAAGCTAGTTGCGATTTAGTTGAGTGGAGTAGAAACCAATTAATTACATTAGTTTCAAATGCTTAAAAATATTAATATTTTGCTAAAAAACGTACCATTTGCTTACAAGAAGTGGTAATTGGATTTTGGCTATCGTTTTAAACTTCAAAACAAACACCTCCAACATTCTCATTAGCAACTCTCTTCCTTCGCTACTATTTTCAGCTTCGGATCTGATCCTTATACAATCGACCAAATTAAGGAGTAGCTTGCATGACATCGTTTGTATACTAGAAAATAAAAATGTAATTGTAATTGTTTAAAAAAAAATTTGTTTTTCTTACGTTGTGGCTAAACTATCGTCATGGACATTTTTGCTGAAGAGATGGACAGCCCGTTTTAAATCCGCTAAAGACAATTGTTGTCTAACGTGGTGAACTAAATCAGCCAATGTTGAATAGGCTAAAGGTCTTAGAGATTCATGAGTGGTCCAACCCCTGCCCAAAAGGACATCTTCGTCGAAAAGTCTTTCCATGTGTGGTACGAATTCTAAAAACAAAAACAATTACTACAAGGAAAATATTTTAATCTTTTATCTTAACTCACTGTTTCTCAATTCTGTAGCCAATATATGTCTAGCAGCAATTAGTAATTCTCTTCTTAAATGGGCTACTTCCATTGGACAAAGCGTCAGCAAGCCCAACATTCCTTGTACCATCATCGTGGAATGATTTTGAACGACTTCTTGGTATATTTTGATTATGTAAGCCAGAAAAGACAAAGTCTTAATCTGAGCTCCCATAAAGTCGACGAAGATTTCTTTATTAAAGGATTCCGCTTGTCTTTGCTTTAGTGTTGGTTGTAAAGTGATGGTATTCATGATAAGCGGAATAAAATCGCTTACATCCTGATGGACGTTTTGTTTGTATAGTTGGTACATTAGAACAACTATGATCGGTAATTCTTGTAGAACTTTCAAGGAGAGAACGGCTTTCGGTATTAAATAGTACTAAAAAAGAATTAATATTATGTAGTTTTGTATACTAATAATAATCCAAGCAAACATTTCGGAGATTTTAACTTTTCTTTCACTTTATAGCCAACTATAAAGTTATATTATGATATTTCCTATAAAATAAGGGAGTGTAAATCCCTCCAAGTGGAATTACTTAACGTATACAAAACATGATCCTTGGAGTCGGATTTTGTGACGCTAGCGAGCGAGGATAATAAACTTACTGCAATTAATGTTCCGTCTTCGTTTCTGGCCTCTGTTTGTATTACTGTTATCGTAAAAGCTTCTTTTAGTAACTCGTCGATATTAACTTCGCTAAGTTCTTTCACTTTTATCGGTTGTTTGGGTTCAAATATCTTATTCAAGTGATTAGGTAAATTCGAATAAATAGATTTAACAAATTGTAGAAACTTTTGAATCTGCAAAACACAACAATTAAAAAAACTACAAATTATGGGTCGAGCTTCTACTACTACAGTTCGTTAAAGATTAATGAGCAAAAAACTAAATCAGAATATTTATAGATGGATACATTATAAAAACACCAAGAACTTAATTATTTAGGTATTGCTAAGAAGTTGATACACTGTTGAAACAGTTGGACAAGAGATAAAAGTGGCGTTAATAAGATATATGGAAAAGATAGCATAAGAGGGATTCCAATATTTACAATTTCCTGCTAGTGGTGCTCTTTTGACACTGAAATCACAACATACAACCATGATTTGAAAAGGCCTAAAATTTTCTAAAGCCCCAGGAAATACTGTCGTAACAATTGGAATAACACCAAAAAAATACTTAAAACAACAAAATTTTCATTTTAAACAAAAAAATCTAGGACTTCAGTATATTTTAAAATGTTACTCAATACAATTTTTTTTTCCAAATAGCAACATCACCACTTTTTAAATGAAGCCTGCAGTAAGAATTGATCAGTTTCATATTTATTAATAGTTATTAAATTTGAACAATCGGATTTTATACCAGTTTCAGTCAAACACAAAAATTATCAACCTGATACTCAATCAAGTTACTTTCTAAAAACTAAAGTACCATTGAAAATTCAAGTCAATTTTAAAGAAGAAGCTTAAAAAAGCCCCATAGATATATATTCGAACTCTCAAGATATTAATATAGAAATAATCACTCTCTCATCAGCTTTGAATCATAAAACATTTAATATTCGAACTGTGAACCGTAATATTTTAAACTAACAACAATCAAACTTATTAACATTGTAAATTATAACTAAGAACAGAAGTGAAAAATCTTCTATTCTAGAGAAAAAAATCTTCATATCAACCAGCAACCAAAACCAGTCTACATTAACAAAAAAATCTGAGAAACCCTCAAATTTTTTCACAAAGCTTATCGTATTGATTTTCAGTATTGGTTTACAATTTCGAGCTGTATTTATACTTACCTCAGGACTAAATTGTGGCTTGTACTGTTTATGTAACTCTATAATTATTTTCAAACAGACCAAAACATTCTCCTCATTGTCGATTTCTAATAATTTTAACATAAGTGATAAAATCTGCTTTACATACGGTCTTAGAGTCTCATTAGTGGGTAGTCTATACAACATTTCCAAAATTAATTTCCTAACCTACGAACAATAAGAAAAATAACACTTAAATCCACATTACTAAATCAAAACAAATCTTACTTGTTGTATATTATATTCCGCTACGAAAAGTGGGTATCCTTCGTCTAAAATTTTGATAAAAATATTTACAGAGTGGTCCAAAAAATTCGAATAAAGTGCCGAATTGAGAATGATCTAAAAAAGAAAAGTGTCAAATATTGTTAAAAGTAATTTTATAAACTTACTTCAAAGTGTTTGCTAAGTTCTTGTGTTGCCTTTAACTTAAGTACATCTTTACAATCAGGATCAGCTAACATAGTAACGTAGCTTTTAAATTGATTCATTAAAGCCGTATGGGGGTGAACACCCCCAATTCCCGAAGAAGTTGATGGCTGCATCTCTAAATTATTATATTCTTAAGATCTGAAATAAAATGTTCCATTTAAAAAATAATAACATAAAGTAGAGAATGTTATTAAAGAAAAATTAAATCATTTAAAGTTTGGTTGGTTCATGCGGTACAGACAATTTAAAAATAAATACATTTTTATTTTAAGCAGCTATTCTATAATGGTTTATATCGATTATTCTCTAAAGTTTCGTGGAGAGAAATTCAAGCGCACAAACTTCAATTTAGTTCGGGCTTTCAAAGGTAAAACTAGACGATTTGCGAAGCTTTTAAATTCGCATTTAATTCTAAAATATTTAAAAAAAAAAAGTAAAAATGGACGACAGGACAATTGACCAAATTTTCGCAGGGTCTTTGGAAAATTTACCACCGGTCAGTTCAAAAATAGTTAGAATATTTACCAGTTCTACTTTCACAGGTAAGTAATTAAAAAAAATGGTTAAAGAAAAGATTGATATACTGATAATTTTTATATAATGAAGGAGTTTTTGTTGTTTTTTTTTTAGATACAACAATGGAAAGGAACACACTGATGGCAAAATGTTACCCAAAAATTAAAGATTACTGTAGAGAAAAACATGGTCTGGAATTCCAGGTATTCCTCAGCAATTTAATTATATTTAAATGGTTCAGTTCGGGCCAAATTAACATTCGTTGACCCTTCATATTCAATTTTTTTTAACGGTGTCATAAATCTCGTACGATGATCCAAAAACTCGCTTGCACTTGGGTTATCCAGTCACGCTATTCAATAAGTTCGCAAAAATTGCCCTTGGCACTCGAATTGTCTTGGTACGAGTTGGCACAAATGTGACCCACTAAAAGTTTCGCGGGAAAAATCGATGAATCTGACAAGAATGCCTTTGCTCAAAGTCACTTCGGAATTAATTAATAAGTTTTCTTATTAATTGTTTTTATCGCAGTTGTTTGATGGGAGAGGGATTGTAATCAAATTATTTTTGGTGCATGGGGAAAATGATAATACATAGCGTTTTTTGGGCTTTGTAATTTATTCATTTAGTTACATTAAGTGCAGAAACGAAGAAGTAGAATAAGTAACACAGTTGATTATCTTGGAACAAAGATCATGGATGATAGAAAACTGGATAGACTTTTTTGAAAGGAACCAAAAAAGCAACACAAATATATTACCAGCTAAATAAAACAATAAATGCGGAAAGATCAATAACAATAATAAATACAGCAGGAAAGTGTAATAAAATAAACAAAGACAGAGCATATATCAAAAACCAATTTCAATTAATAGAGGAAAAATAGCTAAAATGGAACTGATAATGCAACCAAACACTTTAATGAAACAAAATAGCAGTCAAATAGCCAAAGAAAAAGACTAATAGAAAGGCCAAGAACAACGATGGAACTAAGAATGGAGTTCAGTGGTCCCCGTCTGGGGATTCCCCCGGCTGTTGACAAAACAGGGTCTTACTGTCTATTTGACATGAGTCGCCTCAAGAACATCCCTTGGTAAGAACACTATTTGCTACATTCCGAAATGAATAATGAATGCTCAAGTGAGGGACAACCTTTAGGGTACGAAATTCGAATTTCTGATGTGTAGTTAGGTTTTTGATGTATAATTAGGTCTCTGACGTATGTTGTAATTGTAGTTTACTGTTAAACATTAAAAAATCCATTTCTGATTTAAGAAATTTGAATTAAGGATCACTCGATCACTAACTTAAGCTTTACAAATCAACTACCCTCTTTCCCTTTTTTACTTTTTAATTGATCCTTTAATATTTAAGTTATCGTAGGTATATCGAATTCATTTTCTTTAGATAATAACAATTTTAGGTGGTAGATATGAGATGGGGAGTACGAGATGAAGCAACAGATGATCATATGACGACTGAATTGTGCATGAAAGAAATTCAGAATTGCCAGAGATTGTCTATGGGCCCCAATTTCGTTGTAAGTATCAAAACGTTAAGCAAATTGAAAATCACACTTTTTTGATTCTCGTGCGAAGATTTCAATAATACGTTTCTATGAAGAAATAAATCTAAGAATATTTGTTTGAATTCTTTATTTATAAATTTGAGCATATTACAAATACAAAATAAAATAAATGGAGATTTAAAATGTTATATAAATGTTTGAATTCCAAAAAAGGAGAGAAATAACTCGTTTCGGGGAAGTATTAAATGTGTAACGATACATTTTATTTTTTTTAGGTATTTTTAGGACAAAAATACGGCTACAGACCGATTCCTACTTACATTCTAACATCAGAACTACTACTAATACGCGAGGAATTAGCTTCAACTGGTCACGATCCGACTTTGATCGATATTTGGTATAAAAAAGATGCCAACGCTGTACCACCCATTTCAGTTCTACAACCGATATCGTCTATCTTAATTAACTTCAACAACAAGGTAAAACAGAAAGCGCTCAAGTGATTCCATGAACGTAACACGTTTTTACTAGACTTATATTTTGTAGAGGATACCGAAATTGCAAGCGGAAGACCAAGCGAAATGGTGGGACACTTTAGGAAAGTTTCAAAAACAGTTTCGAAAGGCTGCAGCTTCTTTGAATCAACAAGGAAAATTAGATGACGACGCAACACATAATTATTTTATGTCAGGTACAAACTTGGATCAGATACTGACTTAAAAGTGGCTTCACTTATTGGTTTTCTATCACCATCACCATCTGTTGCTGTCCTCTTTCAATTCCTCTCAATTGGTCTAACATCTTCCAAAACTACCTTATGTTTTCCTTTAATCCAACCAAATAATACTATTGGTCATATTGTTCAATTCTACTTTAATATCTTCCTCAAGGTTCCTACAGCTTTACTCCTTTTCATTATCCATCTATTTACTTTGATTTCTTCCACGTTTTTATTTTTATATCTACAATCCATAAATCTTTACTTACAGTAACAGAACGAGAAGTGATTAACGGAATTCTGAATGTTAAAAACACCAAAAACCATTGCTTGGCTTACATCAGATACATAAACAACATCAATTTACAAAACTTGAAAAAAGCATCGCTATTCGTTGATATCATAAATAGAAGTTTGGACACGGAGTCAGCTAAACTTCTTGCAAATTTAAGAGATGAAAGGTTGCCGACCAAAATCGAAACAAGCAACATCCAAAAGTAAGTAGTTGATCAAGCAATCGAAGTTTTAGATTCTATAAACCATTTTGCTGGTTGGGAAACTGGTTAGGTAGTCCTAATATTACCAATCTTCTCCATTAAGAAGTCTTTTATGGTTTATCTTTATATGTACTAATGGTTGTAATACATTATTGGTGTATGTTCCTAGTCTCACATGTTGTTTCTGGCTTTTCTTCTTTATCGCCTCTTGGACTGTTGCAATATTGAGGTCCTGATGTAGCATTTGGTTTGATATAATGCAAGGCGATCTGTTGTTCTCTTAGGATTTTTGATGGTATCAAAGCTATGAGCGATTTGCTAGCGCAGCACAATAACTAGATACCATAGATCCAGATCGGAATGATTACTACCGTGTACAATAGTATTTTGTTATCTAGTGACATTCGTGATTTTCTGCCAAGTAGCTAGCACAATTATCTCATTTCGAGATCTATTTGCTTATGTGTTCTCTCTAGTTGAGGAGATATCAGGGTGGATTCCCAAGTACTTGATACATCATGCTGAGGAAAAATCTGTATTATTAATGCACACTGGAGGATATTTTTCTTTGGTTAATGTGAGTGTTATATGTTGGAATTTGCGAAAGCAATTACTAGATCTTCAAGAAGATGTTGTTACTGATTTCCTGAATGATTTAATTGGTCGCCAGATGGAATTTCTGTTCATTTTGTTTTTAGAGTATTATCCATTTGTTTTATCACTTGGACTTTGTGATTTGATGTTCTTTTCTCTGCTATGGTTTATTTTATTTCTACTGAGATGTTAAATTTTTGTTCTTGAACTTCCAGGTTGATCTTAACTTGTTTGGAAGTTTCCTTCATAATTTTGATTATTGTGTTAGTTCCTTGTTCTACTTCTTTGGTAGTTTTAAGAGTAGTATTTAGGTTTACTTTATTGTTGATTTCATAACTAAATGTTTCCCACTTTATTTTTGAGTTATGTAATTTCAATGAATCTTTTTTTTAAGATACAATGTGGAATGGATCGGTAGGGAAGGATTAGATCCTGAAACACACGAAGAATACTTAAAACATTTTATAACCCACTTTTACAAAAACATTGTCAAATTGGTAGACAGGGCGATGAGAAAAGAAGACTCCAGTGCCCAAGGACAGATTGTAACAGAAATTTTACAGCATTTGCATGCATGTAATAACTCAGTTCAGGTAAAAATGGTGCCGTTATAATTTTGGAATAAGCTTTCTTATGAAACATTTTTTAGGTTTTTTATGGGAGAGAAGACAGTTTGGAACGAATCCATACGTACATGTTGGATGATTGTGATAAATGTTTGATTTTATACGGAGAAGGTGGTTGCGGGAAAACGTCTCTACTAGCCAAGTCAGCCAGTATGTCAACAAGCAAAGATTGGTTTGTAGGAGCCAGACCGATCAGTATCGTCAGATTTTTAGGAACAACACCAGATTCTTCAGCATTGACACCTACATTGATATCAATCTGTCAGCAAGTAAGTTATTGAATTTTTATAAACAAACAAATACTAAATTTCCATTTTAGATATCGTACAACTTTATGCTACCTTTCGATGGCATACCAGACGATTTGGTACCTTTAACAGCACATTTCAAACAACTTTTGACTTTAGCATCGAAGGACCAACCACTGCTTCTTTTTCTGGACTCCGTAGATCAACTGACGGGCACTCAGGATGCCAATAAAGTCTCTTGGTTGCCAACCAGACTTCCTCCCCATTGCAAGGTAAGAAAAAAATCAATCTAGACCGTTTGTTTCCTTTTGGTACTTTACAGCTGATCTTCTTCGTTGGTCTTTCCTAGTCCAAGCTCTCCAGGTATTTCAATTATTATGATTGGTTCATTAAGTATTTCAAAATGCTACTGATTTGTTCGTTCTTTCCAATTTTGTGTTTTCGGAGGGATTTCTTTGATTTCCTTTCGACATTTCTATTCTATTTATTGCCCCTAGAGTCCTTTGCTTGTTCTTAATCTTAAGTGGAGAATATTTCAAAATTTTGGTTTAAATTATATTTTATAAAGACTTTTGTTTTAGATAATAGTGTCTTGTGCTTGCGAAGAAAGTAATCCTGAGGTATCAAAGGAATATCACATATTAAGGCGAATGATAGACGTAGAAGAAAATTTTATAGAAGTTAAAGCAATGGGAGAAGAATTAGCTATGAAAGTAATTAAGTAAGTTAATAAAAATAGAATTTAATCTATTAAATCCGATAAGTATATTTCTCGAAATAGAATATTTTCGGATTAGAACATCAGCGCTTAAAATAAGTATTACTTACTCTTTTGATCTTGCCGCCTTTTTAAAAACTTAGAATATAATCTAGTTTAAGGAAATGTTATTTTTTTAATTAAATATTCCTAGAATGTGGATGCAAACCGCCCACAGAGATTTAACTAATTACCAATGGCGATTGGTATCGAATGCAATTGAAAAATGCAGTCTTCCAATTTTTGTAAAATTAGTTTTCGCCGAAATATGCAGATGGAGAAGTTACACGAAATCCCAAGATACACATTTAGCTTCAACTGTTATGGACTCAATTATGATGCTATTCGAAAGAATAGAAAAACAGGTAAAAACACGTTAGGTCATGAAGCTTCATTTTTCTACGATCTTACAAAAAGTAGTCTTATCCAAATATTTTAGTTTAGAACGATGTACTTTCCGCACTCGTTAGGAGAATAACTAATTTCTGAAAGACCAATAATATTTTATTGATATAACTTTTTAGCATGGTAGGATTTTAGTTTTCCATGGTTTGGCTTACATTACAGCCGCCAAGAGCGGTCTATCAGAATCCGAATTAGAGGATCTAATTTCTTTGGATGACAAGGTTTTAGACGACGTTTACCAATACCATTTACCACCCGTAAGACGTATACCTCCACTATTGTGGACAAGAATTAGAAACGATCTTCCAAATTATTTATCCGAAAGAGAAGCCGATGGTGTCAGCGTTATGAACTGGTACCACAGGTATAACAAATAAATCAATCTAACAAAGTAGTTTGCTTATGGAGAACTGATTCTTATTAACAATATTCGAAAGAGAGTCAATGCAGTTATTAATATTTTAACCAAAACTAAACTCAAAATCACTATCAATTTTGCCAAATCTACTATACAATATGGATAACCTTCTTGTTTTTTTTTTAATTATTTTTAAGGCAATTTCGGGACACAGCGAAAGAAAGGTATTTTAAAAACATGAATTTAGCCTACTATTTCCATTCTATGATAGCAGATTATTTTCTTGGTATATGGGGTGGTGGTAACCCTAAGCCGTTTAAATATACCGAAATTCAGCGACACAGGTAGGTCCTTTGTACTTCTATAAAATATATTATAAAAAGCCAAATTCCAGATTTAACTTGACCGATAAAGAAGGTGTTGCAGATCGTAAAGTACCTGTTCAACCATTAGTGTTTTACTCCAAAGACGGAAAAGTCTCCAGGTATAATTTAAGAAAGGTATTTTGGTCAACAATATCGATAACTTCCTATTTTTCAATATATATTTTTTTAGTTTGGCGAAATGCCTTATCATTTGGTTAGATCAAGACGGTTCAAAGATTTATACGACAACGTTCTGTTTAATTACGAGTGGCTGCATGCCAAATTATCCAGTTGTCCTCTTCAAGCGGTTCTTGTCGATTACGAAGACGCTTGTGCCTTTATCGAAGACAAGGAATCAAAAAGGTAAAAGTTTAATATACTCCAACGACTGTTTATCCTTCGTCTTCAATTTAGGGAGCTCATGTTAGTAGCAGATGCTCTAAGACTGGGTGGTGCGGTTTTGGGGCAGTATCCCAATATGTTAGCCCCACAGTTGATCGGAAGACTTCTACCGGAGGTCAATTATAATTCTAACATAAAGATGTTGTTGAACGATTGCGATTTTAAGGGGCCCATGCATTGTGCTCTTCTGCCACTGTACCACTGTTTGCATACACCTGGAGGTCCACTTAAGGTACCAAATTCCGACAATATTAACAATAAATATTTATAACAAATGTTATTGCAGTATTCCTTGGAAGGTCACCAGTTTGCAGTTTTTTCTATCTGTTTAACGTCCGATTATCGATACGTTGTATCAATTTCAAACAGGTTCATTACATGGGACTTGTCTACAAGTGATTTAACTCGTGATGTTAATCCTAATATAGAAGGAATTATGCAACATTTGGTGTTGAGTCCGGATAATAAATGGGCGGCTGCTTATACCAACAATAACCAAGTAAGACTTTTTTGATGAAATTTTACTGTTCCTTGTTTCAATTAGAGTATAATTGGTCAGTTGGTTATAAAACCAAAATATCAAATTTGGGTTCTCCGATGATCGAGAAGTTAATAGTGCCTACTACTGGGTGTTCTTTAAAGATGTAAGTTGCCCTAATATTTTGTAAGAGTTGTTTTTATTCATAAATAAATAAATTGTTATTGTTACGTAGTGGGTTAAAACCCCCCTGAAAATAGTATTTAGATTCTTTCATATTTTTATTGAAAGAAAACAATCCAAGACGTAACAACATGGCTTTGCTCGTTGAAAAATAAAATAAATAATGATTTCCACTATTTTCCAACTATTTGGCAGATCCCTAATGAGAATAGTAAGACCGTTATTGTCATTATAAAGAATATTTGTTGATTTTTGCTTGTGGATGGAGTTCCGTTCTAATGCGAATGTGAAAGTAAAACTCTAGAATACAACTTGACTTGACCAATTTTTGTAAAAGAGGAGCAAATAAGTAGATTTATCTTTTATTCATTTGAAACGATCTTATGTTGACTGTTATAACATTTGCTATATTCTAGATATGAACACTAAAGCTTATCTTTAATAATAGATATAAACCCGAAACGCGTCAAACAACAAAGTACATTTTTATTTGTGGAGAATTTTATTTACTTGCACATTTACACTATTATAAGGAAAAGCATGGGCATAGGAAAATCATTAAAGTGCGAAAGAAGAAGAAAACGAATTAATTTGAATTCTTGTTCGCACTAAATGACTTCCCTATGTCTCTCTCTCTCGAAGTGTTTCCTTATAAAGAATAAAAGATACTATTAAATATTTTTATTTGTAGTAATATATACAACAACTTCTTAAATATATTTAGTACAATTTCGTAGGTACTTATTCATCTTTCCGTTCTAACTTTTTGTAAAAATTCTTCCATTCTGCGCTCCGATATGGACGGTAATAATTTTCTAACCAATTTGTGTACAAAAACGTCGCTAAAACCGGGACAAGAAGATTCAGCAACTTTAAACGCGCTATTTATCTCCATATTTCCCTTATTAATACCATCCAATACCGTACAAATAGAGTTCAACACACAGTGCGAAGTATCCCTTTTATTAATAATCGTATCGGATTCTTCCAAATTTTCGTCCTTCAAAGTTAAATTCCAATCTGGAATGGTCGACATTGAACTTAACGTGGCTTGGTCATAAACGGGGCTCATTTCTTCTGCTTTCTGCAACTTCCATTTCAAGTATCTATCGATTGAGTCTACTAAGAGGTAATTCCGCTTTGCTTTGCGAATAAAAGGGTGCTTTAACAATTCTTTTGCTGGAAGTCTGTGTTGTGGGTCTTTGTTCAAGCAAATATCAACGAATTCTTTAAACGGTTTAGTGAAATCGCCTTCGAGCTGCGGCGCGTTGTTTTGTACAATCACTACAAGCACTTTCATTGGGTGGATTTTTGAATTTGGAGGCTCACCTTTAGCTAATTCTACGGCTGTTATTCCTAGGCTCCAAATATCCGCTTTGAAGTCGTAAGAGCTCTGCTTGATAACTTCTGGTGCCATCCAAAATGGGGTTCCAGTAAAGGTATTTCTTTTACTAATAGTGGCAGTTAATTGGCCAGCTACACCGAAGTCCGCTAGCTTAACATCCCCGTTTTCGCTAAGCAGAATGTTAGCAGCTTTCACATCCCTATGCAGCTTCAATTCCCCATGAAGATACTCCAAACCTTTGAGCACCTCACGCAAAATAATAGCAATTTGAATTTCTTCGAACGGGCCCGCTTTCATTAAATCCAACGCCGATCCACCACCCAAATACTCCATGATTATCCATAACTTAGAATCCCTCAAATAAGATCCGTAGTATTTCGTGATGAAAGGACAATCGCATTGGGACAAAATCATTATTTCTTGTTGGATGTCGTCGATTTCATCTTGCGCTTTTTCTAGATCGATTATTTTTATCGCTACTACTCGGTTCGTACGCTGGTCGATACCTTTGAACACTTCTCCAAAAGAACCTTGACCCACCAGCTCGTGTTTGGTCAGGATATCTTCCAGATTCTGGAGATTAGTGGTCGACATCTTCTTTTAGCTAAAAGAACACTATCAATGTCAATTTGAATTAAAAAGATTAAAAATCTGTTCACTTTGAAAGGTGTCAGAATTTTTTGTGATTAACAAGGGGACTGTAACTGAGTGGTTGATCAAATCCACCAGATGGCGCAACTTCTATGTAATTCAAACAAGTAAAACTTTAAGGAGCACTAGAAAACTCTTTTTTTTTCTATAATTATTTTTTTGCAGACTGTGTTGCTTAATATGCTTTCGAGTGAATTTGTAATAATAGACAATCCTTTGCCAGAAGGTCATAATGTAACAGGAATATATTTATTAAACCACAATTTATTCATTTACGGATGTGAAAACTGGATTAAATTTGATATGAGAGGAAACAGAGATGAAGATTATGTAGCTCCATTGGAGATGTCAGACTGGAGTATCTTAAGTATGGAAATTTGTATTTTTTACAATTGAAATGTGAAAAACCTAGAGTAATTGTTTTATGATTTAAGGTATGGAATTTGATAACAAAGAAGAATACAGAATAATTTTTTGGAAAGGTAATATAGAAGATACAAGAATGTCGTTACTTGTGCATACTAAGGAGGGTGATTTTAAATATTTGACATTCCACAGGTATTTTAATTATCTTAGATTATAAATTGATTATATTCCACTTACAAATATTAAACGTCACAACATCTTTTAAAATTTCTTATTAACAACATATTTGCAATTTACGGAACATCTACATATCAAAACAACTTTACAATATATAGATACACGCCAGTTATGTTTGAAAATAACTTTCACAATACATTTTTTATTAGAGGAACGAGTTAAAATATTGTTATCACATTTTGTTATCTTATCAATACATATCCATCAAATATCATTGTTAGTCTGCTTTTGTAATAGATAAATATAATTTATATTATAGTAGTCTTATTAAATAAATTCGTTCCTATACAACAAATATTCCCCAAAAAATTGCTATTAATTGAAACATATTTTTATGCTCAGATTATATGTTCTAAAAACCGCACAATGCCTAAAAATAATTATTTTCCAGTGCGATGGTCTTAACAAAAGATAAATCCACCCTATACACTTGTTTTACTCGAGACTTGTACATTATTTCGAAATTTTATCTAAATAAAACATCTAGAGAATGGGAAAAAGTTACAGATTTACCCAGGACTGAAAACGATACAACAGAAGCAATATTGCAACTAAAACTCGATAAACACGACAACATTTTATTCGGTACGGTTTTCACACGAACTTAAAATTAGAAATTTAAAACTTTTATTATGTTTAGGCACTACAAGCAACGGTTTTATTATATGGAAATTCGATACTGATGAAGCCGTTAGTTTAATGCTTCCATACGGTACAAGAAACATTACCACAAAAATGTTACAATCAAATTCTATTACGTTAAGCGCACATGGAAATTATGCGATTGCAGGCGTCAGGTAAAATTTTCAACCAAGATTTTTGTTGGAAACACATTAATTCGAAAATTTGTTAACCTGCACCACTTCCCGCTCTAATTAGGAAATAACTATATTCTGTTTCAGAAAAAATCTTTACGTATGGAGTATGGATACTAAAAAAGTCGTCAAAGTGTTAGACGCCCATTTTGGTAGAATAATTCAACTGGAACCTTTGACTGTAGGAAACTGGAACAGCATTGTAACATCTTCTATCGACAGAACCGCGAAAGTGTGGAATGTTAACAATATTTTCGAAACCGTTCACGTAATAGATAGACACGAACTACAAGTCGATTCTATAAGTTTATCAGACAATCTAAGTTTAGCAGTAACGGCTACTAGAAATTGCGTGGGGGTTTGGGATCTTAGAGTTGGAAAATTGACGGCAAAATTAGCTGACAGTCCTCTAGGAGCAATCGTTACCCACGCTATAATAACCCCCGACGGAAAGTAAGTAAATAAGGCCAATAATTGTTCAGTATATTTTGATTTCCCTACGGGAAATTATCCAACACAAAAAAAATAAATGTATTGTGAAATGTACTTCTTATTTAATATTTATAAATACTAAATTCTGTAAATTTGTATGGGTTGCAGGACCTCTGTCGATGGCCCTTTGACTTTTGTTAGGCAATAAAGTACTTTTTGATTGATGATCAGGATGTGTCTGTCCTACATCTAAAATATTTGTTTTTTTAGATATATTATATCTGCAGAAACAGGCAACTTTTTAATATGGTTACGACTGACACAACAAGTAATTTTCAAAGAAGAGCAACCCGGTATAAAGCAACTAACTTTGATGGATATGGGCACAAAAGTGTTGTGCATTTCAAAACCAAATAATCCCCCAGGAACAGATTGTGTGAGAACAATGGCAACCCTATGCGTTCGGGAAATACCGAGTAATACTTACATACAAACACTAATTTTCTAAAATATTGTTAACAAAATGTTTGCTAGGTGGAGAAATGGTATACAGTTTTGAATATGCAGTTCGGAGCATAACAGGCGTTTCATTTAAACCGGCAGTTGTTACATCTGATGGTCAACATTTAGTGATACCAGGAGCTGATAAAACAAACAGGGATTGTATTATAGTCTACAATGCGCAAACTGGGGCTTTGGTGCATCGAATATCACTTAAGATGTGTTCAATAAAGGTAAATTTTGTAATTCAAAAGTGGTTGGGGATGAATTTGTGTTTTATATTCCAGGATGTTGCAGGATTAGTAGCAATGCCACACAAAGGACACCTCATTGCAGTTCTAGCGACAGACAAAGGTGCGATTATAGATATTCGGACTAAGAAACATCTAAGGACTGTGCCAAAGTGGGGCGGTAGTATTACAAAAGATGGAAAATATGGGTTATATGCTCCTTCAAGGTAAAACAATAATTTTGTAATAGCCCAATCTTAAATTCTTGTTCGCAGAGGCGGATTAGAGCTGATCGAATTAAGAAAAGGATCCACAGTAAGGACATACATACCTAAAGTAGCAGAGGGCGTTTTTTCGATAATATGTTTATTCAACAGTATGGACGAGTATGTTTTGTATTATCATAGCGGCAGAAAAACATTACGGGTATTTCGGTAATATATTTTTACTAATTTATAAAAACTGATATATTATGAAACTCCTATCATTTTTTAGTACCTCTGATGCTGAAATGGTGGCAAATTATCGAGTACAAGCAGAACTTACAGCTGTTGAAAGTACTCCAGACGGTAAAGCTCTTGTTTTAGGTACCGTGGATGGCTGCGTATCTGTATTAGCTATTGTCGATAAAGATAAAGGTGAAATGAATCAATATTTAGCCGAAATGCCATCCAGAGATGAGGGAGTAAGTTTCAATGTTAAAATACACTTGCTGTCATCAATGACTTAACCTATATTATATATATACATAAAATAATTAACAATTTACATACATTTTTCGATTACAGTCTTTATAACAAGTACAGTTATACTTAAGCAAATAAGATTTCATATCATTATTTATTAATACCGCATTCCAAACTTTTAACATTCTACAATGCACTAAATTAAACAATAATTAAACAAAGTATTATTTAAATCTAACGTGTACTTACATTATTTTATTTCTACTCTTATTGTTACACACATGTTTGTATTTATTCACACATTTTCACATTATAATTCACTATTAAAACTTAAAACTTTACTAAAATATTAAATTGTAAATTGTTTTGATACCATGAATGAATGTAAATTCTTCTTACTTCACAATTATGACTGACTAATATATTTGGTCTAAGCTTGGTCTTGTTATTCAGCCAATAATAGGCGCAAACATACTACATATTTAAGCCACAATGTAACATATTTTTGATTTTAGTGGAAGAAAAAGGTCAATAAAATGAAAGCTCAAACAAGATTTAAAGCTGTAGGGTCAATTGCAAGGCTGGCCACATCGCTTTCAAATGAAAATAATAATAACAACGCCGAGAGTACAGAAATTAATAACAAAAAATGAATTTAAAATAAAAAATATATGAGAATTAATACTGTGTTTGTAATCTTATTCATTATCATTCGGAGGAGTTTATTGAGATACTTAAATTTATGGCATTTTTAAGTAGCATATCTTACAATTAGGCAACTATTGAATCAAAGGTGTGATGTGTGTTGCATAACATGAAGAAATAATTTAACATCAGACTATTCGGCATTTACGTTACGGGACTTATCTCAATCACTGAACAACAACTACTATTTTCAGTATTAAGAATTTATCACTATTAATTTGTTAGTATTATTAGAAAACCCTTATGTGAGTTACAAGGGAAATTTTATATTGATAGAGGGAGATCCAATAAACTTTTAATTTAGCGATGTTTTACATAACATGAAGAAATAACGTTTAGCTGTGAAAAATGATTTCATGCTGGAATTAAAATTAAAATTTAATCCCAATACGTCCAATTTATTTCGATTATATGCCCCATTTTGATATTTAATCAGTTACGACTTCACATGTATCAAAATTGTATAGAAAAAACCTTCATATTTAACGAACATTTATTCAATTTAGGTACAACAATAAACCGAGTCAGAATAAACAATAAATAAAAGGAAAAGTAAACATTGAGACATTCAGTAGCAAACAGTGCACACTTTAAATCACAATGAAATAGGTAAAAATTTCACAAACATAACACACACAATGAAAACAACAGCAAATAACGTGTTGCTATAATTTGTAATAATCTACTTAAAATATGAATTTCCGATTCAATATATATCAAATTTTTTATACCCCAAAGTAAACCCCAAAATAATAACTAAACTAATAAACAAACAATAGCAACTTGTATACAATAAAACAAGGATATCTGCTGTAAAAAAACTTTTAATGGAATTAAAATAGAATGATTAATATTTTCAAAAAAATATCAAATCTTAGGAGTTATTTTTCGGTGTCTTTATAAGAATCGTGATCAAAAAACTGTTCCGTCCTAGTTTCAAAAATAAATTTGCTATTCATTAATGATCATTTCCATAATAATTGCATTTAGTTTGATTAATATTTGATTTCTAGTATTTAGAGTTCATCATTTTAAATATTCAATAGTTTTAATTTAAAAAAATCGGGGGTGTATTTAAAATATTCCTATATAAAAATAACGAATACTTTCCATTTTTGTATATGCAAAATGGCTAGATTGTTAAGAAAATACAATAAAATAAAGATCTTGTGTATTCTCTGAGATATAAAAAAACATGTTAGCAAAAATATTTGGTTCTAGTAGTTAATAATTACATATGATTAGGGACTGAAACTAATATTTTACAAGTAATATACATTTATAGTTTAAAATACATCCATTTTTAAGCGCAATATTCAAGCAAAAATATTTAATTAATTCGTCTTTTACGCAACTAAATATTTAATACATTCAGATATCATTACTACACTGCCATTGTGCATCTTCAAATTTTTATAATTTGATAATAATACATATTTATAATTAAATGCCTTTGCTATTTTAAAATGTCTTCCTTTCAATATTTATTCATTATCAATAATAAGTTTATTAATCGTGGCATTATAAAAGTACACATTTTTTAGAGACAAAATTTTCGTTTATAAAGTTTAAAATAGTTTTTCACTTTAAAGAACTGTAAACAGAGTATATTTTTATTATACCAATAAATTGGGATATATATTAAAAAATGTTGGTATCAAATAAAATCATATCTAGTAAATGCAAAAGATATAAATGCATGTGATTTATCCTTTAATTACTGAACCATTATTTTCCACTAAAAGTATTACCAATACCAATACATTTTGACGAGAAAACGAAGATCTTTGTCTGATTAAATGCTTCATTTTAAAAATACTTAGATAAATAAATAAATAAATAAATAAATAAAGATATTCGTCCTCAATTTGAAACAAACCTATTTCCAACTTATTTTATTATTAATCTTAATCAAAAATTGTACTTGTTAAAAAGCAGGGACCATTTACTTTAATATTTTTTAAATCATGCATCAATTTATACAAAATATTTGATCAAAATTGGAATTTTTTCAAAGAATGAAAAATTGCCATGTCGATTGATTGCTATATTAATACTTAAATAATAACCCTGTAAATGTGAAATGTTACGGATTCAATTTATTAAAGTTCTAAGAAATAAATAAATAAAAATAAATATTACATTTATGCGGATATAACACGCCTATGCTGCTAAAATAATATTTCTATAAATAATAAGAACCCTTTTTGGATTTTTATCATTTATAATTTACCATTTGAAGATGCACATTTTCACAACCAACAAGTCTTCAACATCGTTCTAAAGCAATGAAAACATTCCAGTTTTCATCATAATTTACTTGCTTTTCAATTTCTTCGTGTTGTTGTTGCTAACTCTTGGCCCCCTTAATACTTTTGTTGCTCCCACCACCATCAAGTAGAACCAGTATAACTGTGGTAACAATAATATGGCTATACTGATCAAACAACCCCGTGGTAGTGTGTAAATTGCCTAAAAAACATTTTTATGAAAATTATAAATATTATTAAGGAGAAACATAAAAAAATTGAAACTTACCGATATGAAGTCCACATTGATTGACCGTGAATACATATATATTACATAAGGAAACATGGCTATTCTACATACAAAGAACACAGCTAACATCATAAGTCCATTTGTTACATAAATAGGAGAATTCTTCAACCCTATTTTGGATAATATACCCCTTAAAGACACGAAAGGGGTACTTGCTTCCATAAGGTACACGAATCCAAAAAAACAATCACCCAAACCTCCCCTCAAATACTAAAAAAGAAAAAACCCATATAATTCGTTTACCTACCTAGAGAGAGCAATATAATTAAAAAAATACATCTCCTTCATTTTGATACTTGATATACTAGATAATGGATACATATATAGAGGGAGTTATACAAAGACTGGTAAGTATAGTAACATAGATTCATGGCCTGTATTTTAGTTGTAGATAACATTTGACCCAGTATTATTTAGCAAAATATTAATATTTTAAGATTGTGAATCTACGATTAAAATACTTAATGTTAGGAAAATGTATGTAACACAAAATACCATGTACCAAAAACCCGGACATTATTGTATGCTCACCGTTATAACTAAGAACCCAAAACATCCAATAAATATGTGATGGGCCACAATTACGAAATTATTCTTGAGGTAATTCATCCAACTGGAAAATTTCGATGATACCCTATTTCTACTGACCTCACCGTTTATCTGATTGCCATTTATTTTTACTATGTATACCCTGTACATCGACCAAATGTCGTAGAAGAAATACGATGCTCCCATCCATGCGTACGCCTCTGATATGTAATGAGAAGTCTTCAGGACGTCTCGATTACAAGAATAACACACCGACGTGAGGCCCGCAATACAGCAAAATAAGGCCTGAACGGCTGAAACGTGCCTGAAATCAAATTTCAAAATGTCCTTTACAAAAAAAAAATTTAAATACAGTCACTATTCACTTACATGATGTAGTTTTAAAAACCTTTTAAAAAGTATTATGTTTAAACATAAGAAAAAAATGATTCTAAAACAAATATATGACAAAGAAAATTATAGCTGTTAAAGGCAAAAAGTATGAATTTTCGGGAGAAATATTGATGCCATTTTAGTCCATTAAAAAAAAAAAATAGTAATCTATAGTAAAAAAAATTAAAAAATTCTAATTCTAAGACTTCATTTGGTAAATTTTGGAACATATCATGAAAGAATGGATATGGAGCTAAATGATAATATTATTTAAACACTTAATTATTACTGACCACTAAGACTTCCTTCTAAAAAAAAATATTTTCCCATCCTGTCACATTTTACTTACTGTAATTAAATTTTGTAATCCTCCCTTTTTAATTCTATTTTACCCAAAATATTTTTTTACAAATACAGCAATCAAAAATAATCAACACACTATTTAATCACGCAATAAAATATAATAGGGAATAAGAAATATATAAAAATTATCTCTTCACAAATAAACATTTTCAACTATTTTTTCAGAAAATTATATAAAATTTAGGATTTGTTCTTAAAGAAAAATTACATGTATATAATTATGAACCTAAGTTATGGATAGAACTAAGTTCAACATTTTTACTACCTGCAATATTTTGTCTGTTTAATTTATCTGCAAATTGCAAAATTAAAGTTTATTAAAGCATATTTTTATCAGCTACTTATCAAAACTAATACCACTTACTTGTTGCTAATGTCATAAACATCGCTGTAAGTAAGTTTGTAAGTCTTGATGATTTTTCTTCCTGAGTTTGTATGTAGAAAAATAGCATTTAGGGCAAGGTACAGACACGGAAAAAATATTAAGCCACTGAAAAATATAGCTATTCCCCGTCTTATCGATATATGATCTTCCCAATGAAGATCGCTTACTGTCAGTACAGAAAAAACTAAAGAAATGATGGATAATAGTATATAAGGAACTAAAAATGCTGTTTTCTTTTGCTGAAACATCGAAACAAAATTATTGACACTATTTGACCTCTTAAAAATATGTAAATAAATTCTATAGGTTGTCGACAATGTAAGTATTTAAATTATGAATAATATTATACAATACTAGCAATTAATTTAATAACACATTTTTTTTAATTTGGATCTGAAGGTAACAAGCTTAATTGCACATCAAAGATTTATCCAACAACAAACATAAAGCTAATAAAGACACACAGGCTATAACATCATGAGAATACATTTATTATTATAGTATTCTAAATATGTTATCAAACATGGTTACTTAAGGAATCAAGGACACTGATAAACCCGGGCTCAAATTAAAAAAAATCTAAACAGTATGTTAATAAAATTATACCTACGTCAAAAATAGAACCAAATTAAATAAATTCGTTTTTATTTCTTTGAAGTAAATTTTATGTTAGTCAAATTTTTTCAAATATTTTAAGAATTTGACAAGTACACTTATATATAAATAATGATAAAAGTCATTTGAAAAGATTATTATACTTATGAGTTCTTCTTGTATAACTAAATAAATAAATTAATTTAAATGCTATCAATAAAATTATAACCTTGATACTAATATAAACTACTAGTCATATACTTAAATATTGATAATCACGATTAAGTTCATTTAAATTAGGAACTACTAGAAGTTAATTTTATCAGAAAGAGCGAATAAACACATACAAATTACGAAATTAAAAAAAAGTAACTAATGAATTAGGCTTACCTCTTTTTTATAAAAAGGACTCGAAAAATGTAACTTAGGCTTCATTTTGATTTCTGCTTAGAAAATGTTTTAGATAATTGCCCTTAACTTAAAAACTAGTGGGAAAATGTACATAATTCTTCTTTTGCTACATCAGTCTTAAAATATTTCAAGTCCATCTTTAATTTGAGGTTAGAAGAAGTCAAGAACTTGTCAATGTATCCAACTGTCAAATTGTAAAATTTTAGGCATTTTTTCATGATTAACAACATCCATGTGAAAGCCTTTCATTTATTATTTGTGCGGTACTTCGCGAAAAATTGCTTGAGTTTATTTAACCCTACTGTCAGTTTGACACGTCATTTTTAGGTTAGGAAGAAGGGTGTAGTGTTTATTTTGGAATATAATCAGCACAATGTTTAAAAAACTGAAAGAAAAAATCACCGAGGAAGTGAAAATTTCTCCACAAAGATTTGTAGACTTTACTCAATCAGTTAGTGATAGATTACAAAACAGCTCCACGTCCGACGACAATTTCTTTTCAATAGGGGATGATGGTAAACTAATAACGTAAATAGTTACAGTATGTAATAAATATGTGTTACTTTTAGATGCAAATAGTTCTGTAGATAATAATAGTTATGGATTTTCAAGCGTACAATTGGTATCTCCTTCACAAGAGATAACTAGAAAAAATTCAACATCTTCATTAGCCAGTGATATTTCCTTTCTACATAGATATGAACCAGGCAGCATGTACCACCTACAAGTGAGCTAATGCTAATGTATTGATAATACATAGAGATAAATTAAATTATTATTTTAGTCAGACTTAGACATTTCTGCAAGTGAAGTAGAAGACAATACTTCAACAAATTCTTCTCAACTGGGGCATCTAAGTAAGGAACAGATATACTCAGCATTTCAAAAAGCGCAAACTAGATATCATAAATATAGAGGCAGATATACAGATTTAACAAAGCACTATAAGAACTTGGAGAGGGAAATAATGAAAATGAAGGCAAGTATAATTATAACAATAATAAGATATGAATTTATCAAATGTTTTTTCAGAGTGTATTGGTTGAAACGCAGGACAAATCTATTAGAAGAATTACTGAATTAAAAGAGCAATGTGGTTTAGAACAGAAAGCAAAAGCCCACTTAGAGAGTGCTCTAAGAGACGAGCTTGATGAAAAAAATTATAAAATAAAAACTTTGCAAACCCAAATTGGCCTACTACAAAGTGAACGTATTACGAATAATTTAGTAAATGTTGAAGACAACCCCAGCAACTCTCCTGAAAATCTGGAAAGTTTAAATAAGTACTTGAATGATGCTAGAAAAGAAATAGAAAAGTTAAATGCGAAAATTCAAGAATTGAAAGCAAATGCTATAGTTTATCAAAGCAAAGAACAGGAATACAAATCAAAAATATCCAATTTAGAAAAAGACATTGTTCAGTTCTCTGAAAGAGAAAAAGAAAATAACTTGAATTTAGCTCAAAATAAAATGGAATTACACAATGAAATTTTACTTAAAGATTCTGAAATTTCTACCTTAAAAAGAGATAATGAAACCATTAAACAAAAACTGGAACTACTTGAAACAGAAAATAAATCTAATAGTAACCAAAAAATGGAAAATCTTCAAAGCCAGAATAAAAAGCTCATAGAAAAAGTTGAATCATTGAATCAAAAGTCCAATAATCTAGAAAGCGAGCTGATAAAAATGCAAACATTTAAAATAGAAATAGATACCTTTAAGCAAAAAAATCAAGAATTAGAAGAGCAAATTAATGAATTGTGTATGCAGAATGCAGAACTTAACGACTTACATACACAACTTAATGAAACTTCGCAAAGAGAAAGAGAAGAGGTTGAAAACCAAATCCAGCAGCTCCGCGAAGACGCCAAAAAAGGTCTGCTTTCCTTAGAACCTAAAATTAGAAGCAAGATTGAAGCCGAATTTTCGAAAAAAGAAGAAGAAATTCAAAATCAATTCAAAGTCAAGTTAGAAGAATTAACGTTTAACAGCAACACGACTAAAGACATTGAATTGCATCTCTTGGAGAAGGATAATTATATTAAAAAAATAAGTGAACAATTAAATGAAACTTATACTGAATTAGTTAATAAAAAAGACGCTTATACGGAATTGGAAAAGAACCATTTAGACCTCATTCAAGAAAGTACCAAATGCCGAGATACAATATCTAATTTAGAAAAAGATAAATTGGAAAACGATACTCAAAAAGAAAAGATTTCCCGTCTTGAGGCGCACATCAATACTTTACAAGAAGAATTAAAATCCTCAACCAACAATAAGGGCACAACAGTAGAAGAATTGTATGATTTTAAAGAAAAATTGGCTAATTCTTTTGCTCAATTGGATATACTAAAAGACAAAAATTCCCAGCTACAGTCCTTAAATAATCAAAACGCGTTGGAATTAAAAAAATTAGAAAAAGATAAAATACAGATAGAATCTGAAAATGAACTGTTAAACAAGAAAATCAGTGAGTTGAAACAAAATTTAGAAGTTGAAAAAGGTATTAGTGAAGAAAGAATAAATTTAGAAAAGAAACTCAAAGAGTCTGAAGAAAGAGTAAGATTATTAGAGTTAAAACAAAATTCTGCATATTTAGAGAAGGACAAATCTGAATTACTAGAATTAAAACTTAAAGAATTAGAAGAAACGCTTAAAAGTAACTTAGAAGCAGTAGAGAAAGAGCAGGAGTCAATTTCAAAAGATCTTGATTCAATAAGGAAAGAACTGATTGCAAATGAAGATGATCAGTTTTCTCAACATGGGCTACAGTTGAAACTGAAACTGTTGAAAGATCTGTGCAACATGCAGTATAAAGAATACAACGAATTGAAAGAAGAAAATGTATGTAAACGTGCTCAAATTGAACAACTAGAATCGGAAATTAGTAACATTCAAGACATAAATAAAGATTTTGTGATAAACATTCAGGATTTACCAAACAGTATTAACAAAAATAAAAATATTTTAGAAGAGAAAGAAACCTCAGCAAATAATCTCACAAATAAGTTAGAAGAAAATCAGAAGAGAATACAAGAACTAGAAAAACTTTTGCGACTGGAAGAAGATAAATTCTGCAGCCTTTCCAAAGAAAACGACCAGTTGGAAACTAAACTAAAGGAACTAGATGAAAACTACAGATTAAGTGAAATAAAACAAGAAAGTTTAGAAATGGAGAAATCATCTTGTCATATTTTACAAATGAAACTTAATAAATTAGAAGATGAATATCAAAAGCTGCAAGAGCAATACGAAAACAATAAAATTTCATTCGAAAATATCTCAAAAGAAAACGGCGATACTATTAAGAAACTACAAAAAGAAGTTTCTGAAACAAAGAAACAATATGAAAATAAAAAAACAAATTTTGATAAAAAATTAGAAACATTAGAAGACACAATTAAACAACTTGAAGAAGACAAATATAAGGAAGTACAAGACTTTATTACCGCAAATGAAAAATTACGGATAGAAAAAGAAGAAACAGATAAAGAAATTTCAAAATTATTAGAAACCATCAACAAACTTAACAGTACTATCGAGAATCAAAACAAAACATTTAATGCTTTACTAACAAAAGCTGAAGAGTCAGACGAAATCATTGAGAAAATTCGCAATGAAAAAGAGGATACTCTAAAACAACAAAATTTATTACAATTAAAAATAAACGAATTGGAACCAAAATGCTCGGAAATTTCTACCTTAAAACAAAGAATATCTGAGTTAGAATCACAAATAAAATCGATGCATAGTAATTTGAGAACCAAAGATCAGGAACTGTACATTCTTATAGCTGAAAAAGATAGTCTTATAGAAGAAATAAGTACACTTAGAGGTGAGATAGAAGAATTCACCAACGAGATTTCCCACAGAGGAAACATTGACACCAAACTAACTCGTTCAGAGAATGAAAAGGAAGAATTAAAAGTTGAACAAGCCAAAAATATTCAAGAAATATCAGAATTGAATATAAGGATACAGCAACTCTCTTTGGACAATATGAATATAATGGAAGAAAATCAAGTTTTGACTAGGGAAAAAGAAGAACTTAAATATGCCTTACACGAATTAAAATCGGAGCCAAAAATCGGACCAGATCTAGAAAAAATTAATTTAGCTTTAAATAACACCGTAGAAGAACTAAAAATTAAAATCAACGAGTTAAATGAGGAAAACAACTCACTTAAAAATGCAAGAAACTTATTAATGTCCAATGAATTAGACATAACAAAAATTCAACAAGACTTTTATGAAATTAAAGCAAAATGTGATGATCTATTTACAGAAAATAAGAGCTTAAAATTAGAATACACCAGCTTAGAAGAAAAATGCAACAGTTTCGGTAAAATAAAGAAAAAACTAGAGACCCAAATAAGCGATTTGGAAAGACATTATAATGAACTACTTAGAGAAAAAGAGCTGCTCTCAGACGAAGTCCAGGAATTAAAAACGGCTCCTGTGAACTACCGAAACGACAATTCGCGATTAGATCATTTGGAAACGTTAAAAAAAGAACAGAGCTTCTTGACCGATTCGGAAAAACAACACTACCACAGAGAATTGGAAACGCTCAGGGAAAAACTAACCAAGTACAAATCTTTAGATCTGACCAACAAAAGTTCCATCGAATTTTACGAGAACGAATTGCAGAAGGTGAAAAATCAAAACGACAAACTAAATCGGAAATTGGACGAAACTTTAGTGACATTAAACCATTGCGCTGAATTATCGACGTCCACGGAAGTAGAATACCTAAGAAACGTGTTGTACAATTACATGTTAGGAAAGGAAAGTTTGGTTTTAGCGAGGGTAATAGCAGCGGTTTGTAAATTCGATCCTCAACAAACTGAGCTGATTCTACAAAAAGAACAGCAAAAGCAAACATTGGTAAGATCACAAAATATTGTATTTTCTATTACCAAGCATAAAGAGCCTCTTATAGCTCTCTCGTATTGTATTACATTCCTTTTGTTTTTCTTTAGAAGAATTGCCAAACTGATATATTTTTGTATTTTTTGTTTTAGTTGGGACAATTGGGTCTCATTTAACAGTCAGATGGTAAAGTAGGTGCTATCATTAAATTCAACTAATTATTATATCATTGTATCTGGCGATCTAGGAACTAATAATTGCGCCTAAGATGCTAAATAACACGACGTTACAAAATTTGTTTGTGAGCATTCCATTTATTTATTTTACTATTAAATAACATTATATATTTAAAATAAAAGTTATTTTTTTATGTAATTTTTAAAACATTAACACTGTGTCTATACCGCTATAAGTATGTAGGTTGTTATACAAATATAAATATTTATATAATTTATGTTATAGTAAATTTTTTAGACTTTTATTGTATTTATATGTTCACATTATATCCTCAGCTTGTTTCATGTAAAACGGCGAATAACAAAACGACATCCTTAGAGTGAAAATGACAATAAAATTATTACACAGAGAGCAAATTATACTACAGACATACTCACAGTATTTCAACTGTAAATATATTATATTATTGTACCCTCTATCAAGAAAAATGTTTTGGTTGCTTAGATAATAAAAATATTTCTTTGGCGATTCATTAAAAATAGTCATTGACGACTGAATGACCAAAACAGTAAATAATACAGTTACTTAATAAATATAATTTATTATAAATAATATAAAAAAATGTACATTAAGTATAGTAGGAAATACTTAGAGCTCATATAGAGATTTTAACAATGGGTAACCATATTGTACCTCTATATAAACTGATGTCTCAAACAGCATAACATTAAAAATTAAAAACAAATAACAGAATTATTTATTTTAGACTTTTATTTACCAGAAATCAGATACAAATGTTAGTTTTCCATTATCAAAATGTTGATTCAATCTCTAATCGTTTCTGAGTGATATCACACACAGTTACTGATTCAACACAAACTGAAATGTTATGAAAGATAAAAGTATGAAGAAATATTTTTATTTAAAAAGCTCTTGATTGGAGGATGAGTGGATTTTGTGTCTGATTTCCAGTAATCGAAAGTCTTGCATCGATGTTAAATTATAAGAAAGCAAAATATTTTTGAGACTGATTTTTTAAATCTAAATTATTATAATTTACCCGAATATCTGAAGCACACTACATTCATTTCTGGCTTATTAATTTGATGTTAATACAATTATTTTCAAATTATTTAGGGCCATACTGTCCTAAATCATACACACACACACTTACATTGCCCTAAATAAACATGAATTAAAATTAGTATGCTTGAGATATCTAGATATTACGGTTTATACATAACAAATTGGATTAATCAAGATAAAATTGTACTGGAATGTCAGTACACATTACATATTTTCAAAACATACTAGTATTTCAATGATAGAAAATATCTACAAATTGCTTGCTTTTAACTAAAATGTAATAATAGATGACAATATTTGTAGAATAAAACTAATATTTTAGACCCGATTCTTAACAAATATCCCACAAGAATGTATTATGAATAATTCTGTCTAACATGATCAGCTATATTGTTTTTATAAAACAGACATTTTGTGTGCAAAGATATTTGGATCAGTCTAATTATTTCTACACCCACTGAACTCTTCAAATACTAGATTTTCGCTTTGATGACCTTATTTCTAATATTAGCACCTAAGTCAACACTATATACAGTTATTATTAGAAACGTTTTAAAAATTCTTCAGACACAATTCTAGCCCTAGCGTTTACAGCCAGTTTCATTTCCGATACCTCCTTATCAATTTCCTCCATAAAATGTATAACGAAATCTACTAATTTATGTTTGTACATTTGTTCCGTATGAAAGTTGGTTATAAGAAAACTAATATCGTATCCCTCCACTGGTTTTCTTCGAAGTATAATGAAATTCTCAGCTCGCATCATCATAAATCGCATGAACTTTTTACAAAGGATTTTCTCAATTTCATCGGCTTGTTTTACTGCGATACTTATTCTAATTGAATTCACCGAAGATTCTATAAGGACTTTTTCTTTTTCGTTTCTCGATATCACTACCGGATTGAGCAAAAGTTCTTTGGACGTCCTAACCTCTACTTCGGGTTTATTATGCCGTTCAACTACTTGGGAGGAGAAATTATCCAAACACATCGCCGCTGTTAAAGTGTGGCGAACAGCGGATAAATAAGGCTTCAAAGTTGCAGACATTTTTGATATTTATTTAAGCGGTTTTACAAAAATAACCACACCTCCCAATGACAAACTGATTGATGTCTACCGTCACTGACATTTCTTCTTTTTTTGGAATGTAATGACTAAGTTATATGTGACATTTGGTTAGATAAAAAAAGCCATTCACGATATTAAGACCGTGTTGTTTTACATTAAATCAATCTATGTAGCACCCTGTAACAACTATAGTTTAATAGGAGCTCTGATAGTTTTGTATCTTTTTGAATTAATAAAATACGTGACTTCTAGAAACCATTTATGTAGCTTAATTAGTATACCCCATACCGGGCAACCCCTTGTACACCGTGTTATTTTTGTTGCCTAGCGCAAAGCTGGAACCTCATAGTTGCCAACTGGCTTGTACTTTTTGCCAGCCATTACTGTCAACGCAAGAGAACTAGGAAAAAATTGCATTCATTTTAAGCAGCAATTATGAGTATTGGAAGTACAATCTATAATTCAATTTTCAAGAGAACCTCGACAATGGCTTTGGCCGTTGTTGTTTCGGCGTTTTTCTTTGAGAGAGGTTTTGACTTGGCTACAGATACTTTTTTTGAAAAATACAATGAAGGGGTATGTATTACATAATAAATATCTCGACAATATAATACTGGCAGCAAATTACACATTAAAAATATCTTAAATATACTTATTTCACCGCTAGTAACTTGACTGCTGTTACATATTTAATAATAATTGTCATTCTTTCAGAAATTATGGAAACACATAAAGGATAAATATGAATAGATTTGGGATGTTAATTAAATATTACTTTGTAATTTGTTAGTGTTATTTATTGTGAATAAAAAATAAACTAGAGTAGGTCTTATTCAGTTACTTCCCATGGTTTTTCTGGCCTGTCAATATCCCAAGGCACACTGGCTTTGTATTGGGGTGGCTCACTAAGGGATACTCCTCCGTCTTTTAAAGCTTGAAGAAATAGGGCTACTTTATCGTTTGGCGTATTTGGTTCGATAAAACAACTTATTTCTATCAGACCAGCTTGAATACATCTGAAAGCCAAAACCTGCAAAATAAATTAATGAATATTTTGCAGTTTTCTTTTTCTTAAACAAGTACCCTTCCTAAATTCACATAAGCCGAGGTATCCACTGTTTTATATAATTGCTTTTTGAGAGCCCATTCGGCAGTACTTGCACTTAATACCTCGCCATTTAGATAATGGTGTACGCTTGCAGTAACATATCTTCCAGATGGTTTTAAGACTAGTCTAAAATGTACGTTATAAAATACGTTTATTTAGTTGGTTACTTTTATATTTACTTGTGCCAATATCGTTTGCCAAGAGCTTCTAAGTGATATCCATCGGGTTTATAACCTATTCGCATTCGTTCTAAATTTCTAGGATTTCTATTCGTAAAAACTGGAGACACTTCGTTTTTAATTGATGTACTTGCAAATCGGCATTGTTTAGCCTCTTTTAATATCATTACATTAACTTTATCAATTACAGGTCTCAACATTTTTCTCACAATGTAGTTGTGTCTATAAATCCGTTACCGGCAAATAATTCGAAAATATATTAAATAACAGATATCAGAAATGTGTGTTTAATATTATAGAATGAATCGCATAGCTCCGTATAAAATAAATTGTAGAATACAGAACTATTTTTAATATATTTAGATTTAAGTCACGTTATTCTTAATCACTTTGTTAAAGCAAAATGGCCTCGCTATCTAAGCAACACAGCCACTTATACAATTAAAAATGTAGCCCAAGTACCGGGTTAAATTGAATCAAATTTATTCGAATTGTAACAGGTTTTTTAGTATTTTAATATCCAATAAACACTATCGTAAAAAATTTGAAAAATATCGGCATTTTTGCTAATAATTTCAAATTTAAAAAAGTGAGTTTTAATTTATATTATTTTAACTATTTACGGAGAGCAGCATTTAGTCGTTCCAGGGTTGCCAGTTCATTAATTTTCTCCGAGAATTTCGTTTTATTTCTTCTTTTACTTCTGAAAACTGGCAATAAAATTTGATTATAAAGAATACTAACTTGTTTGAGAAACTAGTTTGTTTTGTACTTTATTTTTACCAGGAACAAAAATTACTGGAAACAATTTCTTTATTTAAATTTTTGAATAAAGTATGCAGTTGAGAAATAGGTTAAATGCTGAATAAAATTTTTAGTAACCTTTTTCCATAAATAAATTTGTATCAGTTCAAAGTTCACAATTGCATAGAAGGATGGCACTATTTAAGAATACCTTTACAAAACTAAGTAAGCGTTTTTATAATTATATAAGAAATTAAATACCTAAATTTAAGGAATTCCTATGTACAAAATAATATTTTTTTAACTAATAAATATATTTTAAGCAAATATAAAATATTGTATTTAGTAGCAATAACTGAAAATTGCTTATTAATTTTTTTAAATTACCTCAGTAATTTTCAAATATTTTTAAAAAAAGAATATAATATAATATAATATAATTTGTTTTTATTATAATACAATTTTTCTCCATAATCATATTTCATTTTTCCAGACTCTTTTGCTGCTCAAAGGGGCATAGCATCTCTCAGTGCGCTTTCGGAGACGCACCAGATGCTTCAAAAGACATGTAGGGATTTCGCAGATGGGGAGCTGAAACCCATAGCAGCAAAAATTGATCGTGAACACTTGTTTCCTAAAGAGCAAATAAAAAAGATGGGAGAACTAGGTTTAATGTCTATAACTATTCCTGAAGAGTATAATGGCACTGGACTCGATTATTTAGCATACGCTATAGCCATGGAGGAAATTTCCAGAGGGTAAACTTTTTATTTAAGTTGCATTCATTAGATAAGTGTAAAAATTGTATCATTAATGAAAATGTTGTTTTTTGATGTTATTTATAATTTTAGTTGTGCTAGTTCTGGTGTTATTATGTCTGTTAATAACTCACTATATTTGGGTCCAATATTGAAATGGGGGACTAAAGCACAAAAAGAAAAGTTTATTATTCCGTTTACAAAAGGAGATAAGGTTTGTGTTTTATTTTGTTAAAACGTATCTCGTTAAAAATATTTATGTTTTAAAAATACATATTAAAGAAATAAGACCACACAAATACACACACAACCTGTTGCTATAGTTAAATATAAGTATTTTTATTTAGATTGGGTGTTTTGCATTGTCTGAACCTGGGAATGGATCTGATTCAAGTGCTGCATCAACTACTGCTAAACTGGATGGAAACAATTATATTTTAAACGGAACAAAATCTTGGATCACTAATGGCTATGAAAGTGAAGCAGGTATACTTATAGCTACAACAGACAAAAGCTTGAAGCATAAAGGTAAATAAGCTATAATTTAAAAAACAAATTCGGTTATTAATTTATTGATAAATTTTAGGAATCTCTGCAATTATTGTACCTAAATCAACTGAAGGGCTGGAACTCGGCAAAAAAGAAGATAAATTGGGTATCAGAGGCTCATCTACATGTAATTTAATATTTGATAATTGTAAAGTGCCAAAAGAAAATATAATAGGAGAACCTGGAATTGGTTTCAAGGTACACAAAATTGGCATTGTGGTGTCATTTTTTCTGCTGTTTTACTGCTACTTGCGACATTTCACAACAGTATTTTATTATAAAAACACACAGTAATGTAAAGTTTGAAAAATTAATATTGTCAATTGCCTTCGGCAAAACGTAAAATCGATCGTCGCGGACCATTCCTGTTAGAGTACTCTTGAAATTCAGTTTGATTTTACAATCTAAAAAGAAGTGTGTTTATAAGAAGGTATCTGTAAAATAAATAAGCATTAATTAAATTTGGGTGTGATGTATTAAAGGATTTATTGTGTGTTATCCTTGTAGTTCTCTCAGCCGCAATTGGCAAAATTAATTAGCATTTTCTTTTAGATTGCTATGATGACGTTGGATGCTGGAAGAATAGGAATTGCTAGTCAAGCTCTCGGCATAGCACAGGCGTCTCTAGAGGTAAATTATTGCTTTTAAATATTACTGCCCCGAGATCTATTCAATCTCATTTTTCTGATTAATTTTGCGTTGTTTTCTTTTGGCGATATAATGGTTATTTATTTTTCTAGGTAGCAGTTGAATACGCATCAAAACGTTTGGCTTTTGGAAAACCTCTAACTAAACTGCAATTAATTCAACAAAAGCTGGCAGATATGTCGTTACAATTAGAATCGGCGAGATTATTGACATGGAGAGCTGCTTGGCTTAAAGATAACAATAAACCCTACACAAAAGAAGCTGCTATGGCTAAATTGGCGGCTAGTGAAGCCGCTACATATCTAAGTCATCAATGTATACAGATTTTGGGAGGAATGGGGTGAGCAAAATTGAAAAATATAAATAGTTCTTTTTGAATATTTTAATTTTTAGGTACGTTTCCGATATGCCTGCTGAGCGCCACTACAGAGATGCTAGAATAACTGAAATCTATGAAGGAACGTCGGAAATTCAAAAACTTGTGATTGTTGGAAATTTGCTTAAAGAATTTGGAGTCAATTAAATAATTTGATATTTTTCTCCAAAGACTTTTTCTTTTAAACTATTGTTGCATTTTTTATATTTTTATTGTCGCAGATTCATTTTTTTTAACTAAAATAACTTTTTTGTCTATTATTGAATTCAACTTGGGAGTTATTTGTGTAATTACTCACTCTATGAAATATTTTTTAATAATGTAATTAAGTGTACAACATTTTATATTAAACCTTTATATTATTTACCAAATGAAATAAATATTTTAATAATTATTTGGAGATATTAATATTGTTTTAATAAAAATCAACTTTGAATTATTCAAGTATAAATATTGAACAAAATAATATAGAAGAGTCACTAAATAATTTTTAGGATATACTAAATATTACTGCTCCCGACAAAGAATTTAAAACGTTAAAATTCAGTGTAAAAAGAAGTTTCATGTCATTTAAAAATTACATTCATTTAAAGAAAACTATTAGAAATTTTAAAAATAAGCCTTAGCCCATAAACCAAACTTTTAAAACTCTATTATGGCCTTATTAGATCAAAGCCCGAGTATGCCTCTATAATTTGGAGCCTTTATTATTCATCATATTGAGTGATTCGAAGGAGAACAAGGGCGATTTTTAAAACGTTTTTAAATTATGAGATTGACCATCTTTATCCTCCAATTGGTATACCAGATTGTGAACTATTGCAAAGGCATAACTTTCAAAATCTCGAATATATGGCGCAAATGTAACATAATATTTATTTTCAAGATATTTAACAATGCACTAGATTAATGAAATATTCTAAGAGCAACTTGAATTATGCCTACAGAAAAAAAAGACTAAAACCACAAATCTGTTATTTACATGTACCTCATACAAATGTTTTTTGTAGCTAATTGTCTCTAAGATGTTCAAAAGGTAAGGTTGTAGCAGCAAAAGTTAACCATCCTAAGAAACCAGAAAAACTTAGGCCAATAAATGTATTGCCACCAATAGAAAAATTTGTACATGAACCCTTGGTAAATTAAATTCAAGATAATAGAATATTTTATGTTAGTTAGTGTGGATTTAGAAGCACATATTCCTTTGAAAGTGTTTGCCAAGTTGGAAATATTGAAAGTGAAAAATTGTACACAACATAATTCAAAATTTTAAATAATGTATGTAAAAAGTTGGGTAAAAGAATTGGATATTTTGGTAGAATAGCATAAAGTTTGTCAGATAGGTTTTACGTCTCATTTTTAAAGCTATAATTTTTCCTCATTTTTAATATGTTGTAATAATAGATATATATAATAAATAAGTGTTACAATAGGCTTAGATTTTTATATATTCAGCAAATGGCCTCAGAAGTCTTATTTGATTTTTATTTACAGGATTATGAATAGTTTAATACCACAGTTGATGATCTTCCATTGATTGTTAAATCGTCATCAACAAAAATATTAAAAAAAAACAAGTAAGAAAGGCATATTTTCAAATTTAGTATTGTACATTATTTAACATGATTATATGTATATGTTTTTAATTTTGTTGGTATGGGCTAAATAAAGATTATTATTATTTATTTAAAAAAATAGCCCAATTAAGCAAATAACTTACTTTATTAATATTTATTAGAAAACAATATATAGTTACAGCCACATAAAATTGCGATTTTAATGTTGTTTACGTCTGAAACTGCAACCTTCTGTAAGCCTCGCTTTGCCTCCAGTGGATGTGCATAGGATTGTGGAACAACCTTTGCAGGGAACTGCGGACTGGGCATGCGAAAAAATGGTAGATATAGCATAGCAACCTGGGCATTTCACATCCATAAAGTAACTATTTGGATGCTGAACCAACCTAAAATAAATAAACAACTTTTTAATTAGTACAAAAATAGTATTTTTTTAATTTAATACAGTTTGGCATCAAAAGTGTGGTTTGCTTTATACCTAAATATCTAATTATCTATATAATCTTGCACAATTTGATATAATAATTCTTACTATTTTGGTAACTTTTTATTTTTTTAATTCAAAAATAGCTTCAAGTCAATATTAAATCCGATATGTTCAAAAACAAAGAAAACTTTCTAATTTAATAATACTTTTCATTTTGGTAAAATATAAGTATGTACAAAATGAATTCAAAAACCACTGGTTGTGTAAGGTTTTCTGTAAGTTTTAATGGAATCCACATATAACAAAACTTATGAAAATATTTTTGTTTTCATTAGATATTTTATTCAAAATTTGACTGTTCATTATGACCAAATACCTGAAAGCAAATTTAATATAGTTTCCCTATTCAGAACTCTGAGCAAAATGATACATTTATACTTAATATATATTCAATTTATAAACTAAACGTGAGTATTTTCATTGATGTGGTTGAAATTAATCTAATTAAACATATTTTTAGAAAATCTCAAATTAATAAAAATGAAAAACAAAAATTTGGGAAGATTCAATTTTTTCAGCCTTATTAAAAATTATTTTATATATAATTCTTTTTGTTTTAATATTATGTAAAAATGTCTTGGAAGTTTTGTGTTTAACTTTTTAATTATTGTTTAGGCCCATCTAAGAAACATTAGGGTTTCTTTAGAGAATGAAAGCAATCTATTCATTTATTTTCTATTTCTGTAATTGAGTGCACCTTTTTGTAATATACATCGCTATAATAATAATTAATATTATTATTCTATCTATATTCTAATAGCAACTATTTCAAGACATTACATTGCGTTGCACAATTTGAAGAAACAAGTAGGTAATATTAAGTAACTTTGAATTCCGAATCAATCAATAACAAATATATTTTTTCTCAATAAGTTAATACTTTTTATCGAGTTACAAACAAATAATTTCATTATCCAAAACTATTAAAATGTTAAATTTACATACTAAATAATAACTAATAAATGGCGCATTACACTATGTTACACAATTTACAGAAATAATCCATTTTGGCAATTAAAGCCTAAATTAATTTTCGTTAATTTATTTTGCAGTTAAACATATTGAAAAATATATTCATTTCCCCCTTGACAGGTTTGTACAAGTCACACTTCCTCATCCTAAATTAGATGGCCCCATTAAAAACTCTTATGTGAGAAATAAAGAAAAACTTAAAGGGATAATGAAAAAGAAGCGTTGAATTTACCTTTTCAATTTGTGTGATCGCCTCTGTTTTTCGGCAGAAGGATGTAGTAAATCGACAGCTAAAGGCATCTGAAATAAAAATAAATACCGAATTTTGTTAAGGAATATTCGAATCAAAAAGTGGATCCGTGCACTAATAGTTAATTTGTGGCATTTATTTACCTTTTTTGCTTTTCTAATTACCGAAATTCACAAAAATTACTTCAGCAGCACGTGTTACTTTCGGTTATCAACCATGTAAAAGAAGGGGACATTTGACAGAAACAAGAACTACCACTACCTCTCTTTATAGGTATAAAAGTTGGTATTTTGACGTGGCATTTTTTAGCGATGAATAGTTTCGAATAACGATTTTTGGTACTAACAATAACAACTAAATATTTGAAATATATCCACGTGAAAAAATGTTTGGGTAATGGACATCGAACTAATGACAGGCATAGACAGCTGATTACGAGATTGTAACTTTTTGTATTTTGTTCATCTAAAATTATATGTGAATTTCATATTTTAATTTCCTTCAGACATTCGGTAAGTGAAATTTCTTATTTTCTCATCTTGTCATTTCATCCAACAGAAATTATATAACATTGTAATTATTTACGGTTATATCATTTTCGTTGTCCCCTCACAAAGAAATTTTGTATTTGCACGCATAATTAAAATGTTCCAGTTACAATCTACGTTGAAGTTTTGATAACTGGTAATGAAACCGCATACATTTATCCTTCGCTTATCAGTAATATTTAAAGTTAGTATTAAGTCGTTTTCCTTTTAGTTAACACTGGCGCGTTTAGTAATTATTAGCAAAAATGTCGCACTATAGTGACGCTGAAGATTCTATTAAAAATATTCAAGATGCTGATTTAGTACTCAGAAAAAGAAGACCAATTGGATGGGACATAGAAACTGAATCCATAGCTTCTGAGATTAAGGATTTATTAGATGAAGATGTCAACTCTTTGGTAAGTTCAGTCTAATTTTTTTCAATATCAAAATGTGACGTTTTCTTAAAATTTATAATTTTGCAAAATTTATGTTGAGGAATGTTGGGATATTTTTTCAAAAATGTATTTTTTCATAAAAATATTTGGTCTACAGAATAGAAAAAATGAGTTCAGTATTAAGGTAACCGTTTATAACAATACTAACATTGTACAATTTTTTTAAAATCTAGCACGATATTTGTATTCCTTTCAATCTTAAATTAATTTATACAAATTTGAAATTATTTGATACATGTCAAATAACTTTCAACAGGTGTAAAATATTTATAAACAATTTGTTGTGGAATACTGAGTTATAAACACTACGTAAATATTTGGTTATTAAATTTCTATTTTTCTAAACACACCACAACATTGCAACATTGCATTTGTTTATTACAAATAAAATTATTTAATAAATTGAATGGTTATATAAAAGGTCAAATATTGCCTTGATTACATATAATCCAGATCCATGATTCGAAATGTTTGCTTTTTATTTCTAATTATAAACAATGAATGAATAAAATGAGTATGCCAGTTATAAAATTTAATGTCAAAAAATGTTTTGAATGTATTTCAAATTAGTTCAGTATCAAATATTCAAACATTAAAAATTAAATAATTTTATCGATTCAAAACATCATTATTTTGCCATGTGATTATCTCTCCAATAATCGTCAAAGCTCATTAAACTAATTACCAATTCCAGTACCTTTTTCCCTTACTTAAAATTTATAGTTTATAAAATATGAAATATTTCTTGACATACAATATTTCTTTATATTCTGTAAAATATTGAATGCTTTAAATCAGATTAAGTATTAATACAGTTTTTTTCATTTTTCTGGTGCGTTAATTGGTCATCCTATTGGTTTCTGTAATTAATAATTAATGGATGAAAAACTGCCAAACCCAAAATACTTTATTGAAAAAAATTGATATCTGAAATTGTTTGTTTAGTCTTGTGAACCAGTTTTAACGATATGTCTACTACTACTAATAATAATAATAATAATAATAATAATAATAATAATAATCTTTATTGCTTCTTATGAATTATTTACATTCAAATAGCAATATACAGTCATATAATAATTTATCTAAAAAAATAATAAAAACCAGAACTACTACTTAAAACAGGAAAACAACAGCTGCTCATTGATCACGAATATAATTTTTTTTTAATTTCTTCTGAGACTTTGGAAACTTCAAAGAGATTGGGCTTATAAGAATTTGAAAGTTTTCAAGAACACATTTTTTTTCTACTGACTGACAAAAATAAACATTATGAAGTATTGAGTGTTTTAAATCAAATTAACTATTAATACCACTTTTGGATGTGTCTGGTGGGTTAATTAGTAAGACTATTGTTTTTTATAATTAATAAATAATTAACTGAAAAACAGCCAAAACCAAAATAGTTCATTGAAGGAATTTATATCTGAAGTTTTTTGTTTAGTTTTGTGATCCAGTTTTAATGATATGTCCACTCATGATTATTAGAATAAAAAAAATTTAATATCACGGAATTATTTTCTTAATTAGAATGCTGTCATTTAATATAAAATTGCGTCGTCAATTATTGAACTTTTTTTAGAGATGTTTATTATTTTGAAGGGTACAGGATCAAAGGTCTACCTAATACTAATCTTTTTATTTTATTAACATAAAAGTTTGTCAATAGAATTATAATAAACGCTTTGTGTAAAGAGGTTTTTAATTTGTTTAAAAATTTTATGATTAATAGATTCTATGTTACAAAATGCCTAGGAATGTTTTCATAAATTTGAACAGCTGTAAAAGATTTAGAAATACATTGGGAAAACTGATTAATGCACACTACATAAATATTTGGGTATTAACTTTTTATTGTTCAAACTCACCAATATTGCATTTTTTTACTAACAAATAAAATCATTTGATAAACTAAATAATTTCTTAGTCTGGTTATATAAAATGTCAAAATTACTGATTAAGCATATTCTGGACCTGTAATTAGTTTTTATAAAATTTTATCTCTAAAAAAGTTTTAAATGCCTTCCAAACTACTCATAGAAGGTCAATATCAAATATTTAATAACAAAGTACTTTATCGATTCAGAATAACATTCTTTTGCGGTATGATTATCTCTTGGCTAGTTGTGGTAGTTTATTACATTAATTAGACTTCATTATCCATTCCTTCCTATATAAAATTTATAATTTATAAGATATGAAATGATTCTTAAGTTTGTAAAATATTTTTTCTTCCCATTTTATAAATAATTGAATATTTTGAACCAAATTATTAATTTTTTAATTTATCTGACACGTTAATTGATTTTCTTAATGGTTTCTGTAATTATTAATTAATGCCCAAAATGCTTTACTGCAAAAAATGATATCTGAACTACCATTTTTAGTTTTGTGGACCATTTTTAATGATATATCTGGACTAAAAAAAATATATCACGGAATGATTTGTCGATTTCTATTTTCTTAATTGGAATGTTGTCATTTAATAGTAAATAACATTTAAGTGTTCAGGGTCAAAGGTCTACTCAAAGCTAAACTTTTTATTTTACTAATAATTCAATTTTGAATGAACGTTTGTTAATAGGACTATAATAGACACTTTTTATAGTGGGTATATTCCATGTGGTTTTAAATATGCATGTTTATTAAAAAAAACTTATAAATGATATTTCCTATCTTGCAAAATACCATGAATGTTTCCATCATGTATTAAAATGGAAACAATTTTAAAATATAAAATGGTAAAATCAATTTTATGCGTACATTTATAATTCCACTAGTAGTTTTTTCAATAAATAAGAAATTTTTTAAAACTGGGCATTCATAAACGAATATAACATTAAAACATTATTATAATTCACTGCACCTCAATTTTTGAATAATTTAAAGTAAATATTGTATTGCTATTAGAAACGAGTCTTGTCTATTCTTCAATAAACAAAAACTTTTTGAAACTGTGATGTATATTTGGAATTTTCAATAATTTTTTTTCTAAATTATTAAAAAACCACAAATGTTTGAATATTTTAAAGTAAAAAGGTACAACCGACTTTATGTATACATTTTTAGAATTCCATCTGTAATTTTCTAATTCAAATTGATTGAATTAAGTGTATATTTAACAAGTTAATTTTGTTTTGTTATCATCTTATTAGTTGTATATTAATGTTTTTCTCTTCTTATTTTTTCCATGATCTTTATCTTATTGTTTAAATTTATAAACTTAACTGAATAATACTATTTCAGGTGGAGGAAGACTGCATCGGATGTCCCTTACCTTCCACCCCTGAAGATGAGCACATTCTTGATTCCGAGATGAGTGATGTTTTAAAAGCTGCTGTTCTAGGTACAGGTACAGTAGTGTAGATTTTTCGTTTAGTCTTTGTTTTACCTCATCACCGCTTACCCCACCATTACAATTTCAAGTTAGTATCATTTATTTTTTTTATTTTGCAATAATGTAAGCGAGTACACAGTGAACCTTTTGTTAAATATTAATTAGGGATATTCCGAATTGAAGTATATAGTTTTATCGAAATTGATAACCTTGTACATTTTCTTTTTGTTTATCGAAACATATTTCGTCAAGATAATTTACATAACAAACACACTGATATTATTTTAGTTTTACCTCGCTAATTTTAGAAAATTGATATGATTTCTACTCTTTTTATTAGTACTTAATTTTTGAGTATTTATTATTTTTTTACCATGTTATACCAGAGTTTGGAAATTGTAGTTAATTAATATTTGATTATTTATCCATTGAATTTCCTTGAAATTTGTGAGTTTTAATTTCTTAAAAACGATCAGAGTTTTGAGATTATTTCCATATAGGGCGTCTATATTTAAGTTTAAATTACTCGAAAACGGTGCAATTTATGCAAACGTATGAAGAATACTTTTTTGCGTAAAAAAGGCCAAGGAATCCTAATTACCAAAACCATTTTTTAATATTTACGTATTAAAAAAATATAACGTAATCAGTGGTATTACCGTCAAAAACTACTCCTTAATCAGAAGCGATGAAATGACTAAATGACATAAAATTAAGTAACTTTATGCAAAGCTTCTATGTCTAGAATTTGAAATTTTATTTCTAAGTCTTTTTCAAGATATTTCGAAAAAATCATTATTTTATACAATTTTGTAGGCTTGTATTTCCCTTATTATTGAGCTTTCAAAAAAGTGTATATAAAAATGTACCTTTATTTTTAGGTGAACTATCACCCCTAGAAGTATTGATCGATAATTTGGGACCACCCTGTATATTATCATATAAAAAAACATATTTTCAAATAAGTCTGAAGATGAATCAGACTGAATTTGGAATATATTCTTCATCTGATGATATTTTAGACGCAATGTCCACTATAGATTATTTAAAAACAAGTAAAAATTCGTAATATTAAAAGTTGAAACAACATAAATACAATATTAACTTGTTTCACTATGCCGGGCAAACATTTCTCACGATCTCACAAAAAAGTACAAACAAACTTTGGTAGATTTTTCATTAACTTATTGATTTGAGTTACTATAATTGTGAATTAATTTACTAATTTTAGACAGATTCTAACACAGAAATTAAAAATGTGGACATGGTTCATTTCGGTTGGGAACTCCTCAATTGTGCACCATTTTTGCTTATATATTTCTAGAATTTGTCCTTTTTCATCTCAAAAAAATATAAGAAGAAACAATTATTTATACTTACTATTTCATAAGTTGCTTTCCATTAATTGAGAACAGTTATAAATATAAATCACTAATTATAATTTCCGAACTCTATATTTTTATTATCATCATCGTTGTTAATTTTGTAGTAATTATTTTATTTATACTTGCATGGATTTTAATTTTAGTTATTGCAATTACTTAGATTAAATTGATTTACTCTTTCTCGTTTCTAAATGAGCTTTAGTTTATTAATTGGCCACAATTTGTAGCCAAATTTGAATACGAATCCAAAATGTGGAATATAAGTACATATATTTCTAATATTTTAATTTTTCTTAATAACAGGCGATGAATTAGACATAACGGCTTTGGCCCATAATGCCGCCTCGCAAGCGGAGCACGTGGTCCGAAAAATGATTCAGGCCGGATGGTCCGTTTGCCATTTTAGAAATCTGCCCGCCTGGTTACAAGACAATGATTTTCTGGTCTTCGGTCATCGGCCACCACTACCGAGTTTCCGTGCTTGTTTCAAGAGTATTTTCAGACTTCACACTGAAACGGCCAACATCTGGACTCATCTATTAGGCTGTGTTGCATTTATAGGTAAAATCAAATTGATGATTAAACACAATTTTACTATCAACCTAACATACATATTGCAGTATACAATTAGAGAAGTGGTATAACACATTAATGAAAATAGTCTATACTTATGAAAATATTTGTTTCATTCGGGGTATTATTTATTTGTAGGTATAGCAATCTACTTCTTGATGAGACCGACAACTGAAATTGAATTACAAGAGAAAATAGTATTCGGAGCGTTCTTCGCCGGTGCAATAATTTGTCTTGGAATGTCTTTCATGTTTCACACTGTCAACTGTCATTCCCAGTTCATAGGCAAATTATTTTCTAAATTGGATTACTGCGGTATCGCGTTGTTGATTATGGGTTCCTTCGTTCCATGGCTTTACTATGGATTCTACTGCCATTTCAGACCAAAAGTCGTATATTTATCAGTAAGTTGTGTGCTTTTAAGATCGTATTAAAGTAGTCGTTGGCAGTGAATTCGTTGAAAATGTGGTATTTTATTTAATTTTCAGGTAGTGTGCGCTTTAGGTATAACTAGTATCATGGTGAGCCTTTGGGATAAATTTTCAGAATCCGGATGGCGCCCATTCCGTGCTGCTGTTTTTATGACTTTTGGCTTGAGCGGAATCATTCCAGCCATTCATTATGGAATTGTAGAAGGTATTGCTTATTTTTTATAATTTAGAAACTCAAAATCTGTTATTTACATGTACCTCATACAAATGTTTTGTGTAGCTAATTGTCTCTAAGATTTTCAAAAGGTAAGGTTGTAGTAGCAAAAGTTAACCATCCTAAGAAACCAGAAAAACTTAGGCCAATAAATGTATTGCCACCAATAGAAAAATTTGTACATGAACCCTTGGTAAATTACATTCAAGATAATAGAATATTTTATGTTAGTTAGTGTGGATTTAGAAGCACATATTCCTTTGAAAGTGCTTGCCAAGTTGGAAATATTGAAAGTGAAAAATTGTACACAACATAATTAATTCAAAACTTTAAATAATGGCTTAAATTTTGTTAAATATTTGGGGATTCAACTACAAACCGCTGCAATTAAACTTAAATTTGCAAGTAAATTGTATGTAAAAAGTTGGATAAAAGAATTGGATATTTTGGAAGAATAGCATAAAGTTTGTCAGAAAGGTTTTACGTCTCATTTTTAAAGCTATAATTTATCCTCATTTTTAATATGTAGAAACTCAAAATCGAGCATACCTAAACTTATTGGTTTTTACTTATCGTAAAATTTACAACGCAATAATTTAATGACCCCTGAAAAATTTAGTATACGTTTTTATTCATAAAAATGATTAGTTTTTTTATAGAATTATCTTTATATGAAAAACAAAAACCTGCCTATTAGTTAATATATGTTGAATAGTTTACGCAAAATGTGCCTCGATGTTCCGACCAATATTGTTACGTTTTAGATTGTTTTTGTGAATAAATATATTTGAAAAAATCTTAAGGGGGTTTTAACCCACTACGTAACTTGGTTAATGGAAATTAAACAGGCTGACTGAAACAATAAGAATTTATTTATTTAGGAATAAAAACAAATCTTACAAAATATTGGGACAACTTACACTTTTAAATAACTAACACATTTAATCCCAGGGTAGGCACTCAACTTACCCGAGATCCCAAACTTGAATTTTTAATTTGTTTATTTGTTATCGACATTTAGAAAGTAATAAGTTCTAGGAACACGGCGATATTTAACTTAATCTCTGTACATTCTATAGTAACAATCACTTTGGTTACTGCATGTACACTGATTGATTTGAAATAAATGTTTTCTGTTCTATTATATTTAAGGTAACAAGACGTCCCGCTATTGGCGGGACAGTCACGATTTTTCACAATTTGTCCCGCGTACCGCGACGTTTTTCAAAAGTCCCCACTTTTAGAATTAAGTTAAATTTTATATTTATGAAACCAGAACTTAATTGGAACGATGTGCAAAAATCATTTGATTATATTTCTCAAAAATTCCCAAATAGTAATATTTCCGAAAATGATCTTTTTAATGAAGTGTCATTAGTAAAAAAATATATTGATAAGGAAAAGCTTAAATATTGGGCATCAGAAAAAATCCCAGCAGAAAACAAATGTTAGAAATATTTCATCATTTGGAAACAAACTATGTTCCATACAATAATGTATTAAAAATTGTGGAATATGCACTCTCTTTACCTGGAACTAACGCTGCGACTGAACGCGTTTTTTCTACAGTAAATCAAGTGTGGACATCATAAAAAACAAAATTAAGTGTTGAAACTTTGAAAGCCATTTTATGTGTCAAATATAATTTGACAAATTCTTGTGAAGATTTTTACAATATTTTAAAAAATGACAACAATCTACTAAAACAAATTCACTCAAATAAAAAATATGTCAAGGAATAAAATATTATACATTTTTTTATATTTATATTTATATTTAATATTACGATATTATTTTTATTCTGTATGAAAATTTTTGTTGATAACCCCCCCTCCTTCAGAGTTGTCCCGCTTTGCCCATCTAAAAATCTGGTCACCTTAATTATATTCTAAATGTAGTAAATGTTTTGGTAATTAATCGGTATCGTTTCTAGGTTGGTTCAACTATGTAAGTCAAAAATATCTCGGCTGGTTGGTTCTAATGGGAATGCTTTACATCGTCGGCGCCATGTTCTACGCCCTGCGTGTGCCCGAAAGGTGGTTCCCCGGCAAATGTGACATATGGTTCCATTCGCACCAAATATTCCACGTGTTCGTGTTGGGCGGAGCGCTGGTGCACTATCATGGTATATCTGAAATGGCAATGCACCGCGTAACTATAGGGCAGTGCGAAATGCCGGATACGCCCATTTATTGATAAGTAGATCTTTTAGCAATTTTGTTTTCGAATAGGAAATTTTTTTTTAAATCTATATATACATCATTAAAGATTAATTCAAATATTTTTTTGGATCGATATTTAATTACTTAACCATAAAAGTGATTTTACAATACAAGATGATAAAGTGAATCATTATGCCTTTTTATTTCTTTTGCTTGTGGGTTTGTGTTTTAAGTATTTTTTTTAAATATGAGTAAGGATTCCAAGGTTATTTTTAACAGCTTATCGGTGTAATAAATTAAAATGAATAACATCTGTGTTCTTAAAATATTTATTGCCTGTTGACCTATTTGATTTGATATGATATTTGATAAATTATAAATTCATTTAAATATAAATAAATTGAATTGTATATCTCTTAAAAAAATTCAGAATCAATAAACCTCAAACTTCATCCGCTGACAGATGGATTATCAAGTTATACATTTTGAAATGTGCGCTTGTTTTTATTGATTTTTACAATATTGACAGTTAAACTTCAGATTTACTGCCATTAAAGTCGAAAATCCCCGAACAAGGCCAAAAAACACACCTTACGTTCTCTAAGGTCTTATTTTATGGTCCAAAGATCTTATGTTCTTCTTTTATGAATTAGAGCGCAACAATTGAAAAATTAATTAACGCTATTAGGATTTAAGTGTTGGGTTTTTAAGAATTATTTTGTAGGCAAAAATATTTTGAGAAAATGATCTGGGTTGTTGGAAGTTTCGTCATATTTTAAATATTTTATAGTTCATCTTTTTTTATTTATATTCTCAGTATTTGCTTAGTTGGGATATTTGAAAAATTGATTATTAAATACAAGTAAAAAGACTACTACTTATCATCATCATCTGAAATTAATAAAAAAATATATATTTTGCTATTGTGTACTATAATTGGTAGAATTTAAAACATATATACTTACTATAGGTAGTAAAGACACGGGGTATTTACATCGTTTTGTCTTTAAACTCTTGGTTTTCATGCAATAAATTTTACATTTATAATAATAGTGGGGTTGTAGAAGGTAGTATTTTAATTTTCTCCTTGTGATATTTAAATAAGTTTTTTCTTTTGTCCTTTGTATATTTATTCTTCTCTTTTATTGTTTGTAGATATATCTGTTTTGAATTGTAATGTTAAACATAAACTATATTATAAAATTGGCTTTTTTTACAACCTTTTATTTTCAAGATTTTTTTAAATGTTGAAAGTCGTTACAGTTAGAGTAAAGTAAGTAAACTAAATCTTTATTTAGTACAGCTAATTTTTACAAACATATTAAGGTAAATTATAAACAACAATAGGCTCAAAATGTTTCCTGCTGAAAACCATAATTACTGGCAATTTTATTATTTTTTATATTGCCCATTTTTATTAAATGTTAATGATCGTTTAAACATTGCTAATCAACTTTAGCTAAGTATCATGTACTCAATATGAGCTTAATTTTTTAACTAAAGAACTATGATCTATATTTAAAGTTGCACGCTTTAAATTTTCTCATTTTTTTCTATTTTATTCTTAGATCATCTATGGTGTTTCGATTTATTACTTATGTACTTTTTTTAAGCAATTTATTTGAAGCTCCACGATATGATTTCTGAAAATTCCTGGGCGTTTTAAACAAACAAAATTATTCGTTAAACAACTGGGGAACAATGAAAAAATACAAGAAAAGAGTATACAAAAATTCGGTTTAAAACATTTTAAAAATACGAACATTTCGAATTCTTTAAATCTTTCGAAATGGTTCTTAATCATTTCAGACGGCACTTTGATATTTTTTATCTAACATATCATTTTTATAAATCCTTTCAAAATCTTTTGCATTAACATTTTCTCTGACTTTTTTTTATATAGACAATTGAAGCGCTCCGTTTATCAATGTAGTGTACGCAACCAACCACATAAAAATTTGTAAAACGGGTTGCAGATAACTTAGTATGAAATATCACGAGATCAATCTTGAATAATTAAAATTGAATTGTTTTAGGGATTTTCGTAATAATTATTTTACTCCACGCATCGGCATTATATTTATTATTTACAACTCAAAATTTAAAAATAAATTAGTTGCTGTTATGTAATAAAGGGTCGTCCAACTACAGATAAGAAGAAGAATTAGGTTATGTTTTGTTTTAAAGGGAATAATAAACATTTACATGACAACTAGTTGTAATAGTAAACCTCAGAAACATGCAGAATTTCATTCCGCGAATAAAAACCGAAGTGAAAACTGAACAAATAGAAGACATTCCTGATTCAATTCCAATTGAACCACAGTACCTGGAAGATTTAAATTCAAACATAGTTCTTGATGAAAATACCTGTAGCACTACAAAGGAGGAAGAAACCACTTCGTTACAGACAACAATAAAACTCGACTGTGGTCCCGAAAAAACGTTTAACTGCCAAAAATGTAGCTACACTTTTCTAACTGACAATGAACTAAAACGTCATCTTCAAACACACAAGTACCAGTGCGAAAGTTGTCCATTTAGTACAAGGCATAGAAACGTTATAGACAATCATAAATTAACTCATTTAAAGGATGACGAAGTTTCCTGGTTTAATTGTAATAAATGTACTTACAAATCCAAATTAAAGGGTAACTTAGAGAAGCATCAAATGACACATGATGATAATAAAGAAAAAAAGTAAGAAGTATTTTTTAGAAAATATTTGGAATAAAAATTATTGAAAAGGGATAGTTAAATTAAAGCAATTTTTTGGCTTACATGTGAAGGGACACCCTGAATAGCCGGTCTTTTACTATCAGACAAAATAATATTTATAGTGCTATTTGCATTTATTTTTGATTATTCTGTACTGTCATATTTCATATGTATTTTTGAATGGCTTTTTATTATATTGATTGCTAATAGTAACAGTAAATTTGCTTGCTTATAATCATAAAATGTACTAAGTGATATTGTTACTATAGTATGTACAGGGATTTAGTTAAATATCGCCCAGTACATAATACTTATTTTTTATTTTCCAAATTTTAATATTTACTATTTATTTAACATTACGTGAGCGAGACTTATGGGACGAGGCCGCCAACGAATGTTAAATAAATATTTTTAGTAGAGTAATCAAAATCAATAAACATTGTCTTCTTGATTAGTAAAATAAAAGGAGATCGGGAGTCAAGTTTGGATTCTTGGATGATAGAGAAGTTGATAGGGCCTATCCCTGCAATTAAGTGTATTAGTTATTTTATGTGTAAATTATCCTTGTATTTTATTTTCATCAGGTAAATATATTGTTATTGTTTTTATCCAGCCTCTTTAATTTCCATTAACCAAGTTACGTAGAGCGTTAAACCCCCCTGAAAGTAACATTTAGATATTTTGATATATTTATTTATTCATAAAAAAACAACCCAATATGTAACAATATTAATAGTTTATTTGTTGGAAATTAAGAATTTTTTTTGTGTGTTGCTTTCGTATCGATTATTTAATTATAGGAATTTAATTGTATTTGTGATATTTTCTCAGAACAGTATTTATCAGTTGGACATAATTTGCCAATCAATTTCTATTTAACTTATCGTTTTTGATCTTATATATATTTTTTTTTATTTGCCCAATACCTTACTTAAATCTTTTATCTAATATGACAATTTCTTTTCTATTCAAATTGATATGAAAAAAACATTGTAATCTCTATAAAACCCAAAAACAAATTAAAAATCCTTGATTAACATTTCTAAATCTAAGTCAAGTTCACAATTATCCCTTATATAACTTATAAAATCTCCTTAATTTGTATTTAAAATGTCCCTTATCACAACAATCAGTATACTTTGATTACTTAAATTTGGAGGTTTAATATGGTTCGGTTAAGTTACTAAATATTTGAAACTTTTAGATATAAATGTGAAAATTGCGAATACTCGACTTGGTGGAAACGCGATTTGGAGCGTCACCTTCTTAGACATAATCCTGAAGAAAAAACGGTTAAATATACCTGCGACCACTGTGTTTTTTCAACAAAACACAAACGATATTTGAAATATCACGTTCAAAGCCTACATTCCGAAAAAAAAGAGTTACCTCAAGAAACGTTTTATTGTGCTAATTGTAATTTTAGCACACACAAAAAACGTAGCTTGATTCCGCATATGGTGACCCATAGAAATTTCGAAGATTTGGTCCTTTTCCAATGCAGATATTGTACTTACACCGCTAAGTGGAAAACAAGCGTTAAAATACATGAGGTGACACATTTCGAGGTCAGGTTTTTAATACTCTAATTATTAGACGTTTTCTTCATTATGATTAATTTTTAGAAATTCCAATGCGATCAATGCGACTTTCGAACCAATCAAAAACGTTTTCTAAAAGAGCATAAAAAGGGCCACGAGCCCCTTCGGCCGCCAGAAATCTATCAATGCGATGAATGCAGCTATAAAAGTACTCATAAGGTTAATGTTGCAAAGCATAGTTTAGTACATCGAAGCCCAGATGAAATACCAATGTACCAATGTTCGTATTGCGATCACAAATCGAAAAGGGCCGCAGATTTGAGGCAACACGTTGCTGTGCTACACGAGATTGGCGAACCTCACAAATGCGGGTCGTGTTCTTATACTTCAAGATCTAAAAATGGACTGAGAAATCATAAAAGGCACGTGCATGGCGGACCAGGTAAAGTAAATAAGGTAAGTTACGGTTGCTATAAACAAGCCTAAGGATTATATATATTATGTATGATGCAAATGAAATTAATAAGTTTATTATTTCATAATTGAAAAATCCTTCAAGCTGTCAGTTTTTAATTTTAAAGGGTCGATTGCTCATATTTTCCATATACATATTCCTATTTTACAGTAAGGTCTTTTAATAATCTATTAAATTCTATTAATAACTATAAGTAATCCACGCTTGTATACAAACATTTTTATTAATTGGTATTAATATTCTTTGTTAATTGAGGAGTTTCAGGAATTTTTCCAGCTACAAAATAAATTTACTATTTTCATTTGCACTATACTATGTGAGTTCTTACACTGGATTTTCTTAGAACAACTTTTTAACTAAAACTGTTTAGTTTCAGTGCCAGATGTGTCCGTTTGAAACCAAATACAAAACTAGTATTGTCAATCATGAACTTTCTTTTCATAAAGATATAGAAGAAATTGACTTATACAAATGCCTAGAGTGTAACTATAAATCAAAAAAGAAAGAATGCCTCACAAAGCACCTTTTAGTACACAAATCGGCGTCCGAAGTCGTAATGTTCCATTGTGAACATTGCGATTATGAATCTAAATACAGGCGTGCGTTGATTAAACATTTAAAAAATCATAACAAACCAAAAGAAAAGAAAATTAATATATTGGAATGTACGAAATGTGATTTTAAGACTAAATGGAAGAAAAATATGGATAAGCATTTTGCGAAACATTCAGATTGTGCCATTGAAGAAGTTAAGATGGAAGTGGTTGATATTGAGCTTCCTAAGCTAGAACCTGCAGAAAACTAAATTTTCTTTAGTAAATGAGAATATGTACTTAACAGAAGGAATAATTGTGATTTTTGCAATTTAATGTTTATAATAATATTTTTCTTAAAAAAAGTTTTCGCTTTTTTAATTTTCCCCGAAAAAACACGATAATTTTTAATATTTCTGATTTGAAACCGACATTTCTTAAGATATCGGATTTAATGTCAAGATCCATTGATTGAAAAAGTAAATTGTTTTTACCCCATCTACAAGATTTTTTATTAAAAATCGAAATATATTAAAATTTCTGTTTTCAATTGAGATTAATTGAAATATCGATTTCATTGTCGAGATTTGAGATGTTTTTGGAAATGTCTGTTTTTAAAATCAAAATGCATAAACTTCAACTTTTAAGTGGAGTCTTCAAAAAATTGATATTTTAAAATCGGTATTTATCAAAATTTTCAGTTCAAGTCGAGATTAATTAAAATTTCGATATGATAGTAGAGATCTTGAAGAAAAAGAAATTTGGTGCTTTAAAATCGGGAATCATTTGAATACAGTTTTTAATGTCAAGATTTAAAGTAAAACAGAAGATTTTTAAAATATTTTTGCCAAGATGTCGACTTCATATTCGAGATCTTAAAGAATTTTTTTTTAAGATTCTTGCTTTAATTCATTAATTCTAATCTGGACTTTAAAATCGCGATCTTAAAGAAAAACTCGAGATTTTATTCAAATATTTCTGAATTAGATATTTTTTAAGATTTCGGATTTAAAGTCAAGATTCACTTAAATAATAACTTCAAAAATATGATTTTTCTATATTTATTATAAATTTTCCACCTCAAAACTAACGACATTTTTTAGTTTTATTCATATTCCATATTCCACTTATAACCCTGAAATGGAAATGACACACTTCAGAATTCCTGTCAGATTTTGATTTTAAAGTAGTACATATCAAAATAATTGAATAATTGAAGCTCGATTAACGGATTATTTCTGGTTTGGAGTTTGTTTCTTAATCTAGGTTTATCCCGGTTTCTCTGTTTATGGGGCTGTTCTTCTATTTCCCCGTTTTCGCTGAACACTGATGCATCTCTGCATGGGGTCGCACAAAAAGGTCTCAATAAAGAATAGGGGTGAAAACGAAACAGATAAATAAAAAGTGCAACAAATAAAGAATGGTAGTAAAAAATGTGACTGACACAGAATCACAGTAAAAAAAGTACTAAAGAAAGAATAGACATAATATAAATGTGACTAAAAAATAATGGGACTGTGAATAATGGAATGAAGAAAAAATAGGAACGAGCTTAAGAAGATTATTCCCAAAGAAAGAATGGAATTTAAAATGAATTAGATAAGGAAAGAATGGGATTAAGAAAGGTTGAATCTAAGAAATTGTAATATTGTAATATAAAAAGAATGCGAATAAAAAAAAAATAAAATTAAAAAATAATACGGTTTAAAAATTAGGACAATTAAAGAAGGGGACGAAAAAATATGATACTAAAACTAAGGATGAATCTGGTTAAGAAAGTGTATAATTTAGGAAGAATAGAGCTAAAAAAATAATAAGTTAGAATAGAATAGTACGAAAATTGAATGTGTAATATAAAGCAGGAATAAGGAAAGATGTACTATGAAAGTATGGGATTTATAAATAATGAGATATAAAAGAATGGTAACAAAAAAGTAGTTAATAAAGAGTGAGACTAAAAAAATGGGTTATAGAAAATAAAAATGACAAATTATTTGTAACGTAATTTTATTTTTACCTTCATTATTAGGATACAATATATACATAACTATTTACATTTTTATTTACACAATCTCATTAATAATGTAACATAGTCTACTCCAATCTCATATTAAAAATATATGAATATAGCTGTAGACTGTGATGAGATTCTAGTACGACACTAGTATTTTTTACGTACTTTCGTAATGGAGATACAATCTTTCTGAATTGTTAAGGAAATGAATGGCGCATTTATAAAATATTATCCTTAAACAACGATTAAATTCTAGTAATGACATTAGGTATATCAACGAATCCTTTATTAGCAATTCCGTTCGCCTCTTTTTGGTAAGTAAAATTGTTCATCACAGACTCTTTATCACTAACTTTTGACCAATTCGACGATTCTTTTAATATCGACAAATACTTTTTGTGACTGTTTTCGGTATTCTTAAATCTCGGTGCTACAATTCTACCCAAGAAATATTCTACTACAAAATCTTCGAAAATAATACAAACAATAAAATTGATGGCTGCTATTATAAGCATTGCGTATTTGGCCTCCATGGGTGTGGCTTTAAGCTCCATGGTGGTTGTTACCCACGAAAGGGGGCTGAGTGCCATCCACAAACAGACCCCAGTGGTTACAATTAACGATAAAGTGAATGGAAGGTTTGTGTAAAGTGCTTGTCTGTAAGGTTTTCCTTTCGAAAATACTATACACATGGTGACATACTGGAACATTGATACTGTGTAAACAGCAAAATTTTCGTAAGACACAAAATTCATATCATCGTTCGCGTTGTATACAAATGGAACAAACCAATCGTACGTTTTGATCCAATAATACCCCGCAAGTTGAAAGGCCACGCTTAAAACCATAAAAAAGCTCATAGATGATATGGGCACGAACCCTATCAACGAATTCCTCGGTGGTACCTTATCCAAAGTTTTGTAAGCTTTAGTTATTCCGAAAAACGAAGCGAAATTCAATATGAGGCAAATATCGATGAAGAGGAATTGAAACGCCGACAAATTCGCGTCTATGTTGTACAGTATCATGACCGAACTGAATTCTATCAAACTGTAGCAAAGCATCACTTTGAAGATACCAAATGAGGTGATCAGCGCAGCTCGCCCTTCTTTCACTACTTTTGGCACGCAGGATATGTTCTGGATTTTTGATGTAAAAGGGGATGCGACACTGGATTCGGCTTCGGAAAGAGAAATTCCGACGTGGGCCGCTTTTAAAGCTCCGCAGTCGTTGGCTCCATCACCACACATTGCTGGAAGTTAGAAAAAATAGAGTTAGAAAGTCCAAACTCGGTAAATAAGAGGTTAATCGACACGTGAAGTAAGCGTGCCTCACAAGTTAATTTGTTTTTCGTATTACGGCGATTAATGTGTTAAAAGTATTAGTTGCCCATGATTTTGTCTCTCCTCTACCTCAGGTTAGATCCAAAAAATAATAGTTACCAAAATTAATAGCATATTGTTATAGGGAGTTATTTGCCACCTGTCAATTATATATTTATTCAAAAGGTAAATAAATATGTAATTTTATCAGTGAACTATAGTGAAATATCACAGGGTTACTCTATGGTAATTGTGAATTGAACTAGACTTGAACAATTCTTGTTAAAATTTCATTTATGGACAATGTTCAATAAGCGAAAAGAGGATGTAAAACACAAAACTGTGGGGAAAAGATCAGCGGTCCCTCGACCGTGGGGGAAGTTTACTTAGTGTCTAAGCGCCATGAGTCCCCTCAAGAGCATCCCTTGGTATTGACTCTTTTTGTATCATTCTTATATATTTGTTAATGTTTGTCGAACACTTTTTTATCTATATTAAATAGTAATTATTGCTGAACTCGTCGTCTTTAACTTCAATTCTTACACATTTAATGAAACTGCGCCCCTCTCCAGGAAAGGGACTCTTTAATATAAAACAATACATGTGATAAAAAAATATTCGCAACTATTTTATGTTAAGATAAAATTTGTACGGAATCATAAATATTAATTAAATGTTATTAAAAATTATTAATTTTATTATATCTTTTAATGCAAGTGTTCGTCTTCTATATTTTTCCATCCTTGTCCATTGTTATTAACTATCGTTTTTTTTTGTTCTAAATCGATTCGTTGATCTCGGATGCGATCCAGGATTTTGTTGAAGAAAAACGATAAAAATCCAAAATTTCCCAGGAATTTAAGGAAAATGTAACTATCCTCTCGAAATTGAAATTAAATAGGAAAATCACCAAGTTGAGATGGATCCAGATTTACAAGTGAATTTAATCCATAAAAAGTTATATAAATAAAACAAAGATCAATAAGCTACAAAGAAGTATTTCCAGTTATACAGATTACGAAATACTAATGGCAGGAATAGTTAAACTAGTAACCAAGTTGGTCGATTATGACCATATCTTGAAATTCTTTAGTACCACCGAAGGTAGAGCAGGGTATGAAGACTCTAAAACTTATTACACCTCAGGTGACACAAGCCACAAGCTCAGAAAAGAAAACCAAAGCCTAATTTAAACCAATGAAGTACCTTAATCCAAGTGTCACCATGATGATCTCAAAAGTAATTTATTCTAATCAAGTACCTGCTTAAAATCGATCTATGTTACAGAATAGAGTTAGAATTGAGCTGAAAGAGTGCACGATTTCGAAATTCTGTTCCGACAATAAATTTAGAGGCTTCTACTAAGAGCCTCTGTTCCCATTTTGCATTGATCCATTAATGCTGTAACAGATCCAATTCGGTACGAAGGACCATATCTAATTCTTGGCTAACTTTTGATATTGATAACACTAGATCCGATGAGATGAGGAAAAAGAGGAGCTTGGAGGCACTCCTTATTCCAACGCACTGTATAATTGCTTTGATAGATCTCAAGAGTTACAAAAAGTACTTACCAACGTAATATCCCAAATTCTTTAATTCTTCAACTAGTTGTTGCTTTTGCATTCCAGACATTCTTGCAAAAATCATACCCCCTGTTACGATTATTGGTATAACACTTGGAAAATACTTGAGAATGTTTGCCCAAGATTTGCCAGTTACAGCAAAACAGTATCTCCGGAACGGATGTTTTTCAACATCGAAAGATTTCTCGTATTTAACCTGAAAAATAAACATGGATAGTATCCAAAACGTTAAATGGATATTTTTGGATATATGTGGTCATCTAATTGATATCCATTGTTATCATGAGTCAAGAAATAAAATTGAGTGATCCAGGAAAATAATTTTAGGTATATCCACAACACATCCATCAAATTATATCCAACTATGGATATCTAATGGAAGTCTCTACATTTCCATATACATTTTAGATCCCATATCCATTAGATGTTTGTTATTCAACAGTACTTACCAGTGTAATTCCAGAACTAATGATTTTGTAATTTAGAGTTGCTGGATACTGTCCAGGTTCTTCAGCTACAACTTCGATTATACTTTGACTTGGTTCGACCATTCCGCATTCTTTAGCAACGTGCACACCGGTTTGCAAATTGTCACCTACAACATCATTTAACTTCACATTACGCTTGTTACGTTAAAAACAACTCACCAGTGATCATGACAACTCGCAAACTAGCGTTTTTCAAAACGTTTATAATCCTCACGGTCTGCGGTTTCAATTTATTTTCTAAAACAATCAAAGCGCAAAATTCCAAATCGCGCTCAATTTCATCCCTTAATTTAGTTTTTACTTCTTCGATTCCCCAACTCCCCAGCGATTTTTTGCCGAGCGCTATGACTCTGTAGCCTTGGACTGTGTACTCTTCAATTTTTTCGGTTAGATTTGGCGGTAAAGACGATGGTTTTGCTAAGGTCATTATCATTTCCGGGGAACCTTTACAAAAAGCTGTGCATTTATCCGTGTCTGACGAATGGACGATGACGCTCATACGCTGAAGATTGGAAGTAAATTGATACTGCTTTACTATACCGATTTCTGGAGGAACCTTTGGAATAGCGAAATGATCAAAATTAATTCTAAATAAAAATATATCGTTTAAGTAGATGAGCTGGACGGTCACGACTATCAGCATAGGTAAAATCGTGTGTTAAAGAGAGGGGTAAAAGAAATTCAGTGAGTGTGAGAGAGGAGGGGGTAGAGCAAGAATCTGCAATAAGTCATGTTGCTATTCGACGATAGATGTCGTATTTGCCTTGTGGGAATCATTGGCTTTAAGTTTTTAATTACATTAAATTTTGCTTGGGAAGAAGGAATTGACAGTCTTTTAATTCATTTAAAGTTTTTCTTTTAATTTATTATAATAAACCATAAAGGTTGTATATAAAAGTTACTGGTTCATTATTACTTTATTTATTATAATAAGTATAAAAGATTTTAGACGTGTATTAATAAATTAAGAGTAAATTAACAATTCAAAATTAATAACAATGAAAAGAGAACTTACCTATTACTCTGTTGATCGTCATTAATTTTGAATTGTTAAAATTTACTCTTAATTCGTTGATTAAAAACTAGATGAGGAGTATATAGTCGAAATTTGGGAATTAAATAATTTTTGCGATAACGATTATGGGTTTTATTTTCTATATTTACGAATACCACATTTGAGATTATGGATAATTTTTTTCAACTGTGCTTTTTATTATAATAATGAATTTACAACTTAGAGTTCTCTAATTTCTGCGATGAGATTGCACTTCTAACCTAACCTAACTTGAATGTAGTTTCAGAATTTGCTTTGCAAACAAGAGGCCTTAGGTCATAAAATTAAGAGACCTCATTTATTGATCTCATAAGGTTGTTATTTAGGTTACATTATTAAATTTTTCTTACATCTGTAGATGCAAATCCCAATACTGGTTTCACGTTTATATGGTGATGTTTGCTGCTATCAACTGAGTCTTCTAATTTCCAGCCAGTTGATTGGAACATCTAAAAATAACTATAGTTAATAGGGAACAATGAGAAAAATAAGAAAAATGGGATATAAACTGATTATGGAAAAATGTAGCTAATTTACCTTAATATCTAGAGGATCTCCTCCCAGTTCTCCGTTAATGATAGATAAAGAATGACAACTTGCCATACCACGAATTAATTCAGATGTGAAAGGAAGTGAACTGACTTGTTTTAAAGGAGCGCTAATTTCATTATTTTCCACCGATACTATTCCCCACATGTCTAATTCATCTTCAGTTAAAGTTCCTGTCTAAAAATGTCACTAGGAAAGTTACAACGAATTTATTTAAAAATTAGTTTGTACCTTATCGAAGCAAATGCAATCAATAGAGCCCGATACGTTAATTACTCTTGAATTAATACAAAAAATCTTCTTATTTTTTAGTCGTGATAGAGCGTACAGTTTTCCTACTGTCATTGCTGCTGGAAGGGCTGGTGGAACTGCTATGGTAAAGATGTCCAAAGCTTTTATTAATATATCCAATCTTTTTATTTGTCTCGTTGACTACAATAGAGCATTTTTGTGTTATACTTTCATTTTTTGTCATTTTTTATATCTTGTTACCTTAGATACAACGGTGTATATTACTCCTAATATAGCGATAAAAAATAAAATCCCTATAAACTTATAGCTGTCAGTTTCGAATTTGAAATCGGCCGGTGGAGGATACAAAATACTTCTTACAAGTTCCCCTTTAGTTGTTAAATAACCAGTTCTTATTACCACAGCGAATATTTTTTCATTCCCTACAAAATTTTTACCAATAAATTATCGGTTTCAAATAATTCACATATTCACCTTTGCTTCTTGTTTGAATAATTTTGGTCCCGCAGAAAAGCGTATGGTTCATATTTTCTTTCAAACTAAACGGCAAACAATCTTCTGGTAAAGGTGTTTTCGTAATTGGAACGGATTCGCCTAAAAAGGATATTTTGTATCGAAAAATCGTTGAATGGTACCACTTCGTATACCTGTTAACATGCTCTCGTTGACGACACAATTCCCGGTTAACAAAACCGCATCGCATTGCATTTCACCGCCTCCAGGTGGTATGACCAATAAATCACCTGGGACTAGTTCTGTGGTAGGAACTTCTTCGTAGATGTCGCCACCTCTACAGACCACCGCAGTGTCTACGAAGTTCACGGTACCTCTTAGATTTCTCTGGTTCTAAAATGTGTTAAAGCAAGATTTGAAATTTTTTTTAAACAGTACCGACATTCGGTTCCCGAGGTCCGGGTTCGAATTAAATTAAATTGAACCAATAATAACGAAGTTAAGCGCTAATGCCCTTACGGCAACGTTCATTGCGCATGCTTTTCTTTAACATCTACGTCATTTCTAGATAATACCTGTCTTTTCCATAATTCAATTGGACCAATAATAACGGCGGGTCCGCGAGTGCTACAGCAGCGCCACCAGCGCCATCTAGTGGCAGTTTTTGGAACTTTTATTTGGAACCGACTTTGTTACACTACTGCATGTGTTGAGAAGGTTTCAATTTATTTATTTAAAATGTAGTAATCTTTGGGGCTGACTCATGATTTTTTAAGGTTCGTAGTGGAAGTTGATTTTGGAGAAATATGGCTTATTTGAAAATGTTGGTTTCAATGAGAAAATTTTAAGAAGATTGTAACAAATATTTCTCGACCCTGAAAACCCCCAGATGCAAAATTTCAGAAAAATCAAAAATAAAAAATTTTCCATCAATTTTCTTTCAAGGGTACCTCACTCTGAAACAAGAAATTTTTTTCCAAATCCAAACTTTGAAGCTCCGCCATTTTGCCAGTTTTTGAGATACGGCCATTTTGTTTATGTCTATGGATGTGGCATTTTTTTGTCTTTAAAATGGAGGTGGTATGAAGATGAACTCACCACCTGTATTCTTTCAGTTTTTATTTAGTAAATAGAGCGTTGTTAGATATAGAAAGTAAGTGAGTGAGCCGTTTGTTATTGCTGGAATTTATTTATCCACTAATAGAAGAATTTTTAGTAAAAGAAGAAGTTAACGAAAGATATACAAGAAATGGTAGAGCTGGAGGAAAAGGTAAAATAGATGAGGAACTTATCAAATTTAGAAGAAAACAAGCGCAGAAAGAAATCGAGGAACTAATACAGCTAATCAACGGTTTTGTATATCTACTATCACTTACCTTTCTGGTTTGAATGATCGATGTAGAAATTCCAACCAGTGACATAATTATAATAGCTACGGCGTAATAATAATAATTTTCACAGAGCCATACTATTAAGCTGAACAATTGAAACATATAAAACGGTGTAAGAGCTTCTAGAGCTAATAACGTTAATACTGTTTGAACTGGTACTGATATTTCGTTATTTCCATATATTATTCTCCTAAAAAATAGAGTTATTCGTACTGTAATAATAGAAGAAAGGATTCTCAGGCAAGGTCACTTACTTAAATTATATTTTGCCATAGGCGTATCCTTGACATATTCAGTTAAACAACATTTGTTTAATTAATTTTTCATTTCATGAGTGTCGAATGTGTATTGTATATATTATACAATTCTAACAGAATGTAGTATTACATATTTAGTTGAGATATTTACACGTTCGATACTTATGAAGTTATAAAATTAATAAAATAATTGTTAACTGGATATCCCAAGGGTACGCCTAGGACAAAGTGATATTAAAGCGAGTGACTTTGCCTGAGAATCCGCTATTTAATAGTGAATAAAAATAATTGCAGTTAAGAAAGAACGCTTTGTATAAAATAAAAGTGTTAAAATTGAGGTAAATGACAAAACTATCGACATACTTCGGGTTGAAATATGAAAACAAAAAGAAAAGATGTAAACAACGCAGTTTTAAAGGAAATTAAGGTCATATTCCAAAATATTGTTTAGAGAACGTTGTTACAAAGTAAAGTTGGAAAAGCAGGTTTGAAAAATTTTTGTTGACAAGACAAACTAAGATAAAACGAATGTATTGATTAGAATAATTAAAGAAAAGTTTAATGAGTACCAAAACCGAATAGTAGGGGAGTACCAAAGAGGGTTTAATGCACAATGGCAGATGATAGAACACATTTTTTTATCTCAATGTATTAATTTTTATTTGTAGACCTTAAGGTAATTTGTATTCTCACAGTATGTTGATCGATGATCTCATTATACTTTTTGTTATGTTTACAATAAAATTAGAATTTTTAACAAGTTGCTTCAAATTATTGATAATTTAATTTATTTGTCGTTTTAATAATTAGGTACTTTAAAAGTCAAAAATTGGTCAACGACTCCCTGAAGTTTTAACGTATATACGCAAATGTATCGTCATAATCAACGCCATATTGTTAACTTTTATATTTGACTTTAAATTTGTAGCACAAAAATTTCAAATGTTCCCTTTACACCAACAAATGGCAAATATACAACCTCAAATGTCAAACATAAACAAATACAAAAATGACTATCGGTGTAAATCTTTGTTCTGCATTTTTTTAGATTTTGTTTTGCTCTTTTTGGTTATACCCTAATGTTTTCAATTCTGATAAATTCGTATTAATTTTTTTCAATTCACAGCAAATTTTTCCAGTTCATACCAGATATTTTTGATTGATACCAGATTTTTTGAAATTAAATTAAATTATTTTAATTTTTTTAATCTTTATTTATTCTGGTTTTTACCAGTTTTATGAGAACGACATCGGATTTGGAAATTTTCAGATATTTTCAGTTTACAGCAGATTTTTCTGGTTCTTATTAGTTATTTTCGATTCACATTAGACATATTTTTGGAAAATAATTTTAAGTTTTGTCTAGTTTTTACCTGGTTCGCACCAGATTTTTCCAGTTGAGATATTTCTGATTAACACTGGATTTTTCTTTGGAAAATTATATTCAGAATTGATTTAATTTGTTAAATGTCCTGTTTATTCTAGTTCTAACTATGTAGATTATTTTGGATCAAATTTGGGAACTTATTTAAAAATTATGATTTTTTTATATTTTATTTCTCTTTTTTGGTTCCAACCAAACGTTTCCAGTTCACAGCAATTTCTCCAGTTCGCACCAGATTTTTCCAGTTCATGCCAGATATTTCTGATTTACACTAGATTTTTCTTTGGGAAATGGCATTAACAAACTAACATTTTTTTAATTTTTCGTTCTGGTCATAACCAAAGTCATTTTATTATAAATAATTCAAAACATACAGTGGGGACCAAAATCCCTTCTCTATTATTTTAGAGAAATTAAAGCTTTTGGGATGTTTTTGAAAATGACAACCGAGAGTTTCAAAATGACAGTTGAACAACATTTTTTTATGTAAATGGGGTCGAATGATATATCGTTTTAATAATTTTTATTCTTAAATCAATCCTGTTTTTGAACGTAATTGATATTCTCGAAAATAAGGCAATGGTTTTAATAAATTTTGATTGCACTTACTTAACAATTTGTTTTTCTTTGCTTTGTCCTTTACAAGCATGCAGTTGTTTTTTTGTTACACCTTTATCAAATCCCACAAGTTTTACAAAGTTTTCCGTTTCGTCGTCCCAGACGTACAAAAGTTTTTTGCATTTAATTATGCGAGCTTCATAAAGCCCTAAAATAAAAAATATATAAATAACAAAAATTTTAGTTAATAATTTCAAATAGGTTGTACCTAAAAGAACACTAAGATAATCAATGTTTGTTAAATTAGAAGCAAGGACATTTTTTTATTGTTTTATTATGATTGATATAAAAAAGGTATTTAAAAATTTTTTTTTATATACTTACTTTTTTGTCTACCGTCACATAAATTACATTCTAAAATATTTTCTTCTGGATTTCCAGTTGTGTTTCTGGAATAATGACCAATATTATAAATAAAGTACACTGATAAAACAATTTTATGAATTTTTACAAGCAAGCAAGTAGTGTTATGAAATAACTGTTGAATTAAAAATATAAAATCATTTGAAAGGACCTGGAAGATTTTAAGACAGTTCAAAAATACCAGGAAAATCCCAAAATTATTTGTATAGAGTTTGGAAAAATGCCCATTAATTGAAAGAGACTTGGAAAATTTCAAAACAAAATTCCTAGAACAACCTAAATTATTTTAAAAAAATATGAAAAAGTACAAGATGTTAACAAAAGCCTGAAATAGTAGAAAATAGTAAATTAAATGGAATGGAAATACTTTAAATTATTCAATAAAGATCTGGAAAAGCGTAAAATATTTCCAAAGGATTTGTAAGCGTTCAAATCAGTTAAAAAAACTGGGAAAGCCTGAAAAATTTTGTTTGTTAGATATTTTTCAAATTTATACTTAATATAAAATTTGTCGTGGATTTATTTACAAAATAGGTTTTAGAAATATTACATTAATGGTAAAATTATTCAGTTTGGTAGAATTTAACACATTCTACAATAATTTAAAGTGTTTGAATATGCATCATTTTTTTGACAAGTAGATATCGACAAAAAATATTAGAAGTACAAAAACCGTTTTGAAATTTTTGTAAAATTTCTAAAGTAATAAAAAAAGATGTGGAAAAATCTAAAATCGTTAGACTAGAAATACCTAAAAGCAATAAAAAAATATGGAAAAGCATAAAATAATTTTAAAGGTTTGTAAGAGTTTAAACTAATTAAAAAACCTGGGAAAACCTGAAAAATTTGTAAAATAATCACAAAAAAATCTGGTATTATCTAAAATAATTACAAAAAAGTACTGCAAATGCCCAAAATTATTGAAAAAAAGATCTGGTCAAGCACAAAAAGCTTTAAAGGTCATAAAAAATTTCAGAAATACTTCGAAAAGAATTGGAACGTGTTAAATTCTTCAATAAAGATGGGGAAAAACGCAACATAATTAAAAGGGATTAGAAAAAATGTAAAATATGCAAATGAAGAACCTAAAACTATTCATAAGAAATGTGGAAAAGTTCAAATCAATCCAAAGATATGAGAAACATTCCAAAAATCCATGAAAAATGCCTGGAAAATCCGTGGAAAGTTCCAGAATTAATTTAAAACGAATTAACTTCCTATTTAAATTATATATTTTATACAGGGTGTGCCGGTATATTTCAATTTGTTATTAAGCATGAAAATGAGAGAACAAAAAGTACATCCAATTTTGGTAGATTAAAGTTATATTTACCCGTTTGATTTTATGGTTTTAACATCTTTAACGAAATATGACTTGTATTTTCGATAAATGTCCTACAAAAAAAATCAATTACAAGTGCTCTGTATATTCAAAATAATTAAGCACTTACTATAACTAATGCTTTGTTGGCTTTTTTAAGACTACATCTATTGTGAGTTGCGATTAGATGTAAATAAGGGTACCAGTGAAAAAATAGCCTCAAACTTCCTAAACTTAAAATATAACATAACAGTACGATTTTTTTCTTCAAGTTACTGCTAACGAAGCCTTGAATTTCCTAAAAAAATTAAGCCTAAATTAAATACAGAAACAGATAAACGCATTTTATTTCACCATTTGGTCTTCTTCGCCATGGTTGAGGTACTGGATTCTATCTTTTTTGATGCAATTTCCGTTATTTTCAAATTTTAATTCGGTTACGCGATTCTCATCTGAAAAAAAATAAATAAAAAAAATTAGTGTTGTTTCCATGAAATTTATCCAACACAAATAGACGATGGTCATCTTATACAACTTTTATTATTATTATTACTACTATTATTACTATTATTATTATTATTACTGTTATTCAGTGACATCCTATATTGAGTTAGCATAATGCAATATTAAAATATGAAAAATTGTGACAATAAATCGGAGAGCAATTTTAATTTAGCTCTAATTGGATAAGGAAAAGTGTAATTTGGATGTTAGTTGAAAAAATTATTATATTACATATAATTTAGTCTACAACAAACACATTATCCCATAATTATTTCACGTTGCTTGGACTTTAATGATTTAAAAATAACAAACTTGTCATACTTGTTTTCTTAAAAAAATATTAGAATCGGAAATTATTATTTTGTTTAACGTAATGTATTTGTATTATCTCATAATATTAATGTAATGAAAAAAATAAATACAGGATAATTCGAACATTGCTGTTGTTTGAATATATTTTTTATTTTGTAAATATTGTTGTTTTTGTACCAATATATTGTCATGTATATTTTTGAAATTGTCGTAAACATGTTTTTACAAAAAATTAGCAAGAGTAGAAATTTCAATGAAAATTTAGGTGAGGTTTCAATAAAATTGTTTAGAGAACGTGACACAAAGTAAAATTAACCAAGCTATATGCAAAATTTTTGCAAACTATGAAGTAAAGTCGGAACAAATTCGCGAAAGAAATCTAAAAAAAGGGTCAACGAATTTAAAATTTATTCGAGTTTCTTTTTTTTCACTTTTTTGAGTCTTAAAGTTTTCCTTTTGTGGTTAAAAGGGCGGAGTTAGCCTTTATCTAGTTTTTTTTAGAGAAAGAGATTTAGAATTCTATCAGATTTTTATCATTTACAGGGGAGAGACTATTTTGGCGTATTTTAGTTTTAGGGCGTTTCTGTTGTTCTGATGATCTTGCCTCGCTATATTTTGGTTGTGTGATACAATTTACTGTTAATTTTCCGTTTTGAAAAAACAAGTACGATATTATTAAGGATTTAGGGAATATTCTCATAGGGTACTCACTAAATAGGGGAAAACTTTGTTAATTTTACTTATATGGGGGAGCACTTTGTGACTGTTTTTTTTAAACACCAGGTCTATTTGGACCAGTAAATAATCTGACATTTACATGAACTGTAATACCAATAAAGTGATATTTATTTAATTTAACGAAAGCAAAGTATGGTACAGGCTTGACATTAAGATTATTGCGTTTCTTTTGGTTTTGAATTTCCGACGGATGAGCGTCGGATAACAAACATCATACATAGAACCAAGTTTTTTCCAACTTACTTTTTGTGAAACAAAAGACCACTTTCTAAAGAAGTTTTTTATCAATTACAAATTTGTTTTTTTAATAAATTTATGGATTAATTTTGCCCCATAAATGATCGCCCTATCACAATTTATTTATTTTTTAGTTTATTCAAGTGAATAGGGATTGTTCGTTTTTGTAAATGACATTTTGCTAACTGTAAGAGAATATTATAATGCCATGTTAATAAAGCTTCTAATTTTTGCTAGCAAAAAAATCATTTAATTATAGTTTAATTTTCCCAAGAATTTTATTTATAAATATTTCCATTTGTAGTTAGAATTTGTACAAAACTTTAATTATATTTAGTATTAATAATACTTTAATTGTTTAAATGTATTAAGATAATAATTCACCAGGTATACAATTTTTATCTTAATCAGGGCCATAACCTTTAATTGCTGCAACACTTTGTAGAAATGTTGACAATTTAAAATGTGAGGTTAAGTTTTGGAAAACCAATGTAGAAATTTATTTTCTTGGGGAAATTCAATTTGTCAGTGTGTCGTACATCATTTGGAAAATTCTGTCACCAGAAAGACACAAGGCATATTTCTCCATTTTCATTTATTGTTCACAAAAATTTTGAGGTTAGCTTTTATTATTAATCTCGATACCAGGTTTCTCTAAATTAATTTTATCAGGTCAAATTTTTGTATACGAAGTTGTGAGCTTTAGGAAATCTTAAAAGTGACAATCTTTTGTCAAGATTTGGAATCTTAAAACATTTTGTTTGTTAGATATTTTTCAAATTTATATATAATATAAAATTTGTCCTGGATTTATTTAATAATAAATAGTTAGGCTAGAAATACCTAAAAGCAATAAAAACATATGGAAAAGCATAAAATAATTCTAAAGGTTTGTAAGAGTTTAAACTAGTTAAAAAACCTGGAAAAACCTTAAAAATTTCTAAAATAATTACAAAAAAATCTGGTATTATCTAAAATAATTACAAAAAAGTACTGCAAATGCCCAAAATTATAGAAAAAAAGATCTGGTCAAGCACAAAAAGCTTTAAAGGTCATAAAAAATTTTCAGAACTACTTCGAAAAGAATTGGAACGTGTTAAATTCTTCAATAAAGATGGGGAAAAACGCAACATAATTAAAAGGGATTAGAAAAAATTAAAATATGCAAATGAAGAACCTAAAACTATTCATAAGAAATCTGGAAAAGTTCAAATCAATTCAAAGATACGTGAAACATTCCAAAAATCCATGAAAAATGCCTGGAAAAACCTCGTAAAGTTCCAGAATTAATTCAAAAGGAATTAACTTCCTATTTAAATTATATATTTTATACAGGGTGTGCCGGTAAGTACAAACCCGTTTTGAAATTTTTAGATAAAACCTCTATAAATACGTAGATAATGTCAAATTAACAAATGCCAAAGAAGTCCAAACGGCTCTACTTCTTCTGGACAACTTTGTATAATTAAATTACCTTTTGAAAACCTTTACGAATTTATTCGATTTTACTTTCAGCTCTTGGTGTATCCAAACCGTTCGGTCGAAATAAATATTATGACACTTATGTAATCTAGCGGGACCGGTGAGGAGTGACGTCAACAGAAAATGGGGCAATATAAACCGTATATTGTCCTTGGACTTCAGACAGGTCGCATGGACGGCGAATCCTCATCTCCTAATTATGCATTATCATAAATCATAACCTTCCTCTTCCTGATTTAGTAACCGAGCAGACGAAATACACGGTGGCCACCAAAAAGTTAAGTAGGGAGTAAATAGAACAAAAGTGGATGGTTTGTAACAATGTTCAAAGAAGAAGATCGTGGGTGGAGCAGGATGGATCAGTCCAGATAACATCAAAAGCAGGGATTCAAGAAAATAAGATTATTCCATAAAATTATCAAAAGTATTGGTAATAAATATACCTGTAGCGATTAACTCGGGAGTTTCAGGTTTTTGGCAACTACGCATACGGCCAAATCATCATATTAACGACCTGTGATTGGTCAAGTAAAAATAATCAATAATTTTCTATGAGAGAAGCGCACGTTGTCTTGCAAGGTATCTCATTCTCGTTCAGCTAACTTATTCATCAAAAATTTAAGAAAAAACTAACTTGAAGAAAATAAAATTGTAAATTATATAATTCATTGAACAAGTCATCTAAGGAATAAACGTTTGTGTATCTATTTGAGGCTGGAATTTATTTTTGTTAATTTAAAAACTCTTTAAGCTATTGATCTTTTTTTTTCTTATCTTTGGTCACACGCTAAAAATAATTGTCAACAAATTTAGATGTGTTGATACATCCACCACGTAGTCCTGACTTTGTGCCTTCAGATTTTCATTTATTTCGCCCTTTAGGCTCCAGTTTAAGAAAGAAAGTCTTGAAAATTGCTTTGTGTAATTATAAAATATGGAAATATATTTTGTAAAATAATCCAGAACTTTCAAATTGTAAATTTTTTATTAAATATAAGTTTGGAAAATGTCTATTTAAAAAAATGTTTTAAGATTCAAAATCATGTCTAACTTTGACAAACAGTTGTTACTTTTAAGATTTCCCAGAACTCACGTTTTGGTATACAGAAATTTGACCTGCTAGAATTAATTTAGTGAAACATAGTATTGAGATTCATAATAAAAGCTAACCTTAAAATGTTTGTGAACATTAAATGAAAATGGAAAAATATGCCTTGTGTCTTTTTGGTGACAGAATTTTCCAAATGATGTATGAAACACTGACAAATTGAATTTCCCCAAGAAAATAAATTTCTACATTGGTTTTCCAAAACTTAACCTCACATTTTAAGTTGTCAACATTTCTACAAAGTGTTGCAGCAATTAAAGGTTATGGCCCTGATTAAGATAAAAATTGTATACCTGGTGAATCATTATCTTAATAGATTTAATGTAATTATATAATAATTAATTCTAAATAAAATTAAACTTCCAGACAAAATTTAACGATAACTGGAAATTCTATATTCCAGTTTGAAGAAGAAAGTCTTGAGAGTTGATTGATGCAATTATAAATTGTGAAAACCTAATTTCTAGATAACTCCAGGACTTTTAAAATATAAATTTTGTATTAAACATAAGTTCGGGAAATGTCCAATAAAAAAGGGTTTTAAGATTAAAAATTTTATCAAAATAATATTTATAATAAAAAATAACCTTAAAAATTTTGTCAACAATCAGTGAAAGGTGAAATGGACTTTTTGCGTTTTCCCGTGAAAATTTACAGTTTTAGTTAGGAGAATTATTTAATTATTAAATTAATATATATTAGAAATTACAAATAATAATCGGTGGCACTAGCTTTAAATAATGGCCTATAAGACGAATTGAAAAATAGAAGAAAAAACTAAAAGAAATTAAATTAAAAGATGAAGATCAAGAGTTATTGAACTACAATATAAAAAATGGCACTACATGAAGGTATTGTTAAATTCATAAAATAATACTTACATATCAAGAAATCACAGAATAGAGAATTACAAAAAAAACAGATGGGAAGATCAATACAAAACAAATAAAATAAGATGAGACACTTACAAGAAAGAGAAAAGAAATAAAATTCGTAGAGTAACTCATCACAACATAAAAAGCTTTAGAGGGTAATTGAAGCATATTTTTCGAAATAGCACTAACAATTAACACTAGATAAAAAAAATTCGAATGGAAGCACGTTGGAAAAGTTCAGAAATAAATCAGAATAAAATAAAACTTAAACAGATCACACAAGAAAGAATATAAAAGAAATTACGAACATAATTGACGACAATTGGTCAAGAGCTTTAAATACTTAGCAGTAACAGCGAATAAGACTAAATAAAGAAGAGAAGAAAAAGAGTAAAGGAAATTAGTTAGAAAGATGGATATCAAACTACAAAATAAAGGTAATTCGGATATATAAAGGCATTGTCAGAATCACGACATATAAAAAAATCACCGAGGAGAGACCAAGTGCAAGCAGATAGAATCACAAAAAAAGCAAGTAAACAATTTTCATTTTTATAATTTAAACCTTTATTAATATAGCATATTATTGAAACTCTGTGTATTTGTGCCAATAAAGATAGCAACGAGGTGACCTCCATTTTTAGTGACCTTGTTGGTTCCCCTAGTTCCGAAGCGTGTTGCTAGTTTACTCGATATGCAGTTGCATTTATTTTACCTAGTAACCTAATTCATAGATAAAGGTTGCACAGCTGGTCTTTACAATTTTTTCCAACTCGAAATTTCATTTTCTAATCATAGGCATTTTGGTGTATTCTGGTGAAGGATTAGATACGCTTCCTTTACCAAAAGGTGTTTAAAATTCACTCGCAATTTTTATTTCAACCAATCAATATTTCGCTAATATATATTGACCAATGAAAACTGCCCTCGAGCACACAATTAACCAAACAGTTAACCCCAACGACATTGTCACAGTCACTCCAGTTCCAGAACAAATAAGTCGCTAAGATGTCACTGAGTAATGCACACACTCACTCTCCACTAAAAAAATAGATTTTATCAAGTTGTTTATCGCTCTTCACATAATTTAAAATAGAAATTGTCATTCCAAGTTTTAGTTTAACAGTTTAATGACTCTTCAGACTATAAAGTTATTAAAGTTGTTAAAAAAGAAATCATTGGATGGAATTGATTTATAGAAAATGCCAGAAGGAAGACTACCCAAGTTTGTGATGACCAGATCAAGAAAATCTACCAATGGAAAAAAGCAAAGGACAAGAAGATAAAAGGTGTAGGAAAACTTCAGATTTTTAATCCAACTGAATGTTTTAAACAAGAAAAGAGCTTCCAAAATTGGAAAATATCTGCAATAACCAAAGGAAATTTTTCCAAATGGATAAATGCTGAGCAAAAGAAGGAGGGTAGAGAGGATCATTAACCCGCCTAACAACCCTAACAACCAAAGGAAAAAAGGAATGGAACAAAACTCTTTAACAATGGGGATAGATAAGAGAAGATGTAGTTCTAAAAAGAAAACAAACGCTGCCAAATTGACAGGAAAAATAGAAAATTAGGATTTTTTTTTATTTTAGGGTACCACCATCTTGTCACTTAGTACCACTTTTTATGAATTATCTATTTATTTCATATTTGTACAAAAATATTTGTTCAAGCAATATTTTTATACGATTTGTTTTTCGACCAAGAGTTGATGATTGAGTGATTGTCTCTATGTGTTAATCTTTCAAAGTTCAAAATATTAGTTTACGAGACTTTTAGCTTTCAGTATAAATTTATAGTTGACGCTCAGTTATTGCGTTTTAGAATGATGTAAGTACATGTTTTAAAAAATAGATATTTGTTTGTTTTATTTTTTGCAGTGAAGTTAAATACTTTTGTTATCAACACTACCAGTAAATTAAAAGTATACAGGAATTTTATGAAATAAGAACATTTTTCTATTTAGAATTCATTTAAATTTTAATATAGTTATTGTTAGCAAATAAGTTATTAGGCGAACAAATAAGTTTAATAAACCAGCATTCGTTAATCTCAAAAAAGCATTTAATCGAGTAAAACTACCGATATATCGATCATATTACTTGCAAAAAAACAAGAATACACATTATTTCAACGCTTCTTTAGAATATTAAAGATATTAAAGAAACCAATACAAAGACTACAATAATAAAACAGAATACTGAAATAAATATCGACGTCACATATTAAATCACCCTGTAAGTGCATACATGTTTTAAGATACGAGCATATTAGTGAAAGTGGAAAAACAAATAATAAAACAAACCTTGAATATTACATAATTCTCGTTTTAGGTATGCGGTACGCTTTCGTTTATATTGCTTAATTATTTTCAAATGTTTAATTCTTGAATAAATTTATTTTAAAGAAATAATGTTTATACGTTTAAAATGCAACTCACCCATTTTTTTTTTGGGAACTCTTTAGACACATTTATCGAAATACATGGAATAATGCTAGACACAATATTTATATACGTTTTAAGCATTGAATTTCATTGTTTTATTATTATTTTCATGTCATGATTCGAATAAACATTTGTTTGTATGTATTATTGAGCAACTGTAAAATACAATATCGCAGGTTTTTGATCGAAATATGTAGTAATTATAAAGTATACAAATTATTTATATTGATTATTAGCGATATATTGGTAACGAGATATAATTCATTCATTTTTGGACTGTTAATTTTCCTGTTTCGTTAAACTTACGTTTAGCAGTTATATGTTTTATTCATAAATATATTCTAAATAGCACTTTTGTCTATGTTCGGAAATTTAAAATCTAAAATTATTGTTAGGTTTGAATAAATTATCCCATGGACAATGTGCGGTTTATTACGCATTTTTTTGTTTGTACTATTATATGTTATTATCCTGAATGTTTTGTTTGTTATAACTTTTTTTACTTTGTTATTTCTTGTTTATTCTCCATATTTACTTAACATTATTAATTTCCAATGTCTTTCGCTTCTTTTGTCATTATTACTGTCAAAAAAACTAGAAGAATAATAAAATAATAATTTTAACAACTCACCAGTTACTCTACAAAATCTCTGTAAATCATAAATTGAAAAACTCAGTTTACCATTTATTTCTCCATGACTGAAATTGAGAGTTTGTAGAAAAGAAGAAGAAGCCGAACTATTTCTTAAGCGGTTAATTTGAAGTAATCTAAACTATACTGCTAATTTTTCGCTAATTAATTAATTCATCAGACATTTTTATTTGATTACGCCGTGTATTAATTAATTCCTAAGCAGATAGGTTAGGTTAGGTTAGTTTTTGTTAAGTTAGGTTAGGTTAGGTTAGTTTTTGTTAAGTTAGGTTAGGTTATGCCATTTTAAGTTTGGTTAGGTTAGATTAGATTAAGTTAGATTTTATTATAAAAAAAGTGTAGATCAATCTATAAATCTATTTCCAGAAATATTAAATAGATAAAAGTTAATAGTTCATAGACTAGAGAAATAAAAATAATAATGTTCGATTAGAGATAAAAAAGGATGTTGCATTGTATTATTTATTATTTATTGGCTATAAATAATAATTAATAAAATCTATAGTAAATACGTGAGGATCTGAGACCGTGATAAATATAATCATTAAATTGTTTTGCTATGGTTATTTAAAAGTTTTTAGATATTTTTCTATTCATTTTTAAATATTTGCTTAATTAGAAAGAATCAATAGAAAATCAAAGAACCAGGTACGGTAGAGTTCAAATTGGGGTATTGTAAAATATATCAATTAGTAGGTAATGAAATACCAGAAACAAATTTTATCCTGTCCTGTGTAAATTTCCTCATAAGAATCTTAACACTCTCCTTTTTTTAACGTTAATTAACTAATTACCTGAGGGTGTTCCTAACATTAAAACTGGTCCATAACCCAACCTAACCGAATCAAAACTAAACTAAACTAAACCTAACCTAACCTACCTCAACATAGCCTAATCTAACCTAACCTAACCTAACCCAACACAATATAGCTTGACCTAACTTAACCTAAATTAGCCTAGCCTAGCCTAGCCTAAACTAACCTAACATAACCTAACCCAACCTAACATAACCTAACGCAACCTAATCCAACCTAACCCAACCTAACCCAACCTAACCCAACCTAACCTAACCTAACCTAACCTAACCTAACCTAGCCTAAACTAACCTAACCTAACCCAACCTAACCTAACCTAACCAAAGCCAATTTAATCTAACTCAGTCTAACTAAACCTAACCTAACCTAACCCAACCCAACATAGCTTGACCTAACTTAATCTAACCTAGCCTAGCCTAAGTTAACCTAACATAACCTAAACTAACATTACCTCAACTAATCAATAGTACTATTATGTATGCAAGATTATAGTTTAAAAATCAAGAAAGTTAGTAATTAAAATGAATCAAAAATCAAAATATCAATAATTATAAATAGTTATAAAGGAGAAGTTTAAAAAGAGGAAAAGAGTCTCAAATCAAGTAGATTTTCGTAGAGAAGAATTCTAGTGATAAATATTAAAATCTGATATTAGAATTGGAAATTCGAGTATTTACAATTAAGAAAATGATTAAGAGATTAACTATTATTGGTCAATAGTTTTTAAATAAGATTTCAGAATCTTAAATCACTAATTGTTTATTGCATAACTAAAAGATTAATAAGAAGATCCGTCAATCTATTACATTTAAAAAAAAATAACCATTAAAATAACCACTTTGTTAAAATGGTGGTAAAATTCATAAGTGGAGTTATTATTAAATTCACTCTGTATTTATTCACCTTCACACACTTCTTAATTATCATTTACAACGGGGTAAATATATTTAATTACTGGTAGTTTCTATTGATTACAAATTTTTAATAATAAAATGTAATAATTCACCTTTAACGAGATTATTAGAATATTAGATGTTTAACGGTTCAAAGCTGATGAGAGAATGATAATTATATATGTGCTTTTTAGCATTTAATGTTATTTTTAAAAGTAACGTTGAGTTATACTTTTAAAAAATAAAAAATACAAGGGAATTTTGTTGGATGATAAACATTTTTTTGTTTAAAATTCATTTTAATTTCGAACAGAGCCATCCTTAACTATTTTTTGAAATATGAATACTTTTGACTACTCTAGAAGTTCTTAATACAACACTTTTTTTTAAGTCAAAGTTTTAGACATGAAAATTATTTTGTTGTTTGTGACAAGTGAATTGAGAAATCTAAGTAAAACTAGAGATTAAAAGAATGATGATATAAAAATTGTACATACAAATTAAAAGATGTTTAATGATGATTTAATTTTGATCGGTTCGAAGCGGCAACGGTGTAAATTTTAATCAGTTGGCAGCCTGGACATTTACTTGTGTATATACTTAAATGTAAGGCTAGCATTTAATTTTATTTCGCAAAGAACGAAAAGAGGAAAACAGGTCAACAAAAATAAAAAATTTAGCCATTTAGATAACTTCAATAATATATTGGCACATTGTTGTTGTTGATATTTGGTTATTTTTTTAATGTTTTTTTACACAGAGGTGGTTTCCTTAAACTCTCTTTTTTCTCTGAAAAAAATCCTCGAAGAAAACATTTCAATTGTGATTAATTTTGCTCATTTAATATAGTTTTTAATTTTTTCAACAAAGGCTTCCTAATTGTCTCGATTTTGCCACAGAAAATAATTAATCTAGAAGCATTTATTTCTTTACTTTCTCATAACTTCCGCCTAGTGAATAATCTTCCTTAAATAAAAAAAAAATTGCACTGTTTTCGAATATATTCTCATTCGAAGTAAATGAATTTAATTTTTTGGTTCTTTTTTTGAAAAAATATTAATCGTTTTGGATTGTACTATTTTTTTCATTTAAGAATTACCATACATATTTTTTGGAAATTATATGTATTTAAAAGTTAACTGAGATTCGAAAACTTTTTGGTTTAATGAAGATTAATTTATTAAATTCCTATAACAAAGAAAAAAAACATTTTTAGACAATTTAAAAAAAGTTAATCCTCTTTTATTTAATTTTCTTCTTTTATTTGAAAATAATTTATATCCACCTTTTCGATAAAACCGGTAACCCTAAAATAGTTTTTTAGTTTTAAAATAATTTTACATTTCAAAAATTGAAACAATTTACACTAATTACTACATCGATAAAACCGCATTTTTAAATTAAAAATTAATTAATAAACGATATGGTAAAAACAGCAACTTTAAAAAAAAATTGACGTTTCAAAAACCGACCCCCTCCTCTAACATTTTATTTCCAAAATAAAATAACAAGTATGAACAAAATATTTAGACGCTGTATTAAAAAAATAATCGATTGAAGGAAACAGTGGGAAAAAACCAAAATTTTTCAAAATCGAAAACTAACTTTTCAAAAATTAGTTTATTTCCCTTAACATTTTCTCGAAAATCTATCCACTCCTCGTAAACAAAATTTTCTATACAGATTAAAAAAATCCAAAATTCAAAACGAGACTTACCATTTTTTTGGAAATCCTTCCACATTCCTTCCGCGCGTAGCAGGTGTAAAAAATAAGAACGCTCTGTATAATATAATATCGAATGCACAGTTGTTTCGCGAAACGGTAACTGGTGTCCCACTGAAAACAACCGGCGAATCCATTCGTATATTAACATAATGACACCGTCATAATTTATGCCGAGGTGGAGTTAAAACAAAGTAGCAACCAAGGTGTTGAAAAGAGAAAGGGTTATTTTCCCATTAAACACTTTGTGATAATTTAATTTAATATATCGCTATAGGAAATGCGTCAATGTGACATCAAGAATAAATATTTCATTATTACCACCATATATCGATAGTACATTGGCCCGCGGGATGCCTAGATTTGGTACTAGTTGGCTTTTTTATGAAAGCGTACAAATAATATTGTTTGGGGTGATTTTTAAAGCGTTAATTATTGAGGTAGATTTTGGGGGAAATTAAGTAAAATTTTGAAGTATACATATAAATTATTTTAAATGGAACCCCCTGTATTTATCATTTTTATTATTATTATTATTATTATTTTTATTATTGACGACCATGGTTTTGATGGCCTCAGATATTTAATGGGTACAACATTTGTTTCTGTTGAAGCAATTATAGCATTAATTTTTCTAAATAACAAAAACAATAGCTAATAATTGATAATTATTAAAAATGTTTTCTATAATTAAATTTACAAATATGTGAAATTACTTTTATTACATGTAATTGTTTTACGATCACGTCGCAATAATTATTAACGTGATTTTTTACGAATCGATTATGAAAGTAAATTTGATGAGATCATTGTTTTTTTTTTATTTTTTGAAAAACGAAATTTGCGAATTGCAGGAACTAATAAAAAAAATAGCTCAAAAATATTTATTGCTATGCTCAACAGGTTGTTATATAATTACAAGGTAAGGAAATTCTAGAGAACAAAAAATACGCATTACAACAATATTAAATAGAACTTATTTGTTATTTATTTGATATTATGTGAGCGAAAATTTTGGATCAAGATCGCGATCGGATAATAAATAAACATTTTTTTAGAGTCATCAAAATTAATAAGCGTTGGTTTGAAAATAAATAAAGATCGGAAGTCAAGTTTGGATTCTCGAATGATCGAGAAGTTGTTGGTGCCTACCCCTGCGATTAAATGTATTATTTGTTTAAACATGTAAGTTGCTCAAATATTTGGTAAGAGTAGTTTTTATAAATAAATAAATTCTTATTGTTTTTCTTCACCCTCTTTAATTTCCAATAAATACGTAGTAAATTAAACCTCCTTGAAAATAATATTTAGATTCTTCTATATATTCATTGAAAGCAAGTAACTCAACATGTAACAATATCTTTTTTCTATCAACATACCTAAAATACTCATACTTAGGTTAGGTTAGGTTAGGTTAGGTTAGGTTAGGTTAGGTTAGGTTAGGTTAGGTTAGGTTAGGTTAGGTTAGGTTAGGTTAGGTTAGGTTAGGTTAGGTTAGGTTAGGTTAGGTTAGGTTAGGTTAGGTTAGGTTAGGTTAGGTTAGGTTAGGTTAGGTTAGGTTAGGTTAGGTTAGGTTAGGTTAGGTTAGGCTACGTTACGTTACGTTACGTTAGGTTAGATTAGGTTAGGCTAGGCTAGATTAAGTTAGGTTAGGTTAGGTTAGGTTAGGTTAGGTTAGGTTAGGTTAGGTTAGGTTAGGTTAGGTTAGGCTACGTTACGTTACGTTACGTTAGGTTAGATTAGGTTAGGCTAGGCTAGATTAAGTTAGGTTAGGCTAGGTTAGGTTAGGTTAGGTTAGGTTAGGTTAGGTTAGGTTAGGTTAGGTTAGGTTAGGTTAGGTTAGGTTAGGCTACGTTACGTTACGTTACGTTAGGTTAGATTAGGTTAGGCTAGGCTAGATTAAGTTAGGTTAGGTTAGGTTAGGTTAGGTTAGGTTAGGCTACGTTACGTTACGTTACGTTAGGTTAGATTAGGTTAGGCTAGGCTAGATTAAGTTAGGTTAGGCTAGGTTAGGTTAGGTTAGGTTAGGTTAGGCTAGGCTAGATTAAGTTAGGTTAGTTTAGGTTAGGTTAGGTTAGGTTAGGTTAGGTTAGGTTAAGTTAGGTTAGGTTAGGTTAGGTTAGGCTACGTTACGTTACGTTACGTTAGGTTAGATTAGGTTAGGCTAGGCTAGATTAAGTTAGGTTAGGCTAGGTTAGGTTAGGTTAGGTTAGGTTAGGCTAGGCTAGATTAAGTTAGGTTAGGTTAGGTTAGGTTAGGCTACGTTACGTTACGTTACGTTAGGTTAGATTAGGTTAGGCTAGGCTAGATTAAGTTAGGTTAGGTTAGGTTAGGTTAGGTTAGGTTAGGTTAGGTTAGGTTAGGTTAGGCTACGTTACGTTACGTTACGTTAGGTTAGATTAGGTTAGGCTAGGCTAGATTAAGTTAGGTTAGGCTAGGTTAGGTTAGGTTAGGTTAGGTTAGGCTAGGCTAGATTAAGTTAGGTTAGTTTAGGTTAGGTTAGGTTAGGTTAGGTTAGGTTAAGTTAGGTTAGGTTAGGTTAGGTTAGGCTACGTTACGTTACGTTACGTTAGGTTAGATTAGGTTAGGCTAGGCTAGATTAAGTTAGGTTAGGCTAGGTTAGGTTAGGTTAGGTTAGGTTAGGCTAGGCTAGATTAAGTTAGGTTAGTTTTAGGTTAGGTTAGGTTAGGTTAGGTTAGGTTAGGTTAGGTTAGGTTAGGTTAGGTTAGGTTAGGTTAGGTTAGGCTACGTTACGTTACGTTACGTTAGGTTAGATTAGGTTAGGCTAGGCTAGATTAAGTTAGGTTAGGCTAGGTTAGGTTTGGTTAGGTTAGGTTAGGCTAGGCTAGATTAAGTTAGGTTAGTTTAGGTTAGGTTAGGTTAGGTTATTATGACGAAAGTAATTGTGCCATGACTGTAGTAAATTTTCTCTAGTTTATCTCTCTTCACTGGTGTCTATTCTGGATATTTTTCTTGATTTTTTTCTAGTACTTCGTTATTTTGTAGAGGTGCTTCTATTTTTCTTTCTCGTAGCTTGTGTATTGCAGGTGCTTCTTCCCCTAATGTCCGTCCTTGCATCATTCTTTACAAGTTTGTTTACAATGTCTTAGTTTTTTCAACAATGTTTTGTTTGATTTAGCTTGCAGTGCTATGTGTCTTCACTTATTTATTTCTTTTTTTGCTTCTTTGTACCCGAAGACATCTTATGCTACTTCTTCAATTATTTCCTTGATCATTTTCCGGTCTTTTCCAGGTAAAAAAAAGGGATTGCTATATTTATTTTTTGTTTTTAATGGGCATTCCACTATTTTTGGACTTTGTGCTCTTTTAGTCTCTATATGTTGAACTTTTTTCTTTTTGAATATTCACCATGGGTTTTATTCGCATTTAATTTAAGATTTAATCCTCTATTTTGTCTTTAAGTTTTGGTTTCTCTTTAAGGATGCTTAGTTTATCTTCTTATCATATTTTTTGTACTTTCCTGCTCACTTTGGTGGTTATTTTGAGCACTTTCTGTTACTTCTGCAAATACTTTCTAATTGTCAGTATGCATTTTAATCTCTGTTATTACCAGATTGTTTCATTGTTTATTGTTTTAACTCTGTTTTTCATCATTTGTATCTGAATTCTTAGTTTTTATGTTCCCCGAGCCTAATTATCCTCCATTTCGTTAACGTCTGTTTTAATACATTTAGCTTCTTCAATGTTATATTTTATTTCTGTTTTCATCTCTTTTATATCGTCTTTAATATCTGTTCGTATTTCTGACATTTCTTATTTCATTTATTTTGGGTTCAGTTAATAATATTAACGATTTAAAATCCAAAAGTTTGCACAATGTTAGGTCTGAACCATTTTCCATACTTATAAAGAAAAGATTCACTTTATGCTAATGCGTTAATAGCCATCATTACGCCATCGTTGCATAATGCATTATTTTCAAAATCGGTTAAAATTAGAATGGACTTTGCCCCGTTGGTAAACATAGACGTGCAAAGTATACTTTATTTCCTTATCAACTTAATAAAATCATTTAATTGTTAAGTTTAATCGACAATCAAAGTAATTAAAAGTGATTAATTTAAGTAGACTCATCGAGAGATCAAATAACAAATATTTTCTAAATAAATACGAAAATTGCAAATCTTGATATCTAATCGATGATGATCTTGAGGATACGATTAGTTTCGTAAATCACAGTATGATTTTTCTAATTGTTTGTTCCACTTGTGTATATGGATTTAAAATATAATTAAGAAAAATGAAGACGAAAATAGTTTTGTTAATATTATGTGTCCATATGATAAAATCGATACAATTTAATGCTGATGCTGACGGTAAGAGTATTTTTATTTATAATTTTTATTCTAAATGCCACGACGTATAAAAACTGTGGAAGAAGGGTCTGAAAAATACGGTGTGAGTTTAAATATTAAAAACCAATTTTTCAGAAACGAATCTGAAGGAAAATAATAAAAAAATTTACCTAAATTTTCTATAATTGCTAAAAATTAAAAATATCCACTAAGACGCTTCAAAATGATTCGAAATTGCCCAAAATTGTCTGGAACGATTTAAGATTGTTCAAAATATTAAAATATTTTTTTTAAGAATGTATTGAATCTTTCAAAATGTTCAATGTAGTAAAAGTCATAAAATGGTCCAAAATGGTCCGAAATTTTTAGAATCCAAAATGGTCTAGAATTACATGGAAAATCACATAAAATTGTATTAAACGCCTTAAAATTATTCAAAAATTGTTCAAAATTGTCTGAAACGATTTAATATTGTTCAAAACATGGTCAAAAATTTTCCATTTTTGCCTGAAAAGTAAAATATTTATTATTATGGAAAAACTGTTTTCGAGCCTTAAATAAAATATCTTAAAATCTATCAAATAAGTCAAAATTGTCTTAAAATGTTCCAAAATTGTCCAGAATTTTCTGAATCCAAAATTGTCTAGAATTATATGGAAAATCACATAAAATTGTATTAAACGGTTGAACATGATTTAAAATTATCCAAAATTGTCTGAAATGTTTCAAGATTGTTAAAATCGTTAAAAAATTATAAAAAAATCTATTGAATTTTTCAAAATTTTCCAGTCTTACCTGAAGAGTAAAATATTAATTTAAGATTTTCTAAACTGATTCAAAATTATATAAAAACTGTTTTAGATCCAAAAATAAAATGACATAAAAGTTATAAAATGATCGAAAATTGTCTTAAAATGTTCCAAAATTGTTCGAAATGTTCTGAATCAAAAATTGTATGGAAAATTGTATTAAACGCCTCAAAATGATTCAAAATTGTCCATAATTTTTCAAAATTGTCAAAAATTTTCTAGAACTGCAAGAAAAGTATAATATTGGTTCCAAATTTTTTAAACTGGTTCAAAATTATACAAAAAATGTTGTCAAACTAAAAATAAAATGTTAGAAAATGATCCACGAATGTTTTAAAATGTTCCAAAATTATTGGGAATTTTGTGAATTCAAAATTGTCGGAAATTATATGGAAACTCACATAAAATTGTATTAAAAGCCTCAAAATTATTCAAATTTGAACAAAATTTATCAAAAATATTCCAGAATGGCGCGGGTACTAAAATATTGAATTCAAATTGTCTAAACTGATTCAAAATTATATAAAAAAGAAAATGTCAGAAAATGATCCACAAATCTTTTAAAATGTTCCAAAATTGTTGAGAATAAAGTGAAAAATCACAAAAAAAATTTATTAAACGCCTCAAAATGATTCAAAAATTATCTGAAACGATTCAAACATTAAAAAATATATTGCATTTTTTAAAATGATCAAAAATTTTGCACAATTTCTCGAAAAGTAAAAAATATTGATCCGAATTTTCTAACCTGATACAAAATTATACAAAAAAATGTTCTCAAATTAAAAATAAAATGTGAGAAAATGATCCACTATGTTTTAAATGTTTTAAATTGTTCTAAAATTGTTGAGAATTTTATAAGTCCGAATTTGTCCGGAATTTTATGGAAAATCACATAAAATTGTAATAAAAATAATTCAAAATTTTTCAAAATATATCAAAATGATCAATAATTTTCCAGAATGGCGTGAAAAGATGATATTGATTCAAAATTGATTAAAACTGGTTAAAAATTATAAAGTTATCTCCAAATGCCATACATTGCGCCAGAGCGAAAAAATTAAAAAAAATTGACCGAAAATTATTTAAAAAAGTTAAATATAGACAATTAAATCGAGATCAAAGATAAAAGCTCGCCACCAATTTAATTTTTTAATGCAAAAAAAAATAAAACCCGGAATTTTTTCCAGATTTTCCAGAAAGAATATACATAAATTTTAGCGTCAACCCATGCAACGATTTCTATGAATACACATGTGGGAATTTCAAAAAAGTTTATCCATTGGATAACGATACTTTAACCATCGATCATTTTACCGTACTTGAAGACAAAATTCTCAAAATCGCCAACGGTAAGTTAAAAAAACCTTTCAGTAGACGTGCCAAGAAAATCAAGAAACATTAATGTATTCCTTCGCATTTAGCGCCCAATTCAAAATTTCTATTTTACAAAACCATTTATTTTTTAGAGATATTTTCAGAAAATAATTTTATTGATGATCCTGAAGCTTTAAACAAGTCCAAATCGGCGTACAAAGCTTGCGTGGACACGAACTATTTGGATAAAGTGAAAAACCCGGAAAAAACCATTGTAGAGGCGGAAAATGGTTTTCCTCTTATTCAGGAATTGGCCATAAGAAAAACCACTAAATTCGGCTTTAACAACATCGGAGACGTGGTCAGCAAATACGGAATACCAATGTTGTTCAATTTGATGGTGACGAGGAACGCAAACAACGCAACTAAAAATTCAATCTATGTAAGATAAATTTATTTACTTTATTTATTTATTCATTTGATAGGTATGTCTGAGAAATTTATAGAACTGTTTCCTTCAATTTTATTTTCGGTTGAAATTGTTAATAAAATAATTAAATAGACTCTTTTTTTATGTTCATTAACAAATTTATTACAAGACATGACGTCAGCAACAACATTATTGTTTCCTGTATTGTAGTTTCTAAATTATCGTTTCTTTTTCAATCTTTACACTGCATATCAAAGCTATTTTTAAATTAAATACTTTTCTCTAACCGGGTTTCGCTAAATCGCATTTTCAAACCTGGTCAGAGAAAAATATTTAAAAATACCTTTGAAATACTGAGGAAATTCAAGATAAGTATAATTTATCTTTTATAATTATTATGTAAGATAAGGTTTTAATAACTCCTCCAAATTTAAACCTCTATTATTTGGATTGTAGATCTACCCTTTGGAAATTTCATCTTTGACACCGCAGCAAATCCGACCTCATCGTGAAAAATCTTACGATGAAGCCATAGAAAAGGGTTTTTCGGAATTAAGCAAATCGCCTGTCAGATCTACTTTGAAACCTTTTGATTTTTTTTTAAGAAATATGACTTTAAAAATTCGCAACGCCGCGCAAAGTACACTTGGCGACCAAGAAGTATTTGGAAATATAGAATTAATGAACAATTTTACAAGAACACTTTTTCTGGGAGGAGTATGTATTGAGTAGCTAAAGTTTAATGAATAGTTAATGAGTTAATAAGTTTTTAGATTATTGGAAATGCTAATATAACCGATTTCAAGGAGAATATTATAAATTTAAGACAGTTAAACAGTTGGACTAAAGCAATGTTTAACAATACAATTAAAGTAAGTGGATTATTCATTTTGAGGGTAATACTCTGATTTTTCAAACGCTTTGTATAAAATGGGAATTAAATGGTAAACATATTGTATAAACAAAGAATGTATAATTTATAGACACACTTGATGTTGATGTTGAATTCCGAAAAAATAGATGCAAACAATGTAATTTTACAGGAAATTAAGGTCATGTTTCAAAAAATTGTTTAGGGAATCTGTGTATAAATTCAATTCTAGATGTTCACAAAAAAATGGGAATTTGCAGAATATCGAAATAAATAAAGAAAAAGAAAAATAAAGTTTAACAATAAAACTAACGGGCATTGTTTTATTTTGTTGATGTTTTGTCTCAGTATATTTTTTTCGTGATTATTTGGGATTCAATATTTTCTTTCTAGTTAGACTGGGTGGAATTCCTGCGGCGTTACTTCGCTAATAGTGGCGCTGATATTTCTGAAAACACAGAAGTCTTGAATTATATAGGATTTCCGAAAATTTTATACGGGATAATAAATTTAGTTGGACAAACAGAGGAACACGTGGTGAAGAGTTACACCATGATGAGGTTATTCACTTATTTAGCGCCCGAAAGTGATGCGAGTTCAAGACAGTATTTGGAAAATTACTTCAGGAGCCAGAATTATGTTATTTTACCGAGGTAAGTGTTGATAAAGTGTTGTATTTTGGTACTTGAGATTTCGTTTTCAGGTGGAAATACTGTACGAGGAAACTCATTGATTCCGTTGGAACTGCTGGTCTTAGTTTTACTGCAGCTTATGAATACCAATTGCGTCACTTTAACGTTAATTATTTCAGTGATGTGAATATTACTTACTTAGAAACAAATAAAAAAATAATGTAAAATAGACTTTTTTAGGTGGTTGAGTTGATAGAAAATATCCAATCTTCTTTTAAAGAGATTTTACAAAATTCAAGTTGGATGGACGACTCTTCCAAAGCAGCGGCACTTCAAAAATTCGATAATTTAATTACAATCTTAGGGCATCCTGATATTTCTTATAAAAGAGACGATTTGGATAAATTTTATGAAAATTTACGTATTTGTAAATGGGATAACTATGGGAACTCGATAAGGATTAATGCCTTCAAAAATGCTTACCAAATTTCCCAAATTGCTAAAGGAGACAGGGAATTGTAAGTAAAAGAAATTGTAAAATTGCTCTTTATTTCGTTTAAATGTAGAGTCTATAGTTTATTATTTTCCATTTCTTCCATTATTTCGACCTCCTTTCCTGTTCGTGTATTTATATTCCACATTTATATAATTAGTGAAGTTTAAGTGCTATGTTTTCTATTCTGTTATTAATTATTAGGCGCTTCACATTTCTTTATTTGTTTTATTATTTTTTACCATTTCTTATACTATAACTTCGTTTTTGTCTTTTATTTTACTATTACCTATTTCTATCTTTTCGTTATCCTATTCTCTACTCGTTTTCATATCCAGTTTTTTTTAGTTTTTACTATTTTTGGAATAGCATTAGTTCTAGTTATTTTGGTTATGTTTCGTATGTTTTTCAGCATTTCTCCTTCCTCCTCAGGTAATTTCTTGCTGTTCGTTCTTCCTTTTATTTTATTTCTTGGCGTACATTTCATAGTTTTGTAATTTGTTTATTATATACCATGTTTGATTTCTATCACTTTTGTCTTGCCTTCTTCAGGTGTTTGCTTGGTCACTTTTTTGTTCTTGGATAATGTTTACTCAAGAAAATATCTATTCCTTTCAGCTTCTTGAATTCTTTAAGTATTTATATCTTTCTTGTCTTGTAGTCTTATTTTTTAACTGGTTTTTCATTTCTTCTAATGTCCACTATACTTTTGTTTTCTCTAATAGGTACTAATAATTGATCAGCATTTTTTTATATTATTTTCCTCTTCTGTTTCTTCGATTCCATGTATTTTCTACTCTCTCTTTCCAGTTGCTCAATTATTTTTTCTCGCAAGCTGTTTTCTCTTATTTAGAGTTTTATTGTTTTATTTGTCTAGAGGGATGAAATTAGGAAAGATAGCTGAAATTACATTACAGTGACAATATTTGGAAGAATAATATTTTTGAAATGTCAATCTTTTCAAGATTGGAAGATTAATATTTTGGTGAAAATCTAACAGTTAAAGCCGCTTAAGTGAATGTCGAGTATACAGGAGAGTTTATGGACATTCTGTATATTATATATTGGATTTTAAAAATATTATTCATTGAGCTTTATGTCATTTTCTAGGTAAGCAAATCTTTTAAAGCCCTATTTTATAGGATTTATTTTAAACTACATTAAAGGTAAAGATGATGTTGCTGTTTGTTTGAGACTCAAATGTATTTAAATAAATAAAACATTTTTCATGTTTATTTAAACAGTTTTTTGAGTGTTCAAATAATTTTTAAGCCATATATCTTTTTTTTCTGATAGGTGCTATTAATTGATCAGCAATTTTCTTTATTTTATTTTTCAGGCATGTTTTATTTTCCGGTTTTGTTTCTTCGATTCTATGTTTCCCAAGTTCTTTTTGCTAGTCTCTCTTTTCAGTTGCTTAATTGTTTTCTCTTATAGACTGATATTTTTCTTATTTTTTATTTTATTTTCTTGTTTTATTTGTTGGTTTTTTCTTCTTATCTACTTTAACTTGTTTTGAATTTTCTTAACTTCCATTTTCTTGTATCAGCATTTGTTAGTTGAACTGTCATAAAATATTTGCAACTTGATGCTGACAAGTTTGACATTCACATATTTGACATTAACAGTTTGACAGGTTTAGCTCAAAAGGTTATGATCTTGAAATGAGTCAAAATTTACAGAAAGGTCTTTAGATTTTCTCATGAAGATTTACGTGGGAAAATGGGTGATTTTGGTCTAGAACAGGTTAAGCTTATTTACTCTAATATGAAAAAAAAATAAAAAAAGGCAAAATTTTTAGATTTTTAAGAAACACTTTGCTAAATTTCAAATTTTAATGTTAATTTTTAGCTGGGATAAGTCTCCATTCGAAATAAATGCTTATTACAACGCGCCAAATAATAAAATAAGTGAGTATGTTTTTATTTTTCGACATCAAATAATTTATTTATGACAGTTACATTTTTTTCCAGCTTTCCCAATATCAATGCTGAATCCAGTTTTCTTCGGGAACAAAAACAAGTATGTACAATTAAATAATAAAATTTTAATCAAAAATACAGTCAAAAAATGTATCTTTTTTATTTATTTACTATACCGGGTGTCCCATTATTATTTTTCCACACTTTATCAGTCGCTAGAGAGCGTTGCATCAGATTAGAAAATAATGAATAAATTAATGATGGCGCGGATTTTAATTTGTGAATTGTAGGGTTCTGGATTATGGTCGAATTGGTACTATAATTGGCCACGAAATAACCCATGGGTTTGATACTAAAGGTATGATGTATGGGCCAGACGGAACACTCCAAAAATGGTGGACAAATGAAACATCGAAGGCGTTTTATAACAAAACGGCTTGTTTTGTCGTTGAATACGATCATTTTAATATATCAGAAATCCAAGAACATGTAATTATATTAATTTAATTATTTTTAAAATTAAATCGGCACCACTCAGTATGGTTGTGAATTACGTTTTTGTAGGTGAATGGTACTAAAACTTTGAATGAAAATATAGCCGATAATGGTGGAGTGAGAGAATCCTACTTGGCAATGAAGAAAATGGTAAAAAAATACAATCTTAAAGGTACCAAAGAATTTACTCCGGAGCAGCTCTTTTTTATCGGATTTGGCACAGTAAGCATTACAAATATTTCATTATCAACTTATCAAATAACGTAGCTTTCTAATATTTTTCTAAAATAAATATTATTGCTGGCTTAACAAATTTTATTTACAAAAAAACTGTTTTTACAAACTAAAACTTGAATTACATTACAATGATTATATTTGTGATAAAATAAAAAATTCTTTTGTGATTATCTCATGGTCTTAATATAATCTCACGAAAAAAAATCTAGAGAGATGAGATCAGGAAACCTAGCTGAAATCACATACATTGACAGTGTTTGGAAGATTAGTATTTTGGTGAAAATTTATTATATTAAAGCCATATAGTCCAAGTCTATTATACAGGAGATTTTTGTGGATATCCTGTATATTATATATTCAATTTCCAAAATATAATCTTATTCTGTATTATTTTATTGAGCTTTATGTTCTTTTCTAAGTAAAAAATCATTTATAGCAGTTACAGTAATGATTCTAAACTACATTAAAGGTAAAGATAATTATATTGCTGATTCATTCAGACTTAAATCTATTTAAGTAAATAAAACATTTCATTGTGTATTTTAATGGATAGCAAATACTTCTTGAAAAACGACATTTTATACTTTTTTAAATTTGAATTTATTAGACTTAACTTTACAATAAAAAAAATCTTATATTAACGACAGAATCAGTGTCAACAAAAACATTACTAAGCAACTGTTCAAGTTCAGTGTCGTATCAAAACAAAGTGTGTCAGCAAATTCTGAGAAGTACCCATGTGTTCAAGCAAATTCTTATAGTTACTCTTTGCTCGTTGGTCCAAAGTTATGTTATTGTTTATTCTCGATTTTTTTGTCACTTGTTCGTTCTACAAGTTCCTAGTATCTGTATTTCTCTATTTGCCTGCTATCTTTCTTATGTACTCATACATTATTAGTTTATTGTTTATATGTGCAATTGACTTTTCGTCCTCTGTTGTTTCCTAAATATTTAAGTCACACCTTTGTTATATGTGTTTCTTTTGTGTTCTTTCTTCTTTTATCAATTTCGTTACTTCTTCTTGTTTGAATTTATTTGTATATTTTTTTTAACTTGTCATTGTATTTTTCTTTTCCGTATATTCGACCGTAGACTTTTCATCATCAATCTATTGTAATTTTTTCTCTTTAAGTTTTCTTTTTATATCTGCATTCTACCAATATTTTTTCTCTTTTGTTTACCAGAAACGTTTTTGCTGTTTCATATATGTAATCTTTGTATACTCTCCAGGTTCTTCCAGATTGCCAGCTTCCTGTTTAATTAATTCCTCAGATTCACTAAATTTCTTCTCTTTCTTCCTGATGGCTCTTATTTTTTCTAAAGTATCTGTTTTTTTCTTGTTCTTTTTTCATTTTTAACTTGTATTCCCAATTCTTCTTCAGTTTTAGCTTTTTGTATAACGGAAATAATTTTAAACATATCTGCATCAAAATGTTAAAATAATTTTAATAAAATACTAGTGATTTTAAACCTATATTTTAATGTTTTATACATGGTGTTCTGTATAATATAACTCAGCTTTAATATTTTTTTACTTTCAGCTGTGGTGTAGTAATCCTTCAGTAAAATATCTTGAGCAGATGAAGCTTGACGAACACACCATATCAAAATATAGAGTAAACGGGGTCGTTTCTAACGTAGTAGAATTTTCTGAAGCTTTTAGCTGCCCTCCGGGAAGTAACATGAATCCTACAAATAAATGCTTACTTTGGTAAAATGTAAAAAATAATTGTTGTATAGCATTAACATAATTAAGAAGATAAAAAATACTAAATAAAAACGTGTTTCTTCTACTTCCATGCTGAACTGAACTACGATATGACAAAGCTGCAAACTACTTTGTGTGTGATAAACTTGATTCTTCACAAATATTTTACTGTTACTGTTTTTATAAATATTTGTTTTGATCAATGGAAGCGCTTCTATCGGGTTTTTAGCCAAAATGCAAGACAAAATGCCAATCACTTTAGAGATTATGATTTCGGATATTTTATTTTCAGAAAATGTAATTCTTAACCAACTTATCTTTGCTTGTCTGATGTCTTTACAGCTTCTCTCGTTTTCGATCGATACTTTAAATTTATAAACTTTGGTGTTAATTTTCTTCTGAAACATTCTTGATTAAACTAAACATTTTGAGAAGCTAGTTTCAAATATTTAAAATATAGTATTAAAATATAATGTTTTAAACGGTGAGACCTTAGTTTTACTTTTGTTTCTTTGAAACTACAGCATGTAACTCTGGAGGAATTTCCATAAAATAAAACCGAAATATGGAAATTTCTACAAAAGAAAAATTAATTTCTATATTAATAAAGGAAATTAATATTTTGTGGAACAAATTCAACGAATCATCAGTAAATAAGTAAATTAACTACCCAGCATTATTTTTTTTTTAAATTCACTTAATCAAGTTTAGAAGTTAATTGTGACAAAAATTGGATTAAAAATAAATGAAAAAGCGACTCAAATTTTTATTCAGACATATAATATATATTCGATAATCTTAAATATAGAAACAAATGATTATAGCAGACATATTTATTTTAGCACATTTTTAATATACTCGTATTTATTCTTAAAGTTAGGCAGCATATTTGATTATGGATAAAGTTTTAATAGAGACACAGGTACACGAATGTTTTCTTTTTCAATTTTTTTCTTTTAATAATATGCTAAATAATCATCGTCGTCATCGTCATAACTATCTTCGTTTCCAGGCTCACCCAAAGCATTTACGAATTCTAAAAAATAAAAAAAAATAGTCAGGACAAATATTGATCAAAAATGAAAATAAAGTGGTTTGGATTGATTTTTATTTTGATTTTTACCATAGAAATCTATTCGCCCATCTCCATCTACGTCAACTTCTTTTATCATATCTTCAACTAGAACAAATGAAAAAATTAGCATTAACACTCTTTAGGTTTTTTAAAGTTTATATTGATATGTATACAGTTTGTTTCAAAATTTCTGTACAATATGGAAAACTTTTTGGTTTTGATGAAAATCTTGCGTAGTAAAGTCATATGAAACAAGAGAGCTCGTATATAAGAAGAGTATTTGGACATCCTGTATATTATATATTTGATTTCCAAAATATAATCTTTTTCTAGATTTTTCTTGGAACTTTATATATTTTTCTGAGTAAAAAACTTTTATAGCCGTATTTTGTAGTAATTGTTGTAAACTACATCGAAGGTAAAAATAAAGATACTGCTGATTGATTGAAGTTAATAAAATATTTTTTATGTTTATTTAAACAGTTTTATGAGTGAAGATAATGTTTACTATTTTTAGAAGATTTTTCACTAAAAGTATAAATCTAGAGAGATGAAATCAGATAACCTACCTGACCAAAATATATTCCAAATTGCTTAGTAATTGAAACCACATGTCATTGAGAATATTTTTAAACATAAACTTAAAAAGATTAACTTTCTGGTGAAAATCTTTCGTACTAAAGCCATATTATCCAATATATCGTATATTAGAAGATTATTTAGATATCCTGTATATGAAATATTGGAATTACAAAATATTATAACTTTCTTCAATAAATTTCATTTTTAAAGCCGAATTTTATAGTAACGATTTTAAACTACATTAAAGGTAAAGATAATGATGTTGCTGATTGATTGAGACTAAAATCTATCTATTATTAGTTTATCGAAAATATCTAAAGACTTTGGAAGAATTACTTTCTTCTTCTGACAAATCTTCTCCGAGACATTGAAGCACTGCTCGTAGATCTGAAGCTGAAATGTAACCTCTGTTATGTTTGTCGAAGACTCTGAAAGCATCTCGAAGCTCTTTTTCTTCTTCTTCCAGAGAAATCGTGTGATCTGGATCGTTTCTGGAGCTGGCTGACCAAGCTATGTCCACGAATTCTTCGAAGCTTACGTTACCGTCACCTGGAAATTAATTGAAGCAGATATCACGCTGGTTTGTAATGATTAAATTGGGAAAATCGTTGTTTTTTGTGTGAAGATAAAATCAATCAATAAGTGTGAATTCAACGGATATCTTAAAGATAATGGATGATGATTTTTATAATTGGTTTTAAAATTCAAGTGGATTTTATTTAATCTTGTTTACTAAAAATATATTTTATGTCAATAAAATTCTCCAAATATTTGTTTTAAACGTTTAATTATATTTTGAAGAGCTTCTAATTTTAGTATATTCGAGTTGATGATAAATATTTAATGCTTACCATCGACGTCGATTTCTTGGAGCATTTGTTGTAATTCTTCTGTGCGAGCAAATTGACCTAAAGATCTCATTACTCTGCCTAGTTCTTCTTTGGTTATACTTCCATCACCGTCTTTATCAAACAACCTGAAAGCTTCACGAAATTCTGAAAAATTAAAGGAAAAGAAATCTTAGGGATCAGATCTTGGAGAGGCTGATATAAAATCTTTTTAAACAATCCAAAGCTTCATGAAAATAAAAATAAAAATGCTTTAAGCAGTGAATCTTGAAGAGGATGGAAAAATCATCTCGGGCTCTTACTCCTTAGATGACCAAGCACTAGATACATTCAATGTGATGTGATAATGACAGTATTATCCACGGTCTGTTCCAAACTTAATCGAATCTAACCTAGTGTTGCCGATTTTTCAAAATGTTGTAATGGAATTGCTTACCTTTCATTTGGCTTCTAGAAACAGTCATATTTCTTACAGAAAAACTCTGTTGTCTTGGACGTTCTCCCGGTTTTCGCTCCTCCGAAGGGGACATTCCATCCGGTTCCTGGATTTTGATTTCGGTTCGTTGGTTTTGATTGGAACTGGAAATATTTTGGCAAGACATCGTCGTCGGGATTTGGCCTTCTGTTTGGGTTGTCTGTCTTGTCTGAATTCCGAAGAAAAATGTTTTACAAATAGAAGTTCATTTACATAGGTTCTCTTACCATTAAATCCTTTATTTGGTTCACCAAGGGCGAACTGGAAAAAAAATTGTTGACAGCGGAAAAAAATTTACCCTCAAAAGTCGCCACTTTTTAAAATTTTTTCTGACGTTTCCTAAAACTAAAAAAAAATTTCGTTATTAAATTTAATCTAATATACAGGGTTGTTTAGGTTAGGTTACGAATCTTACATTTTTCGTAAAGGCAAATTTTCGTACAATATACAGATGTTTCGCCAATTCTTTTTAAATTTTTTTGAAAAAATATACAATTTTTTGATAGTTACTGAATTTTTTCACGGATTTTCATTATTTTTTAGTTTTTTGACAGCTTTATTAAACTTTTTTGATTTCAGCCTTTTTTCGAAATAATTTATACTTTTGTGACAATTTCTGATATTTTTTAACCTTCTGCTTAGTTTTTTTGCCCTCTGCTCGATTATTTCTCTTCCTCTTCGATTTTTTGTCCTCCGCTTTGTGTTTTTTGCACTTCGCTTCGGTTTTTTACCCTCCGCTTCAGTATTTAGCTTTCTCTTTTTATTCTTCACCCTTCGCTTCGTTTTTTTACCTCTCAATTCGATTACTTCTCCTCTGCTTCGATTTTTGCCCTCTCGTTTGGTTTTTTGTATTTTTCCCTGTGCTTTAGTATTTTTGCCCTCCGATTCGGTTATTTTTGCCTTCAGCTTTGCGTTTATTGTCCTTTCCTTTTCTACTTACTGTTGGTTTTTGGCAAATTTTAGAAAAAGTGATTTTCAAAAAATTCAAAACGTAAAAAAGATTTCGTGAAACAGACTTTTTCTGAATTCGCAGACTCCCAATGCAAAATTTCGGTTAATTTGACACTTTTTTAAAAATTTCATAGTTAGAAAATGTTGATAGAATGTCGGAAAATGATCCCTGAAGAAGCCGTTTTTTGGTTTTCGGTACATTTTCGAAAAAGCGGTTTTCACTATTTTGATAGGTTTTCTCTATTATTTTACAGTTTTTTAATATCTGTACTAATTTTTGCAGTGATTTGACAATTTTTCATAATATTTTATAGTTTTTTTTATCAATTTTGTGATTATTTTTGATCATTTTTTTACAATTATTCACTATATTTCCCAGGTTTTTTGACAGTCTTTTATCAAATATTTTTTAGTTTAACAATTTTTTGAGGTTTTTAATTTTTGGATAATTTTTCATCAATTTCTTTAGTTTAACAGTTTTTCATATTCTTTTTATAATTATTCTCTATTTTCACAGTTTTTCATCCAATTTTTTGAAACTTTTCGAAAATGTTATTTGATTTTTACAAATTTGTGACAGTTTTTTATAATTTCTATACAATTATTCACAGTTTTTTTTTATCAATGTTTCAAAAATTTTTTACATCTTGATTAACATTTTGTTTGAGGATCTTTGATAATTTTAAAAATTTTTGTAGTTTTTGATGATTTTTCTACAATTATTTACTATTTTTGCCCAGTTTTTCGAATAATTTTTGACATGTTTGAGACTTTTCGATGATTTTATTAATTTTAAAAAAATTTTACGTGAGAGACTTTGTTCATTTTTTTTCACTGTTTATTATATCTTTCATCATTTTTTATAGTTTTTTACATTTACTATTTTTTAATTTTTAACATTTTTTTGGACTTTTATAATAGTTTAAATTTTTTTAAATTATGTTAAAGTTTCTAATAATTTTTTTCACAATTTTTCACTACATTATTATCTTTAAATATTTTCTGTCTTTAAGGATAATTAATTAAATATTATTATTATTATTATTATAGTCAACTAACTTTAAATTTCATTCCATCCAAATATGTTCCTCCAGTTCTTTTTTTTAATAAATATAAATTATTCTATTATCTAATAAATAAATTAAAAAAATACCTTAACATTTCCATCACAAAAATTTTAATCTAACCACAACGATCGGTGCATCTGTGAATTTTTCCATAATATAAAATATTTAACAACACATGTGGAACAATAATCACGCCTGTGCAATATTTAGAACAAAAATAAATTTTCCCATAAAAATTTTACGATATACAAGGCGTGTCTAGTAATAATAATGACTTGATTACTATTAGCACTAATTACACTTGAGCAACGCTTAAAATTATAAAATATAAAATATACACTTAAGAAACAATAATAATTTCCAAAAGTCCAAACAGGATGTGAAATTATCTGTATTGGAGAATCGAGGCCAAGATTGTTTGTTGTTACAATATTTTTATTATTCTTACAACGATGTTGGAATAATATTCATGTGATTTTTAATTGGGATTTTTATAAGTTAATATTTAAGATAATGTTAAAATTGTTCAAATGGAAATAATAATTATTTTTCTCTTTTTTTTTTGGAACAAGTAGATACATGAAAAATTAATGTCAATGAAAATACAAAATAGGAAACAAAATAAGAACTTAAAAATATTTTAAAAACAGTTTTGGTGGAATAAATCTTGCAACTTGCAATAATGAAAAGTTTAAATAACAATAATGATAGAATTCTTGAAGAAGAAAATGAAATCAAGTTTTTTTATAATTTTTGACAATCTTAGATATTTTTTAAATTTTTTATGATTTTTTTACAGTTTGTTTAACAATTTTTTGAGACAGTGATCATTTTACTAATTGTTTTTAAAGATTTTCTAATTTTGTGACAGTTTTTGGGCACTTTTTTAAATTTTTCATTTTTTTTTATAGTTTAATAATTATTTTGAAACTTATCGTTGATTTTATCAATTTATTACATATTTTTTACAATGTTGTAATAGTTACTTATCAGTTTTTTACAATCATTCACCATTTTTCATATTTTTTTTTACAATTTGACAATTTTTTGAGATATTTCGACAGATTTATTAATTTTCCAAAAATATTTAAAATGTTTTTATAATAATTTTCACATTTTTTTGGACAATTTTTTATATTTTTTAAAGTATTTTAACAATTTTTTGATACTTTTTTATATCTTTTAAAGAAGCTTATAATTTTATGGCAGTTTTTGATTATTTATTTAAAATTTGGTAATTCTCACAGTTTTTTGAAACTTTTTAATAATGTTTTTACAGTGGAACAATTTTTTTGAGATTTTTCTTTAATTCCATTAAATTTTTATTTTATTTTTTTATAATTATTCACCATATTTCACAGTTTTTTTTTGACAATTATTTTAACAGTTTATTTAACACTTTTTTGAGATTTACATATTTAATTATTTATTTAAATATTTTTGCAATTTTCTGACAGTTTTTGATGTGTTTGATTATATTTTTACAGTTTTTTTTACAAAATTTCATAATTTTTACTTTTTTGTGACAATTGTTTGAGACTTTTTGGTAATTTTAGGTTGTTTAAAAAAATTTCCATATAGTAATAGTTTTGATATTTTTTCTTTGAATAAAGAAATGTAATTTTGTTTTGGCAACATTTTCAAAAAACCGTATTTTTTAGTCTTTAAATTTTTTACTGTTTTTCATTATTTTTTAACAATTTTTTATATTGGTCAGTTTTCGTTATTTTTTCATAATTACTCACTACTTTTTATAGTTTTTAACAACTTTTCTTCATTTTTTACACTTTTTTTTACAAATTCAAATACAAAACATACATAAATATATATGTATGTTTCTATTTTTTTTTCAAACTTCTATTTTGATACTTTAATTATTTTTTTTAATACTTTGATTAATTAAAATCTATGAATCGCCAGGAAAAGTGTTTGTAAATTTTACTTTTTTATTTTTACTTTTTACTGTTTCCCCTTCTTGCCAAACGCTATATTGAGCAGACCCTTAGAAATTTTGAAATCAGATATAACGAACATTTCCGAGCTTATATTAAAACAACCGATTATATGACGATTCCAAAAGGTGAAACAATTGTCATAAGAATATTTAAAAAGTTTTGGAAAATATTTGATCTTTTAAATATTTAATTTGCTATTAAATATTAAATAATAGAAGTAGAATTAGAATTAGAATGAAATCAGCCCTTGTTTAATATTTACATTTAAAACTTATTGTATATCTACTTCAATAAATAATTTTGATTTAATAACTTTAGTGCCATAATTAAACGTGCATTTGAAATGATATAATTATTATATAATTATGTTTAATAAACAGTTTTCCATATTGTTTAATAAAAATACTCAATTATTAATTTAATCAATCCCCGAATCAAATTTCGTTCAAAAGATTAATCCGCCATATTTTTTTAGAATAAAACATTTTCACCAAACAAATTTCACACCGAATTCTAAAACACACAGTAACTATAATTCCCGCTTATTAATATTACATATTTTGATAATAAACACACTTATTAATTAATTAATTAATAAATAGGGTTGAATCGACTTACGATGTATATATTGAATCCACGATTCACGGTGGTGGTTTCATTCACGAAAATCTGGTAAACACTGCATAGAGGTGTGTCAAGATTTCCTTCGGATTTCCCTCCCCACTACCGATTTTCACAGATTTTCCATAACTTTGCGTGGGTTGATTATTTTTTTTTAAGTAGACGAAATTTGTTTTGGTTGTCGAGGTGTGTGATGATGTCCCCTGGGCCTTCTGCTCTTTAGTTTCATTGGATTTTTTTATTTCAAGGGTGGTTCGAAGACAGGGGTGGATTCAAGGGAAATTTTAGTATTCGTAAAAAAATTTATATTTTATTCATGTGTGAAAAAAGTCGGGGGAATGCGATTTGTAGAAAATTATAATTGTTTGATTTGTGAAAAAATGTTTGTGGAAATATAGAAATTGTTAGTTAAAAAAAATGTGATAAAATATATAAAGTTTTTGATAATGTTTTTTAAATTATTTACTATTTTGCACAATTTTCTGGGGAATTGATATTTTTTTTCATTTGTTTAACACTTTTTTGAGACCTTTTCATAATGTTTTTAAGATTTATCTATTTTTTACAATTATATACTATTTTTCAGTTTTTTTTTTATACAAGTTTTCATCATTTTTATACTGTTTTACAATTTTTAAGACCTTTCGGTACTTTTATTAATTATTAAAGATTTTTACAATTTTCTTGCATTAGTTTTTGACAGTTATGTATTATTTTTCTCAGTTTTTTATATAATTCTTCAACTATTTTTAACAATTTTTCGAGAATTTTCGATATATTTATTTCAATCATTCACAATTTTTCACATTTTTCTGCCACTTTTTTCAGTTTTTTAATAATTTTTTGATTATATTGTTTTTTAAAGAAGTTGTGACAGTTATGATTAATTTTTTACAATTCACTAATTTTCATAGTTTTTTGGAAACTTTTTAATAATTTTTCGAAGAAAATTTTATTCGCCAGCCAGTGTAAAAAAAATACAATTATTTCCTCTGTAAAAAAGTTTCGTTAAGAAATATGTAAAAAGGAGAATCGGATTTGTTAAAAACTAATAATTATTAATATTTGAAAAAAAAAATTTTATGGTTTTTTTTATGCCCCATACTTTAACAAAAATAGTTTTTTTCGAAAAAATTTTCATTGCATCAATATTGATTAAGAGTACTTTTTTTATTTGAGGATTAAATTGCCCAAAAATACGTGTCTTTATTAGACGAGACGAAAAAAAATCTTATTAAAGCTAATTTATCCCTGTCAAACTAAATAAGGCAAATATGTTTAGAAATAGCTATTTTAATAAGATTTAGTTATTATATAAATTATGTTATCTAGTTATTTATGTAACCAGTTATAAAATTTTAGTTTTCATAACGTGTTAAGTACAAAATTATATCTAACCTCGCTTTATAATAGAGAGTTGTGGGGTTAAAAATGTAATGACGCTCGCAGCTACTATTACATAAACAATATTTGTCAGTGGTGAATTTTGTAATGCAAATTAAGCAGAAAATGCATGATTTTAATGTAGATATACCTTTTGATATAGACAAATCAATTAATTTAGCAACAGATTCAATAATACCCAGGAAATCAAGGAGGAGGAATATATAACAAATTCGAAAAATTGTGTCAAAAGAATTAAATGTAAAAACAAACAGTGACACCCAAAATATACTACTATCTCTACAGCTAAAATAATGTAGAAATTTTATTAGTTCTTGCAGTGATTTTATTAATTCCGGTCCTGCATCCTGAATGCTGATATTGACTCATTCTGGACCAAAAAGCCTGCAGGATACGCGCATGCGTTACGTTGCTTTCAACTCCCTATTGCCAAATACTCCGAATTTTCTATTTTTATTAAATCTTTACAAAATTTACTCCGAAAAAAATCAGTCTTTTTTGTTGATAATTCAAATATTTCATTCAAAAACATCAACATAAACAATCCTCTTGTTTTTAAGGATAAGGAGCATATTAATCTTTTAATAAGTATTTTCTTGTAGTATCAAACAAACAGGATACTTTTCATAATTCATCTTTTTCCCCATGGAAATCCAATTATACAGATAATGGTTGCAAAATAGTTATAGAGAATTTTCAAAAAAGAAAAAGATACACCCATGTGGAAAATAAACATTTACAATTTCTATCACAGTGGCGTTCGAGAGGGAACTAAAATTATTGGGCTCTCTCTCGGTTATCTGGTCATATATTATTATTCCTATTCTCTTACTTCTTAAAATTTCTGACTAAAGTGATTAGTGTTAATATTCTTTATTGTTTGAACTTGTTTGCAGTTTGTTTAGTATTGGGCACCAAAAATATATGAGCAGTTATATATATTGTAATATAATTTAAATTTTATATTTTATTATTAAATGATAAATGAATTTCTCTTACAAAATTCATAATAAGTTTATTAAAAAAGATTGAAAATGAAATTGGGCCAAAATTATAAATTAATTTACATTCATATAAAACTCAAATAAAATTATAAAATTAAATACGAACAAATTAATCAATTAAATAAATTAATGTATTCAAATATCAAGGTAGATTTGTTTTTAAATTAAACCAATCTTATGATGAAAATTTCCTAATTTTTTTTTAATTAATTGAGTTAAATTATTGATTTGTATTATTTTCTGTTGCAACTTAAAATTAAAACATGAGTTAATGGAAAATTACGTTTTATTAACGACAAATCACCCTTAACAATTAAAATGTCGCTTAAAAAAATCAGAGCTTCTTTTTGAGCTAAAAAAATCTTAATTTAAACTATTCACAATTTAATCGATTTGAACATGTTAAATAAAATTCCTATTTTTTTGTCAAATCTCCTTAATCGTTCTCCATCTACTTTTTTAAGATTCAATATCAACGTGTCAAGAAAAATTTCTTATGTTAATGCAAAACCATGATTAGGGCTTCGAAAATATTCAAAATTTTATAATAAAAAAATAATTTTTACTTACAGATTTATCAATTCCAAAATTAGTGACGTAGTAGTTTTGCTGGCATAGAAATAATATTTTTGCTAGATTTATTTTGAACTACAAGAACTTCTAAGAAAACACTTTTAAATTTTTGTTTAGAAAATAATTTTCGAATAATAAATTCAAAAAACAAACATTTTTTGTTTATAATAAATATATATATACATAATGTACTTACCTTTTGAATTTTGTTTTTTATTAAATATTTAATGATAACATCTTACATTCTTTATAAACGTTAATTTTTTTAAAAAATCGGTGTGTCCGTTTAATTTTGCACTCTAGTATATTTTTTTTCGAGTGAACCTAATTTTAGGCAACACTTATTACATTTAAGGTGATTTATTATCTTATTCAAATTAAATTAAGAAATTTTGAGCTTGTGATTATAAAATAATTCTTTGCAAATACGCATTAATTTATTGTATTTTTTTGATACATTTTGGTTTCAATATTTTTACATAAAGAATATTTGTTAACAAAAATGTTCATATTAGACATGGCAACGTTACGTAAAAAACGAGATGATGATATTTATATTGAAGAAGGGGCAACAATCTAAGAAAAGTGTAAAAGGGAGAGATTTTTCAATTACCTCTCAAAAATTGCTAAAAACAGATAAATGTTTTTCTTTGTATTAATATGAAATTTAGTGAATTTAGGCTTAGATTAAAGATTTCAGAATTTCACTATATAGAGTGTTCATAATATATATATATATATATATATATATATATATAAAAAATATATAAGTACAAACCTGGATTTTGAATTTTGTTAACAGTGTATTTGGAGCATAGTGATGTAGATACTTTTACGAAACAATTTTATTGAAAGAAGATAATAAGAAAAAAACATTATTCATGTAAAAACAAAAGTTATAATGTAGAATAAATTGTTCATATTTGTTGACTTAATACTATTAATAATTTTAATAATGTTATCAACTAATATAAAATCACATACTACATAACGTTTTAACTACCATGTTTTTATACAAGCAAGTTTGCTTAAATCGACACATTTTCGTCCCTAGAACCTGTAGTTAAATTTATTTAACTTTTTTGTCACACCCTGTATATATATTTAACTTAATCTATATACGTATATGAAACTTAATCTGACTTAAACTAACCTAACATTTTGCTCGAAGTTGAACTTTTTAATCAGAAACGATTTTGTTTAATGAGAATTATAAGTTTTATCTTAAATTTTGGTAGAAATTGACCTAAACTTTTTTTTGTGTGTGAGAGGGGAAATCACGCCCCTACTACAGGTAGTGTGGGGGAGTTACTCCAACTAAAACCCCTCTCTCTCTGGCCCAGCTAATCTTGGAACCATCAAAGACATTACGTCAATATCAGCGGCTGGCTACAGCTCATCCTCCTCCTTCCTCCTCATAATGGCACATACATAATCGTGTCCCTCTTCCATGCCTCTTCCATGCCTCTTCCATGCCTTTCAGGATCCATCACCACCTCTATATAATTCCTCGCTTCCTGCCACCTCGGACATTCAAGCAGCATGTTCCAAATTCCTCCACCCGACTTCCCATCTATGGTGTTCTCTCTGGCCCATTTCCTGTTCATCTCATTCACTTCCCCCATGTTATCAAGCTCGCCGCTTTCCTCAATCAGGAGGTCAATGGGGAGGATCCCACACAAAAGCGACGAAAGACACTGCCCTGTACGCACACCAGATCCTGAGGTGTGTCATCCTTTACATGGATATGAGCATCCCCCTTTACTTTTTCATCCATACTAGGCTTGTACACTGGTATATAATAGCACGGAGGATTCCAGGACCCCAGCCAACACTCTTCTTCTCTGATAGCCGGGCCCTCCAACATATCGGCTATAATGTCCAGGATGTGGAACCTTCGCCAATCCCTTCTGTGGAATATATCGACCTCCTCAACCTTCTCCCTTATCGCCCTCCTTAGCTGGTTGGCGTTTCCTTCTCCTTTTGTTTCCAGGAGAAGATCATCGCTGATCGTCTTCCTGACCCTCTCTACTTTAAGCCCCACGCCATCCACGTCCACTTTATTTCTGACCGTCTTCAGAAGGTCCGTGTATGATATTACAATAATCTTTTCATTAAGTATCTTGGGGTGTTTTTCCGTTGGCTTATCTCCAACTGCCAGCCGCTCCTCTGGAAGGCGTATTCCAGAACCTTCCGCAACTAACCTAACCGAACCGAACCGAACCGAACCGAACCGAACCGAACCGAACCGAACCTAACCTAACCTAACCTAACCTAACCTAACCTAACCTAACATAACCTAACCTAACCTAACCTAACCTAACCTAACCTAACCTAACCTAACCTAACCTAACCTAACCTAACCTAACCTAACCTCAATGTAGGGCTGTTGCAACGTTGCCGAATCGTAATTTGTTGTAGTTGTAAATACACGTAGGTATTTTTTTTTGTTAACGTACACGGAAATTAAAACTAATAATTCAGTAGACACCCACTTGCAATACATATTTAATCGTTTGTACGGTCCATTGCGTGTTTTGGCCTAATGGTTCTAAAAATAGAAATAAAATTGTAAATTTCTAATGGAGAATAGAATAATTATAGGGTATTAAATAATAGACGGTAAAAATAATAATGACTTTCGATTTATCTTATTAGCCGCAATATATTTTTGAATGATTTCATTGGAACAATGCCGTAAAAATGTCTCCTTTTGTTTACGTATTTCCGGTTAAATTAAATATTTATTGTTTGAGCATGTGAAAACATACAATTGCGGCCGTTTTATATTATACAGTGTGAGAAGATACAATCTCAGAATTTTATTATTAAAAAATGTGAAAAACAAAAAGAAATTACAACGGAACTATATTACAATTAAATTATATTAAATTTACAATTTGTTTAACGCGTCAAATTTTTTCCGAAGTTCAAATATTAGTGTTGAATTAAACTGAAAACTTTAAGAATAGCATCATATGAGGTTATTAATACTCAAACTGTATATTAATTAATATTCTGGTAATAAATTTTATATTAAAAAAGAGAAAATTCATTGATTTATATAATCCAAATGTTAGTTATATTAAATATATGGTTTTTATCAATCAAAATTTATAAAAAAATTGTACAGAGTTTCTGTCTCTGATCAAATGAGCGGCAAATCCTTTTTACAATGAAAAAATTCACTTGAAAATCTGTGGTAAAACTAGATCAAAAACGTCCTCTATGGCAATTCGAAAATTTGTTGTTCAGAAGAACTCAAAGGATAATACTGTGGAATAAAAATTACAGGGAAATTCATACAGTTTATGGTTGATTAATCAATATTTGCAAAAAAACTGGCACAGAGTTCCTTTCTTTGATCAAATGAGTGTCAAATTCTATTTACAATGAAAAAATTCACTTGAAAATCTGTGGTAAAACTAGATAAAAAAAACGTCCTCTATGGCAATTCGAAAATTTGTTGTTCAGAAGAACTCAAAGGATAATACTGTGGAATAAAAATTACAGGGAAATTCATACAGTTTATGGTTGATTAATCAATATTTGCAAAAAAACTGGCACAGAGTTCCTTTCTTTGATCAAATGAGTGTCAAATTCTATTTACAATGAAAAAATTCACTTGAAAATCTGTGGTAAAACTAGATAAAAAAAACGTCCTCTATGGCAATTCGAAAATTTGTTGTTCAGAAGAACTCAAAGGATAATACTGTGGAATAAAAATTACAGGGAAATTCATAAAGTTTATGGGTGATTAATCAATATTTGCAATAAAACTGGCACAGAGTTCCTTTCTCTGATCAAATGAACAGATATTCACTTACAAAAAAGTTCTGTCGTGTGAATCTGAACAACAACAACAAAGCAATAAAAACTTTTATTTATTTTTAAAACAAACACCTGCGAATATCATACACACAAAGGAAAATCATAAAGCCCTCTTTTATTTAATGTTTTTTACTAATTTACCCCTGCCAGATTCTTTAAACAGCTTCTCGAGATACTACATGATACAATTTGTAAAATACTTTTCAGAAATTTGTAAAAATAACATCTAGCTGATTTTCATTCTCAAAAGTCTAGATGTTTTATAAGAATATTAGAACTTCTAAGTTTGGCGACTTATTGAGTCTATTATTCTTAATTCCCTGTAACTAATAAGTTGAGTAGTGATTCACCCTCTATATCAAAGCAAATAATATAAAAAAACCCATAACCATCTTCAGTACCTATTTTGAGGGCGGAGCCCTTAAATTCGCCGACAATGAGTGTTAGTGACCCCCCGACAACAGAAACTGATATTTTCATCTTACGATTTGCTTTAGTAATACAAAATTATCAAGCAGCGAACTACAAAGCTCTAATTTAGATCTATAAATACGTAACCATTCATTGTTAATTGAACTTAATTCGGTGTCTCGTTATTCAATTAAGGCCCTGTATGAGAATCGCAGTAGAAGGTTAAGTACGTTATATTCGGTATTAGTAATGTTTTGGAATCGTTTAGTTTTCAAAGAAAGGGTCTTTTTATTGATACAAAATTTAAACAAACTAAAGGATACATGATTGAAAAAATTATCTGTAATGTACCTGTAAAAATAGACAAAAATGTGTTTGTAAAGTATCCACTTTACGCACTTCTTATTTTGAAAAATTCCATTTGTTTTAATTAAAATTTAATGAAATATCTATTTATTTATATCAAATTTAAAAAAAAAAGATCGTCTTTTTAGAGCCACATTAAATTTTTTTAATTTTTAATTAAAATCAAACTCATTTTTTTTCAAATTTAATTTAAATTAAAGTATAAGAAATTTTCACTTTATTGATATCAACTGAAAATAAAATTCGTCTTTTTACTGTTAAATTTTATTAAAAGTCGTGTTACATTTTCAAACAGATATTTAATAAAAATTAGTTTTGCGTTGTTTCACATATATTTTGTATGGTTTGAAGTTGTATTATTTATACAGTTTTTTTTAAATTACTGTAAAAGTATCGCTTAGCTGGAAATAAATAGGGAGATTTTAAAATTCAAAAATTAATGTTTAATCCAGAATAATAAAAGCGGAGGACGTTAAATAATTGAATCATAAATCAAACAGTAACAGAACAAATTGCAAATATTAAACAAATTCGTTTAGGTTGGTAAAATTAACGGTTAATCTTTACTGTATGCAATAAAAATATTAACTCATTTATTGCCGAACTTTAAATCCAATAAATAATTATAAATCAATAAATTATTTGTATCCAAGAGATTTTTTTAACAATAGTAACAAATTGTATGGCGACCTTTTTCCTATTTTTTATTGATCAATTTATTTATTAGATGCAATGAATCATTATTAGAGGTAGCGATTTATTATATTAATTTCGCTTTTAAAATCATCTACAAGTTAACGATAAAGTAAAAAAATATTCAAATGTCTACCACTACCTGTAAAACCAGCCAAAACATCAACGTTTCTATACCAAAACAATGCATTTTTGGAGATATTTGAAACAAACATTTTTTTGTTTCAAATTTTCCACAAAACTATTTGCAAAAATTAGCGATATTGGACTACCCATTAGAAATTCTTCATTATCAATACAAATTTTATCATCAAAAACAAAGTAATTTTGATTGATACATAAATTAAATCGGTTTACAATTTCATTAATTAAAATTTGATTAATGTTTTTTCTTTATAAGAATATAGTTATTATTGGTATATATTTGCTAATTTATTATTCGGTGTATTGACATAAGAAACTACAGGACTAATTGGTTTTATAGCTTTATGTAATTTAATTGCACCATATAATTTTAGTGGTCGAGGATTTTTTTAATTTAATGTTTTTTATCATAGTTATTAAAAAGGATATTTGATTGATTAACTGGTTCCCTAATCTTATCTGAAAAATTTTTGGATGGATCTGTACTGAGAATTTTTAAGTTACTTCATTCAATAAATTGGTTTACTTTAGAATTGTAATCATTTGTATTTAAAATGACAGTTACACTACCTTTAGAAAAAATATTAATAAATTAATTAATAAATATTAATTTCTTTTTTAATTCCGTCAAGTTTTATACTTATCTCGAATTTCCACAGTATTTCAAAGTTATTTTTCCAATATGTTTCTCTAACCATGTTTCGCTAAATATCATTTTCAAAATAAATGAATTAAATATAATCCAATTAACTGTTTTTTTATACCTAGTCATTAACATATTTATTACTAGATTTGGCATCAGCAACAATATTATTGTTTCCTGTATTGATTCAATAAATTCGTTTGCTTTAGATTTGTAACAATTTGTAATTAAAATGATTTTTATAACTGTCAAATTATTACTTGTTTTTGAAGTTAAAATATTTCTATTAATTTCTTTCTTAATATTAAATTTTGAGTCAAATCGCAAATTTGTAAATATTAGACTGTGATTTTAAAGTTATTTCTGAGTCAGTCACTAAAATTTCTTTAATATTATTTGTGAATTTAGGCGGTATACTTCTTAAAAAATTCCATTTCAGTATCAGTGAACTGAGTATCAGATAAATTTTGGAAAAGTTGTGAAAATGTGTGTTTGTTTGTGTCGGTGAAATGTGTTTTTTGGTACTTATATCGAGTGCTTTCTAAATTATAAAATTTATCGGATTATTGTAGAAATTTTTAATGCGTCACTCTACTAATATCTTCACTAAACACAAACTTACACTTAACAACACAATTGAAACAACAATGGAAATATTTCATATAAGTGACAAGAACAAGAGGAACTTGGTTTTTTGATATCTAAAATATCCTCAATACACAGTATTGAATGAACAATTAAATCTGGGAAGTTCAATTATTTTAGATTACCTTTTCGACTAAATACCTTTATATTATTAACCAAACTTTTTAGGAAAAGAAGAATATTACAATACATATTGCTTGGTGATGATTGGTTGAAATGTCTATATTATGAAGTTAAGTACGCTTATAAGAAACCTGTCAATCTTATGTTACTCTTTGATGATGCTATTTAAGCGAACCTTGGTTAGAGACAAAAATTTTAAAAATAGATTTGAAATACTGTGGAAATTCAAGATAAGTATAATTTATTTTCTTTATATTCATTATGGGCAAATTCCACAAAGTAAGAGTTAAAACAAATAATTTAATAATAATAATAATAGTAATAAACATATTTATTGTATCAATTAAATAGGACATAGGATGAGACTTAGTTGGTGCTACTTTTACATCAATCCCTGAAGTTAGAAAAAAGTATACATAAAGCAAAGAAAAAGATCTAAAGAGATTTTAAAAGGGGTTCTCAGCGCAGAAATATTCTTCTGAAATCCTACAATCAATTATTACACCACAATTATAACTTGCAAAACGCAACAACGCAGAACTCCTCTTCTAAAATCAACCGATTAGAAGGGTGTTGGTCCTTCGGCTAGGACTTAACCTACGCCACTGCGACCTTCTCGGACCCCCCAATCCCGAACCACGATACAAATAAAATCATTACGGATACGAGCTTCTTCCTGTGGCCCCACGTAGTGCGCATGGCACCTCCCAAACAGTCCTAACCTAAATCGTGGCGTGATACCGGCTTTCTGCATATTATCGCCCTTTTAATAAAACGGCAACCAGAGACCACCATTTATTTTTTCCGAACCGCAACTGGTTGCACTGTGCCGCGCACTTACTCATAATTTGATACTCGTGTAAGTAGATACTTTTATTTTTTTCCGGTGTAGGATTAGATTTTATGGATAATGCGGGAGAGTTGGTGCAGTCGAAATCGATAAATTTGTTTAGTGGTGGTTTTTTTTTGAGTTCGGGGCGCATGTTTTGGTCAATTTTTACCACCAATTTATTTGCGATATTTTTGTTAATTTAATTTCATATTTTTTTTGCTTTAAAAGGTGTTTAGTTGCATTTGATATAACTTGATTGTTAATATATTTTTAATATTTCTTAAATTTTATTAAGAGTTGTGCTTATACTTTAAACCAACACGAATGACCCTGTATATATAGATTTTTTTAAATGGTGTTCAAAATGTTTAATCTCAAATATCCAACGGGTAGACCTAAACAATAATCTAGAAAGTGTTTAAAAACTACAATACAATAATATTGTTGCTGATGCCGTATCTACTCATAAATACGTTAATGACTAGGTGTCAAAAATACATTTTATTGAATTATTTTGAAAATACTATTTAGCAAAATCTGGTTAGAGAAAAAAAATTAATTCTAGCTTTGATATACAGCGTGAAGCTTGAAAAAGAAACAATGATCTAGAAAGTGTTTAACAACTACAATACCGGAAACAATAATATTGCTGCTGATGCCGTATCTACTCATAAATACGTTAATGACTAGGTGTCAAAAATACATTTTATTGAATTATTTTGAAAATACTATTTAGCAAAATCTGGTTAGAGAAAAAAAATTAATTCTAGCTTTGATATACAGCGTGAAGCTTGAAAAAGAAACAATGATCTAGAAAGTGTTTAACAACTACAATACCGGAAACAATAATATTGCTGCTGATGCCGTATCTACTCATAAATACGTTAATGACTAGCTGTCAAAAATACATTTTATTGAATTATTTTGAAAATACTATTTAGCGAAATCTGGTTAGAGAAAAAAAATTAATTCTAGCTTTGATATACAGCGTGAAGCTTGAAAAAGAAACAATGATCTAGAAAGTGTTTAAAAACTACAATACAGGAAACAATAATATTGTTGATGCAGTATCTAGTCATAAATACGTTAATGAATAGGTGTCAAAAACAGTTTATTGAATTATATTTAATTCATTTATTTTAAAAATGCGATTTAGCGAAACCTTGTTAGAGAAAAAAAGTTTTTAAAATAGTTTTGATATATAGTGCAAAGCTTCAAAAAGAAACATTAAACTAAAAAGTGTTTAAAAACTACAATACAGGAAACAATAATATTGTTGCTGATGCCATATCTACTCATAAATACGTTAATGAATAGGTGTAAAAAACATTTTATTGAATCCTTTTAATTAATTTATTTTAAAAATGCAATTTAGCGAAACCTGGTTATAGAAAGATATCGGAAAAATAGCTTTGAAATACTGTGAAAATTATTGAATCTATTGGTGATATTGTTGTTTATTGTCAATAAATCTATTGTAATTTGTAATTTTAGAATAGTTATTATCTTTAAATATTCCTTCTGTAGTAATTATAATTTCATCTATTATCGTTAAGTTTACAGTTGTTATTGTTTATATCATAGTTTTTATTGTAATTATTAGAATGTTTCCCATTATCATTTCTATTTTATAGTGTTGCTATTGTTTTTGATATTTCTGGTTTAAAACGTACGATAGTCAAGACTAATTTTTTCATCTTCATCACTTAGAGATGGATAAAAAAAATTTGCCACAGTAAATAAATATAATAATGTTTCATTTTTTATAGTCCAATTTACTACTCTTACCTATGTATAGATTGTTTAATCCCGATAATAGACAATATAATAGGTTTTAAAAGTTTGAAATGTATTTATCTCATTTACTACTTGAGAATTTTGTTAAGTTAAGATTATATTTTGTATAGAAATTTATTTTGTTTGGAAAATTCTTATGTTATTGGATCCTTCAATGTTTGTTCTTACTTCTTGTCTCAGTTCATGGTTATCTGTTTTTCTTTATATTTCCAAATTTTGCTTCTTTATATTAACTTCTTATTCTATGTATTTTTTAACAATTTCTATGTTAGTATCCATTTTGGCCTCTTGTTGATCTGTCTTGTCTAACATTTTTTGGTCTAATTTATTATGCTTTCTAAAAATTTTTGCTTCTAAACTCAGTTGAATATTTTTTAGTTCTTTTCTTATCTTTTCTTCTAATTTTATTTACGTCGATATCAATTTTATTTTTATTGCTTCGAAAGATTTTGAAAATTTAAGTAACTATATCATAGTAAAATGGCGCCCAACTTTGGGCAATAAAAAAACAAAAGCAAAAATATGAGTATATTATGATGAAATTTTATACAGTGAAGTACTGTTTAAAGAATTAAATCAGAAATTACTGAAGAAACTTACTTAAATAAAAAACAAATTTGGTTAAAAGAAAAACTCTTTATTAGCAAAAAATTATTCTTTTCTCTTACAAAAACATTTTTATTATTAAAAAATATATTTTTAAATTAAAGAAACTTAGTTAAATAAAAAATCTTAAAAATTTTGACTTTTAAAATTAAAATTTCTTACAAAATACGTTTTTATTACTAAAACGTGTTAAACTGAAAAACTTATTTAGATACATAAAAATATTTTTATTACTAAAAAATTATAATACAATTGCTAATTTTTTCTCTTTCGTTTTTGCCTCAAATTTCTAAAACATCCTGTTTTAATTGTTTCATTATCTTCGCATAAAAACGATGCTCTTTTTAGTAATCATTTATATTAAGAAAATAGAATTGAAACTTTTGGACAAAAAATAAAAATCCGAAACAATGAACAACTCAAAGGTCAATTAGATGCAATAATAAACCATTAAAAATGACTAATCGCATTGTTAGATTTTTATTACTTACGTTTGTAACTTTTTTGATAATGTCTAATACGGTCTTTGTATGACAATTTTCTGATAAACAAATGTATTATGCTCGAAATTATTTCGCGTCACTAAAATGATAGTTCAAATTCAAACTTTTAAATATAGATAATCATAATTTATTCATTTATTATTATTTGAGTCTAATTGAAATCCGAATATATTAACACAGTGTTTATTATATATTTCATATAGTAACGGTTTGGTTGGGCAGTCCAAGGCCACAGGAAAAGACCCAGAAATATAACCTAAATACAGATTTCTTCTTCTTTTTTATGGCCTCCATTGATTCTTCAAGACGAAAACTTTTGATCAAGTGCGTTCCTGCGTTCCTGCAAGATTAATAGAAAATCTATTGAAACGGGGGAAAATTATGAATTTAATAAATTGATAAACTTTTAGAACGCGCTGTATATTTATTACCAGATTAAATACTTTTTAACTATTCTAAAATAAGTTGTTTTTATGATTTAAGCACGTTTTAATGTATGTTAAACAAATAATACTTAACAATTAACACATGATAAAATTCATGAAAATTTGTAATATTTTAGATAATCCAGCTTCAAAATGGTAGACGCATTCTTAGGAAAAAAATACAAACTCAGTTCCAGCGAAAATTTCGATGAATTTATGAAGGAATTAGGTAAGCTCTTTAGTTTTTTAGTTTTACAAATTTTATTTACTTATTATCGGTGTAATAATAGAAAAATGTAAATAAATACATTGTATACCTGAAGTTTTATTCTTATCAAACAATTATAATATTAACGAATTAAACAAGCAAATTTAAATATAGAAAGATAGGACCGGAGTAAGGCAAATTTCACCAAAAATTTAACATAAAGAGATTGATTTTTTTTTGTGGTGAGCTACCCTTTTCTTTCTTTCATATGTATTTTCTCTTTGGATTGGATTTTTTATTTCTATTATTAAATATAATATATAATTTTTCTTTTGCCTCTTCTTTCTTGAGGTATTCCTGAAGTTATTCTTCCTCTTTTTATGAACATGACAATATCTTCTCCTTCTGTTTTTTTCAGCTATCTTCAAAGTTTTTTCTTTTTTACATTCTCTCGTTTTTTCTTTATTGTTTGTTCCGCTTCTTCTAGTATTCTTTCCCCCAGTCCTTGCATATATTTTTTTTTCTCATTTTTCAATGTTGGATTCTTTTTTGTTGCTCTTTCATCGATAAACTGCTAATTATCTTCATTTTCATTTCTACTATTTCTAAGATTTAATCACAAAAACATGTTATAAGTATGTGGCTGTATGGATTCATTTCTAAGGTAAAAAAAAAACATTCTATTTAGTATTATGGGCTTAAATATTTCCCGGTTTTATTTGTGCGCAATATTAGGTTTTTACGTATTTTATTTTTAAATCAAATTGTTTGTCTCGTTCATTATTTACAACAAACAAAACATTGTTGAATCAGACGATACAGAAACATATTGTTTAAATATCAAATATTTAGTACTAAACTTTTATAAACTAATCATTATCAAAATTGAACGCATTTAAGTGCATTTTAGTCCAAGAGGTAGTTAACAAAAATTTTTCTCTGTAACACATTTCGAGTTTCTTAAGTTAACTTTTTTTATTTTTTTTCCAAATTTATTTAGAAAAGTATCAATTGTGGTAATTCTATATTTAAATCTTAGTCATAGTAATATCTTATATATTATTTAATTTCATGACTTCTATATCTCATCATCATCATCATCATCATCATCAACAAAATCGTCATTATAATCGATATTCATTTATTAACAGATGCCAGTATTAATTGAAGTGTTTTGATCTTCGCTCTTTAGTTTATTTCTCTTTCATTCAATTCCAGTTTCATACTTTTTCTTCAATTATTATTTCTTGGAATCTTATTTTAACATCTTTATCATCTTTCTGTTCTTCTTTAGCTTTCGATTTTATCTTTTCCTTTATTTCCGTTTCCCCCTTTGTTCTATCGTTGTTAATAAATTCTTTAATATCATTTATCTATCTTAACATATTTTAATTTTTTATGACTTTTATTTTTTTCTGATTTTTCACTAATTATAAGCAGATTATATTTTTAATTTTTTTGGACCTGGTACTATAATTTCTAAAACATTTTCTTTAGGTATTGCCTCTTTTTGCAATATTTTTTATTAATTCATACCTGTTTTTTAAATCCCTTATCCTCTATTTTTTATAATGACATTGCAGATGTTATAAATTTTGCAACTTTTTTATTTTTTAACACTGTTACAATATTATTAAAATGTTCTATGTTTTCAATTTCTTTCTTTGTTTTCTAAATATTGTTCTCACCTCTTTTTTATTAATAGTTACTATTCCTTTCTTTCTTTTCTTTTAATTCTTTTTATTTTTAATAAATTGAATTATTCCATGTTCTAAAATATACAAAAAAATTGTTAAAGTGTAACACTTTTGTATAATTTTGTTTTTTTAAAAATTAGAAAAAAGATAAAAAGTATTTCAAGTAAACCATTTTCTAAAATATGTATAAACATTGTTAAAGTGTAAAATCTTTTTATAATTTTTCTATTTAAAAACTAAAAAATAAAATATTGAATATATTAGCATTATAACATTTTCCAACGTTTAAAAAAAATAATTTAATTGTAATATTTTTTTTATGAATGCTAGAAACAATTGTGAAAAGTAGGACAAATTTCCCAAAATTTTCAAAAAAAAACCAGTTAAAATGTAACATATTTTTAAAAATTAGGAAAATTGATAAAAAGTATTTCTAGTACCACATTTTCCAAAATATTCAAAGATAATTGTTCATGAGCAAAATTTCTTGATAATTTTTCTATTGAAAAACTAAAAAAATATATAAGAAATATTTGAATTATACCATTTTGCAAAATATTAATAACACATTGTTAAAATTTATTTATAATTCTTTTATTTAAAAACTAAAAACAAATATAAAAAATATTCGAATGATACTATTTTCCGAAAATTAGTCGAAATTTAACACTTATTTATAATCTTTCTTTAAAATACTAGAAAAAGTAATGGAAAGTAGTACAAATATACCATTTGTCAAAATTTTCAAAAACAGTTAAAATGTGACATTTTTTATAATTTCCCCTATAAAAAATTATAAAAAATATTTCCAGTATTCCATTTCCCAAAATATTCGAATATTTACTATACTTTTTTTTCTTTTTTCGGTTTTATATGTTTTGACAATTCTTTTTTGCCTGAGAATGGACTTTTCATTTCATTAAATATTTTACCTGTTTTTCCCAGTTTTCCGTTTAATTTAATTCTTATTCAATTTTGACATTATTCTCCATAGTAGTTCCTAATTTCCTGTTAAATTTGTTTTCCCTGTATCTTCTTAGCTTTGTTTATGTATTACCACATTTATTTTATTTATTCTAAATTATGTTGTAGGTTCTTTTTTCTCAATTTGCTTTTAGCACCATCATTTGTTGTTATATTGTTCTTTCCTTGCACTTTTCTCAAGTTTAACATCTTTTTGCTTCTACTTTTCTTCCCTTATGTACTCAAATTTTTCTGCTCTCACTCTTCCATCCGTTTTTTCTGTATTTTTAGCTTCATCTTTTATATTCATCATAATCTAATCTTTGCTGTTATTTGAGACATCAATCTTACATCACAGTAATAAATTCTCGCTTCCAAATGAAATACAAACATTCGTTACCAATTTTCAAAACACTTTGTATATTTTTCCGAAAGATACTTTGTATTTGAAAAAAATATATGTCTGGGATAATTATTGGCTACAGAATTTGTAATTTTCAAATAAACCCGATCGATTAATAAACTATCAAAATTTTAGACATTGTTGCAATTTATAGGATTTCAATTATTAATTTACGATTCATATTATTATTTCGATTTTCTATTTTCGTCTGTGCTTATCGGCCCTAAAAATTATCAGCAACCGCTGATACTATTTTGTTGGAAACCAGAGGTCAAACTGTTCCATAAAAACTGAAAATATTGAATCTTAGTTTGATTCCAAATATCCGTGGAAGTTAACCAACCGGCTATTTCTTTTTATTATTGTGTTTGTGTCGTTCACAATAAAATGAGTTTAACGGAATTGTTAGGGAAAAAGTACAAGTTGAATAAGAGTGAACATTTCGATGATTATATGAAGCAATTGGGTAAGTTTTGAATGCTTTTGATAAATATTTTGATACACGTCACAAAAGCTTTTTAAAAATATTGTATATTAAAATAAAATATAGTTCTTAAAGAAGGACCGAGTCTGAAAGCGTTAGTTTTTAATTTTTAAACCGAGTATTTCTTTTTAGTAAGTGATTCGTATGGTTTTTAAATATTTCGTAAAACTTCTATTTTGATAAAAATTGATACAGATAATTCAAATTTTAAGAAAAAAAATAATTCGTAGAATAACAATTCTAGGATTGTTTTTTAATTTCCAAATGGAATCTTCTAATTTTTTTTAATAAATTATTCGTATCGTGATTATTTCAAAAATTTTATAAAATTTCTATTTTGATGCACGAAACTCAAAAATTAAATGCTAAATTTGAAGAAAATTTTATGTTAAAACAAAAAATTATTCTCAATTAAAATAAGAAAAATTCTAAGAGTGTTCTTTATTTTTAGACGAAATCTTTTTTCTTTTATTTTTTAAATAATACATAAATTAGTTGTAATTCTGATTATAAATATTTTGGTGAACTAAACTCAAAAATTGAACGATACATTTTGAGATAATTATGCGTTAAAATATTAAATATTTTTGTGTCCTTTTTTCATTTTTCAAAGCAATCTTTTTTTTCCATCTAATTTTTTTTTAATAATTTATTCCTATTGTGATTCTTACAGAAAATATTTACAAAATAGTTCTAAGATATTTATTAATTATCAACCTATTGTTCTTTTAAATCAGTTCTCTCCGGTAATTAGATTTTTATCACTTCAAAAATAAAAATATGTTCTTGACTCAAATTTTAAACATAATTTGTATTTTAATTAGAAAAAAAAATTAAAAATTACCTTCATAAGAATCATATACAATTAATAAAATAGTAGTTTTTTTAATTAGTAACGTTACCTTATTTTAAAATTAATAATTTCACAAGAAACTCCTTTATTAATCTGTCCTGAAGGAAACGAAATTTTTCGAAACACGACCAACTAAAAAATTGGTTTATCAAACATTTTGATTTTTTTTCATTAAAGTTCATCGTGTAAGTTCTAAACTAAGATCCTATCTAAAATAATAATATTTGGGCCGTAGATTTATAGTATTTTTTTTCATTATGTCGTATTCTTTTCTTTCTTAATTTGTTTCAGGAAACATCAATCCAAAACATCATAATTGAACATAAAAAATAGAAAATTTCTTATTTTAACCATTAAATATTTTAAATTTCCATATTGATTATTAAAATTTTATATCGGTTGAAGTATGCTTAAAAAAATGTGCAGACCTTGATTTAAAAATGGCCTGTATTCTCGTAATTATCACAAAAATGCTGAAAATATGTGCAATTTGCATTTGAAATAAGTAAATAACGGTTTTATTTTTTAAAAATCCCATTAAACATTTTTTCCCAACTATTACAATGCTAAAAAATTAATTCTATTTATATACAGTGTGGCTGTCAAAACATAACCGTATTTATTCGATTGTTATTGAATAATGCAAAAGATGTTCGAACGTATTTAGGTACTGAAGTCCATTGACCAATTCTAGTTCGAAGTTCAATCGAATCCACTGATTCATTTACAATAACCATTTAATTTTACTTAAACATCATTACAATGGTACAAGTTTTTTTTACACAAGGTGAACTTGTGCAAGATTTTCTAAGACGCCAACCAAAACAGACAATAAAAACCTAATACAATACACAGGATGCCTTATGAAACCTTGGAAAATAATAATATTAGATTTATTATGCTAATTATTAACGAAATAATGAAGTCACACTTAACAATTAAAAATATCCAGATCTCGTTCTTCAAAATTTTCGATTAGTAAAGAATCATCATCATCTTATAAAAATTAAAAATATGTCACAAATGATTGCTCATTATATAGGAAATTTCACAAATGACACAGCTCTTGATGATATAAATATCTCAAATGGCAGCTCTAAAACATCAAAAATGTCACAAATGACTGCTTTTTACATAAAAAATCTCAAATAACTGCTCGTGACGCCAAAAATTTCTCAAATGACTGTATATATCAAAAATATCATAAATTACAGCTCCTGAGGTCATAAATATCACAAATGACAACTCTTTCATCAGAAATATATCAATATCGCAAATTACCGCTCCTAACGTCAAAGATTATAGTCCTATACATCATAAATGTCACAATGAGAGCTCTTTACATTAGAATTATCACAAATGACAGCTTTTTATACCAGAAATATAATGATCGATAACTTCTGAGGTCATAATTATCACAAATGACAACTCTTTACATCCGACATATCACAATATCGCAAATGACAGTTCCTAACGACAGAATTGTCACAAATGACTGCTCTTTACATAAAAAATGTCAAATAACTACTCTTCGCTCTGAAAATCTCACAAATGACTGTTTACATCAGAAATATCACAAATTACAGCTCCTGAGGTCATAAATATCACAAATGACAGTTCTTTACATCATAAATGTCACAATATCGAAAATGACAAATTGCAGCTCCTGAAGTCAAAAATTTCACAAGTGACTGTTCTTTACATCAGAAACTATAGCTAACTCCTGGGGTCAAAAATATCACAAATCACAGCACCAAACGTCAAAAATGTCACAACTGACAATTATTTATATCAGAAATGTCACAACTGACAGGTCATTGCATCAGAAATGTCACAAATAACTGCTCCTGGCTCGAGAAGTCTCATATATAACTGCTTTTTGCATTAGAAATATCACAACTGGCGGTTAATGACGTTAGAAATGTTAACTAGACCAATTTTGATGACGCATTTTGACAGTGATTTACTTTTTTTTAGGTGTCGGGTTTGTAACTCGCAAAGCTGGGGCAGCTGTGTCGCCAGTGGTGGATTTGCAGAAAGAAGGCGACCAATATGTCCTTTCTTCGATTTCGACTTTTAAGAACGTCATATTAAAGTTTACTCCTGGGGTTGAGTTCGACCAAGACACACCAGATGGTCGTAAAGTGAAAGCGACCATCACCGTCGATGGAAATATTCTCCACGAGGTACAAAAGGATGTTGAAGGGAAAGAAACTACCATTGACAGGACTTTCACTGCAGATGAAGTGAAAATGGTAATGTTGTTTATATCTGGGGTTACCTTTTCAATGTTTAGGTTGTTTTTCTAAATGTTTGAGTTGCTGAGAAAACACTAATGTATTGAAAAACTGGTTCATTATATGAGTATGATAGAAAACGCCAAATTTTTGCTTTAAAATTAACTACAAAACCAGTCATTTTAGCAAGCGCAAATGTCGCCTTTAAAGAAAAAAATTGTTGGTTGATAGTACTGCATTGAAGGTTGTAATTTTTTTCAATAGATGTCGCAACCATCTGTAAATCACATAGCACTGTAAAAAATTCTGGTTATAATTGATTGAATAGTTAAATTCGGACCATAATTTAAACAAAATTGATTAACATTTAATTTTTTTTACAGGTAATGTCTTGCAACGACGTGACTGCTACTAGAATTTACAAAGTTCAAGCTTGATTTTACTCTATTTCAACTTTACGATGTTACGATTTTTATTTTAGGATATTATTTAATATTTAAATATTTTGTACTGGTCACATCAGCATTTTTATGCCGAAATTAATTTATATATTTCTCTAATTATACATTATATTCAAGGTTATTTGGAAATAAATACATATACTCAGAATACTGTTTACTCAATAAAAAAATTACGACTTCCATTAGCAATGAAGAATGTATTATGTTAAAGTGAACACCTATTTGGTTTTAACTGCTGTTGATATTAACTGTTTTCTAATTTCCAGGGGACATCAATTAGTTTACTTGTTTTAAAAAGTTTTCCACAAGGTCTTAAGACTTTTGTAAATTTAAAATATTTTTTTTCAACGACCACACCAGTAAAAATACATAAAAAAGCATTTCTTTTGCAAATTACCAATTGATTCATTAAGAATAGACAAATAAATAGAAGAAACAGAGAACTTAAAATATGAGCCCAATGACTTTATGGCTAATAACACATTATTTGATTCACAACTACTTAACCTGTTTCTGCTTGTGAAAAGATAAAGAAAATTAGGAAAAAAATTATATAAAAATCGCAGTAAAATTACATTAGAAATTTATATGTTCTGCATTTCTTTGAGAAACTTTAACTTTCAGTTCTTTATGAAAATTTAAAATGTCCTCTATTTAAAAATTCCTCAATCAAAAACTAATAAAATAAATACTAAAGCATAAAGTATAATGTTATTTAAAAATATATAAATCAAATTTAATATAAAGGAAAATTATTTACATCATTGCCAATATAAAATACACCATTAATGTAAATACGTATATTGGTATCGTTTGAGATATAATTAAATATTGTAGTTGGCGGAAAAGTACGTGTATGATTTTTGATATTTTTTTTTAATAATTTTTGTAACGTCACGTCAAGTCAAGTTTAATTGTGTGTAACTTTAATAAAACGTTGAGTTCGACCTATTTTTGACGAATCTCTTCACCATAATCTTAAATGAATCACGAATTTCTCCCACAGATATGATACAGGTAAAAAATAGTGATAGTAAAATTTAATATTTTATTTTAAAATATGAGATTGCTAAAATGTAAAATTAAAAAATGAGAACAAAGTAACTAGAGAAGAAATTGTAGACTATTATATAAGCTCAGATACACTACATTTTGACTTAATTTAGAAATATTAAAATTAATAAGTTGTACTCAATACAACTAAGTTCATATCAGTCAAAAAATGTATAAATAAATAAATCTGATATAAAAAAAAAGGATTTTTCGAGATACTCAGATCAATAATTAATATTCGAATATATAGCAGCCTTCATTTATGTTTTTATTTCAACCCTGTATAAATTAAGGCTAAAAAGACTAGTTATCCAATTAATATATTGCTCTAAAGGTAAAAGCAAACAAGGTTCTTTGTATAGAGCTTTTGTTAAATCTAAACAATAAAGAGAAAAATCTGGTAAAGCCTCAAAACTTAAATGAGGATAGAACCTCTTAAGAAGGTGAAATTTTAAATTTGTTTGCCTAGATTCGTAATCTAAATGGTCTTCCAGACTACCAGATATTAATAAATACGTTTTAGATTCTTTAGTTGTGTATCTTTTCATATTTAGTATAATATTTAATTTTTTAGTGATTAAAGAAATATTTTTAGATCCTTCTTCATATAAAAATACTCTTTTACTGAGAGCACTATCTATTTTTCCTTTCAAATATAATTGGTATCTGGAATGTTGCAGAAAAAACGATTCAGGTATTGAGTAGATGTGACTAGTAACGATATGGTACTCAGTATGGCTTGGTACCATTTTCATTTGTTGAGATAAATATTCTGTAGCTTGATACACTCCTCCTTGGTGCAAAAATCCGTAGAGTATAGTTAACAATACATTTGTAATTAACCTACAAGGAACAAAATGTAACAAACTTTTTTTATTAAACAGTTTTACAATTATCTTACCATACTTTAAGCATGATATTGCTTTGAGATTTCTTCTTTGGTTTTACTACTGATGGTACTTTCGGAGCTTCTACTAATGTACATTCTTGTTCTGGTAAAATTGCCATAGAGTGAAGGTATACTAATGGCACAATTAGAGGTATTAAAAACCTAGGTTCTTGATGAGGAAAAAGTGATAGTAAAGCCAAAGGAACCATGAAAGATAGAGTCATCAGACATTTTATGCTCCTTACTGATGGAAGAAGATTGAATTTTTTCAAACAACACCTAAAAATAATACAATCAAAAAGTTATTAAAAAGTATTCATCACACACATTTTCGTTTTACTAAACAGACAAGTTTATCAAACTAATTGAAAACAAGAAAAATTTGTTTCTTGTGTTTAAAAACCATTTTTCGAGTCAAAAATTTGGAATATTTTTGTTAGAAAAAATTTCGTTGCATAAAAACACAATCTCTGGAATTTCCCAATGAACATTTTAACTAGATCCTAATATTTTTTTTCATCATCTCATATTCTATTAGTTCAGTGGGTGTATACTTACAAGTACAAATATTTTCCAATTGCATAGATTGCGTAAATTCCAATGACGTTAAAAAGTAAAGGAATGTTAACCAATCCATGCAAAAATCTTGGATGTAGCCCGTGTAGAGCGAGATTATCCAATTTAGAATTATATCTCAGGAAATTCAGAGGGGTGAACACGAAATTATTTATAGACACATCCAAAACCCCGATTTCACCCCAAGTAATGTAACCGTAATAAAAAGAATCTACTAAAATATTGAGTAAAAATGAAGGGACGGAAAATAGAGCAAATACAAACAGTCTAGAGTAAAAAGTGACAGGCGATACGGATTTACTTCCTATACCTCTATATAGCCAAAAAAAAATTGGTATAACAGCAAAAGCTAAAAATGTTGGTCGATTAAAAAACCCAAAAACGGTTAAGGTACTAATAATAAAACAGTTTCTATATGAGTCTGATGCTAAGTACAAGCGTAATTTATGAAATTTTGCCTTATCTGTTGCGGTTTTACTTTTGTCATATCGAAAATTAACATATTCTTTCCTCTTTAACAAAATATTATTAAAAGTTAAGCTTTCACACACAAAATACAACAATAAAGTAAACAATATCACCTCTGTGGTATTAGAAAAAGTTCTAGTACTATAAACAATCATCACATAAGAGTTGCTTAAAATGATTAGTCGCGACTTATATTTTTCATTATTATTCAAGCAAAGTTTGTATAAGCAGTAATCTACAATAAATGAAAACAAACACATAAGAAATCTAGGTGTAATTAGTAGGGAGTAAGGCGTAATTAAGGCTCGATTTAAAAAATGCTTGCTGAGACCATCAAAGTCTCTTAAAAAGACATAGCTAAGACCAACTGTAAAAGTTGGAATCGTCATACTTCGAATTGGGCTGGTCACGTTAAACTCCCATGGTGGACTATACTGTACATCTAGAATTTTACCTAAAATTGAATAAAATTATATCATAAAGTTGAAATTTTTCATTATACAACTATTATGAAAAGAGAAGATGTAAAATTATAGTTTTATTAATTGGTATAAGTACACACCAGCTAAAACTTCCACAGATTGAAAAATTTCATCAGGGTGAATATAACCGGTTTGTGGTAAAAACACCAATAATATCCTTATTAATATTTGAAAAACATAAATAATATCTTGTACGTTACGTTTTTCGCGACGCTTCATCTTAAATATATCAGATTTTAAATAGAGATTCGTTAAATCACATTTTTCTAAAATATCAATTATTTGTTTACATTTTGACTTCAAATTGATTTCTTCTTTTTTACAAATGTAAAATAGAATGAGCCGGAAAGCGATCTTTAAATCCTAGACTAGGCAACACACATTACACTAGCTTCTTTATTAAGGCATTATAAGAATAGTTAATTAGATATTAAGTATTGGGTTTTTTTCTGAATAAATATATACAAAAAGGCCTTCTACAGAAAATAGAGGCTCCATGTTTTATTCACACTACTTTTTAATGTTATAAGAGGTCTTAGTTGTACAACTTTATCAAGAAATGGATGAAGGGCTTCAAACGGGAATCGCGAAAATAGCTTTAAAAAGAAAACGAACAATTAAAATTTATTTAACAGTTACTGAAATTATCCTAATATCATCATAAGGTTTATCAGTTTTTGCGTTAGTCTTAACATTACTAATATTTTGTATGACTTCCATCCCTTTAACAACCCGTCCAAAAACTGTATGCTTGTTATCTAACCACGGGGTAGGAGTTAAGGTAATAAAGAACTGGCTGCCATTTGTATTGGGCCCAGCATTAGCCATCGACACTGTATAAGGTCTGTCATGTTTTAAATGAGACCTAATTTCGTCTTCAAATTCTCCGCCCCATATGCTTTCTCCACCAGTACCATTTCCAGTTGGATCACCTTTAATAAACAATATGAAGTGAATAATAGGATTTACACATTTCTAATTGTTTCTAACTGTTACCTGTTTGTATCATAAAACCTTTAATAACTCTATGAAATATATGGCCATTGAAGTAACCATTCTTACTGTGAACACAGAAATTTTCCACAGTTTTCGGGGTGTCTTTAATAAAAAGTTTTATATGAATGTCTCCAAAAACGGTGTGCAATATGGCGTTTTCGTATAATCTTTGTACTACTGGATTTTCGGCTGTAGATAAAGAGTCTTCCTTTGATGGTTTTTCATTGAATACATCTCTGTCTTGTTCTCCCTGTATATCATCAGGTTCTCTTCTGCTAAAAAGATAAAAACGAGATTTCTTGTAAGCGGTACAAATTAGAGTCGGGTCTGGCAAAATAGCCTCTAAAGTTGGATTGTTTGCAGCTTCTATTTCTAATGTAACAGCAGCTTTTGATTTCTTTGAAGAACCTAAAAAATTATTTTTTAGATATTTAGAATTATTGAAAAAAAAACATGAGTACCTTGATACAAAGAAACATTAAGTATTCTTAAATTTTCATTTTTGCCTATAATTCTCATGCATCTATTAGTATGAATATTGATTAATTTAATACCCAACAATGTGGCGTACATAATGAAATATCCACTTTCATCAAAAATAATGTTTGCCAGCTCAAAACTTTCAGATTTTTCCAAATCTCGTTCCACAGCCATTCTTCTACCAAATTCCATGTTTGGAAGATGTTGCGTTTTTTGCTGATGTTCTGTAAATCTTGGCAAAGTCTCATCCAGAACTAAAAGCTACAACATTTTTAACATTTCCCAATTTTAATTTAGATACCTTAAAGGTATTTATAAAATAAAAATAATTACCAGCCTTCCTGTAACAAAATTGAAGACCCTAACTCTTCTGTCAGTTGAAATGGCAGCAAATTTTCTTCCATCATTTGAAAAACTCAATCCAGTGGGAACTGTTTTATTTTTAGCAAATTCAAAAAGATCGGTATCTAGTTTAGAATCAAAGGCTACATACTTTGGAAAATCGTAATTGTGTTGGTTACCACACCAATATTCTAAAAAATCATAAAAAATAAATTGTTTTATGAAAAATGCATACAATAATTGTTAGAATAACCAATTTTAATAGTTAATGCGTTAGTATACTTATAAAATGAAATAGTTGATTACATAGTATACAATAAAGTGTAAAAACTACTTATAGAATAAATTATTTTTATCCTTATTTTGAGTTTTATGAATCACGTCCACTTTTGAAATGAATTCTATGTTTTCCAAACAAAAATTTAAATATAAATTGTGATTCAGAAAGGGTCAACACCCCCATTATACTTCAATTGTAAGAGATTACTTAAATGAAATGATTCAAAATAAATGGATTGGTCAAAAAAGTATTGTTGAGTGACCAGCTAGATCTCCACACCTTACGCCGTTGGATTTTTTGCTGTGGGGTTATCTCAAGAATAAAGTACATATATTAAAGCTAACAAGCATTACCTAGCATTCCTTTTTTGTCCACTGAAACCACCACTTCAAACTTTGGGTTATATTTCATCAATGTAACAGGATTCATATGGATTTTTTCTAGAATCTTAATAGGATTACCATCTTCTCTGCCATCATAAACAAAAATTTTTGAGGATTCTTTATCGGAAACTGCTAGAGTATGTATTGGTTCACCAGGGCTGTGTATCCATTCCACTGTGCCAGGAGTGTAGTCTAACCTTTAAAGGAAAAAAATATTAATAAAATACCTTATAAATACATTCTCAACCAACCTAATCATGTTTATCATATCAAAGTTAATAACATCAAATATTTTCAAAGATTTATCATTGGAAGCAGAACAAAGCAATGTGCCTTCACTATTACAAGCTATTTTCACTATATTTCCTAAATGGCTCCTGAAATGCTTAACAAATTCAATCCCTGTTTCCATTTTTTTCCAAAATTTAATGTGGCCGTCACAACTTGCTGTTATTATAAAATCAGTTGAGGTTACTACACAGTGGGTTACGACATCTCGATGCATGTAACTTTTTTCATACGATTCTGCTCCCGGTAATGCCTCCAAGTAGAGCCTTTCGTGTTGAAGCACTTTTAATTTTTTAGGTGCAGCAGCTTCTGAAATAGATGGCCCCACAAAATTGTCAGAGTCCGACTCATCTTCAGATTCTTTAGGTCGTTTTTTATTATCTGATTCTCCAGATTCACTCATATTGACAATATGAAACTCATCTTCAGATTCTTTAGGTCGTTTTTTATTTGATTCTTCAGATTCACTCATATTTACAATAGGAAACTCATCTTCAGATTCTTTAGATCGTTTTTTATTATCTGATTCTTCAGATTCACTCATATTGACAATAGGAAACTCATCTTCAGATTCTTTAGGTCGTTTTTTATTATCTGATTCTTCAGATTCACTCATATTGACAATATGAAATAAATTGCTGGAAAGAAAATCGGTACAAAATTCTAACTTGTTAGAATTTGAATAAATTGTAAACAAAATATAACCTTACTTTTTGGTGAAAGTAGAAACTAACTTCAATGCTGTTGTGAACCTTATGGTGATCTCTATCTTGGTAAGACAATAACCAGCAGTAAGTGTTACTGTAAAAAATTCATTTTGCGAAAGCATTATGAAATAAACACAAGAAGACGTTTTTTGAAATAGTAAAAGGAAAATAAATTGTACAAAATTTTAAATTTAATTTTTTATAATTTTTCTAAGTTGGCAACAATACTGCGCATGCGCATGACATCCTTTCACGAGTGACATCTTTTAAGGTGAGTGGCAGAGAAAATATATTTAAGTAATTTTAATTTATTTTAATCATCTGTAATAAAAATAACTTAGTGATTTAAGAAATAAATAATTTAAAGTCTCGTTGTTTAAGTTCAAGTGATATATCTTTGCTATAAACTATATTGTACGTAAATTTTAATTTTTTATCGTTTGTTGTTTTTGACAACAAATGTACAGTGCGTTTGATTAATTGTTATTACAGAAAATATTAAACATAGTATCTTGTACGTTCCAAAATAGGTTTTATAAGAATCCAATATATTTTTATAGTAGTAAAATATCCTATACCTAAGTAATACACGTTGTCGAAAACTAACCTCAAATACATTTTTTTAGATGGTTGAGAAGAAGGCTGAAAAAGCAGCAAAAGCGCCGAAGGCGGCTGCAGAGGCACCCAAAAAGGTCCATAAACCAGGAAAACCTAGAAATTACGACTTAGGAAATGGAGTTCTTAGGTTTTCTAGGACCAAGATGTTCCACAAAAAAGCTTTGTACAAATTTGTTGGTAAGAAAGTTAAACCTACCAAGAAACCACAAAAGCCTCACGTAATCGAAAAACCAATTGGAGGAGAAAAGAACGGCGGAAAAAGATTTGTTTTGGTCAAGAAACGTAGGGCTTATTACCCAACCCAAGATAAGTAAGTGTTTCAATGTTTCCCTTGTTTTTTAATAGTTATTATGATGTTATTTACCTTAGGACACCGCTGAAATAAATGTGTGGTTAATATTTTTATCTGATATTACATTTAAAGTAGTGCTTAATTTTTGTGCAAACTTTGTTGTTTGATGCATTTTTTCTTTAAGGATTAAGAGCAGACCAGCTAAGAAATTCTTTAGCCAACACAAACGCTCTTTAAGAAATTCGATCACTCCCGGAAGTGTTCTTATTTTGTTGGCTGGTTCCCACAAAGGAAAAAGAGTTGTTTTCTTGAAGCAACTTTACTCTGGTCTCCTTCTAGTAACTGGTAAGTTAGATTTAAAAAATTGCAGAATGTTTGCCTTAATTATATCTGATTTTTATATTTTAGGTCCATTTGGAATCAATGCCTGCCCATTGAGGCGTATCAGTCAAAGATATGTTATTGCAACATCTACTAAGATTGATATTAGTGGTGTTGAACTTCCAGAAAACCTAAATGATGAATATTTCGCAAGGAAAAGAGAAAAAAGAGCAAAGAAGGAAGAAGGAGACATTTTCCAAACCAAAAAGGAAGTAAGTAGAATTTGAAGGGAGAAAAAATCCAATAATTCTTTTCGAAATATTAAAATGATTTTGTTTTAGGGATATAAAGTAAGTGAAGAAAGGAAAACTGACCAGAAGAAAGTTGACACGCAAATATTGGCCGCAATTAAGAAAAATCCTGACCGTAAAGTGCTCCTTGCTTACTTGTCGGCCATGTGGGGATTAAGGTCGTCGCAATATCCTCATAGGTTGAAGTTTTAGATTATGAATAAATTCCATTGTTTATTTATCTTTTGACTTGTAAGGAATGATGAATAAATTGTGGCTTTATATTGACGTTTTTTTATGTAATGTTAATACAATAATTTAATATTTATTTTATTTGTTTTATTAAGATACATTTTTTGAAGTATTTTTGTATGATGTTTAAGATTTTGTAATACGTTACAAAACTGTGAGTAATTGATTTATAAAAAATATATATAAAAGTTGTTGATTTATTACTAGATTCACTGTTTAAGATCGTTTTTAATCAACAGTTAATATTGAAGGTTGGGGTAAAATAGTAACATACATACTAAAAAATATGCGAATATTTTCAAATCTGTCATTCAATTCAAGGAGAATGCATGGAATGGACTATTAAAGCTACAGTCTAATTATATTTTAAACTATAAGAGGTAGTTGAACAATAGTTTTAATTTTACTAAATTAAACGTGATATTAAAAAAATAAGAATGGATCGAAGGCTTTCTAAATATGTTTCTGAAATTTTTTAAGTACTTTTTTAGACTAGTATAAATATTTAACAAACACTCCACAATAGAGATTTTCAATAAATTTGTATGGGTTTTTAGAATTCATACATGAGAATATTCAGCGAAGGTCCCATAACCCTTAAACCAAATAAAATGAACTATTTTGGATGGTTTGTACTGTTGGATTTTTTACGACTTTGTTCCTAATTTTTGCCAAATATATTGAATCAATATCGAAATTTAATTTTATTGGGTTAATTATAAATATAGATTTTTAATTGGCCCAAATAAGAGATTTATTGGTACACATAATTTCCATTGATTTAATTGACACATTTTTTTATTGATTACCCCTATAGAAAAAGTGTGTACCACATTAGATAAAAGCTAGGAGGGGAAAAATGTATATATTTTTTTAATTTTTATTTATTTATTTATTGTTTATACAGGATGTCCCAAAATACATGTAAAATAAAATCAATTTTAAGACAGAAAATCTATTTCTAGGCTAATTTGAATTCTTTAATTGTGTAATATATTGTAACACTTTTTCTTAGATTATATTCTGCATTAATATCATATCTTATTTGATGATGACATAATTTACACACAATTTTCCAAAATTTTGATTTCAATAGCATGCAGGTTGCGCCATTAAAACTACCCTAATCCATTTGTACTATAAAAACAAACCAAATCACTTCCTAGACCGCACAATTTTTCACAATGTAGGCGTTCCTAGAAGCATCTGTTAAAAACATCGAAATTGAATAATTGCATCAGCATGCTTCACAAAACACTTGTCGCTTCTTCTTATTAGTCGAAGGACTTACACCTATTGATCCCAAAATACCCAGACAGCAAAAAATATTAACTAAAATATTTTCAAAAATGCTAAATATTTGTTGATATAGATTTTTAAATATTTATTGGATGCATGCTACACATATTCGTTAAACATTAGAATAATATATTTATGTACTGTTTTATATTTTATTCTCCATTATTATTACCAAAATTGATTCCTTGTTATTAAAATGCTTTTAAAAATTTTCCCAATTCATAATATATTAATTATATGATATCCCAACCATCTTTAATGTTTATCATTAGAAAATTTACTTCAAAATTTTTACTTTCAAAATAATTTTTAGCAAATTAGATTATATAATTTTTTAAATTTTCTTAATTCGTACACAAAAATCCCAGTATTTAATAAAATATAATTTTTTTAAAATCACAAATTATTACGGAAATTTTTCCCAAAATCCCAGATTTTTATAAAATATCCCTATATTAAATAGAAATTCCTAGTTTTTTTACTAAAATAATTTCTCAAAAAATTCTAATTTTTAGCAAATTTTTGTTTGTTTTTTTTTTATTGAAAATGTCAGTTTTTTACTAAAATCATAAATTATGAAAAGATCCCATTTGTTTACAAAAATTTCTATTTTTTTTATAAAAATCCAGTTTATCCAAAGTCTCTTATTGAAACTTTTTATTAATATCACAATTTTTTATAAAAATGTCAGTTTTGACAAAAATATAAGTTTACTAAAATCAAACTTTTTAGCTGAACTCCTTTTTTTTAAAGAAATAAATTGAATACTTTTCTCAGGGTGAATTCAAATAAAAATATGGTTCAAACAATATAATATTAATATAATTATCTAAATTTATTCTTAAACAAAGGAAAAGTAAATAAAAAAAATTAAAATCAGTTACCACTTTGTAGTTTTTTGTGCTGTAAGTAAAAATCCAAATTTTCCAACTATCCATGTGGCAATTCAAAATGACCGTTGACCCAAATAAAATTTATCACTTTCCAACTGTCCAAATATTAAATTTTTTTCAAAATTTGACTCTCTAATAGAAGTCCAACCACAACAGGTAAGTTTTATTCGCTTCTTGAGTATATATAATTAAAATATGATGTTTTTACTTGCATCTTGGCATTATAATTTTTATTTCTACATTAAAATTTAGTTTAGTATTTAGATACAACAAAGCCTAATTTTTTTACAATGAATTACTTTAATTTTGTTATATTTAAGAAATTTTAAATTCTTACATAGTTCTAAGTAGTAACAATTAACAATTTCTATTAAATTTACAGAATTTTGATTAGTTTAAGTACTACATAAAAATCATTGAAAATGTTCTTAATATAGTTTTAACCGATTTTATTTGATACATGCGTTTGTACCTATTAATTTTTGTTTAATCCTTATTTAAATGATTTGATTTCTTCTTGTAGACCGTTACAATACATAAAAAATGCGCTAAGCTCCCAGACTAAATCTCTGTCTTTCCTTTTAAACTCATCATAAATGAGAATCTTCGACTCTGTGCGCCTTTTTCATCTCTTCACGCTCCATCCCAAATATTTTAATTCGAGTTTATCTCTCGCCGGGAACGTTCTATGATGTCTCTTCCTCCAATTAAGTTAATTAAGTATTAATTAATCAATTACGAGACATTGACCGAAGTGGCAAGCATGGAATTTTTGCAGTTTTCTGGAACCATGAGCGAAACTAAATTTAACGCAACTGTTCATGGGGATAAAAGGAGGAAATCCTGTCATTTTGACGGGGATTTATTGGTTCCTGTGAGACAGAGGAGCCAGGCGAATGCCAGGGAGAGAGACAGAACTCAGAGGTAATAATTTCAATTAAAAATAAAGTTGGATACGGTAGTTGCTGCATCCCTGAGAGCACCAAATATTTGGTAAATATCTTTGTATAAAAGAAATATTACATGTTTTTTAAATATTTAAATATTAGGTTTACAATATACAGTAAATATTCGTTTCTTTCGGTATACAAAATATTCAAGATCTTATATTATATAAATATTCTATTAATAATAAATAAAAAATGAAAATTGTATTAAAATGTAAAAATTTAACATTCCTCAATTTTTTTGTTTTTTTGACCTCATCTATATTTTTGTTTAAAATCGAGGTTTATTAAAATTTGCCTCTATATAGTCGAAATTAATTAAACTCCCGGTATCAAATAGATTTCTGTTTTTAAAATTAATAAATTTCTATTTTAAAAGATAAGTTTCATTAAAATTTTATAAAATGACTTTAAAGTCGAGATTTAAACTAAAACTAATGATTTTAAAAAATGTATCTTTATAAAAAAATATAAAACTTTGGTAAAATTGTGATTTCTTTAAGCACAGAGATTTTTGTTAAAAATTGTTGAAATTAGAATTTATAAATTTATAAATTTTGAAAAACGGTATCTTTATAAAAAAAAAACTTAAATTTTTGAAAGTAAGATTCGATATTTGTAATTTTCCGATTTAAAATTGAAAATCGATAAAAATTCGACTTTAACATTCTCTAATGATAAACATTAAAGATGGTTGGGATGTCGTATAATTAATATACTATAAATTGGGAAATTATTTAAAAGCATTTTAATATTAATATTGAATCAGTTTTGGTAATAATAATGGAAAATAAAATATGGATATAATAGTACATAAATATACTAACCCAATATTTGTAGACAATATTTAATAGTCTCTCGCAATAAATATTTACAAAATATTTTTTTTCAGTATTTATATAATATTTAAAAACTAATATATTTATAATATTCAATAAAAAATAATTAAAAATCTGTCACAATAAATATTTAACAAACACTTTTTAAAAATATTTCTTGCTATCTGGGATTTCAGCACAAGAACAAAAAATAAACAAAGTAATATATATTTGATTATCTTTTTAGTGTAAATATAGCCTTCTCTACATTAAGAACCCTCATACCAACAGAACCAAAGGACAGAAAACTGAGTAAAATAGAAACACTCCGATTAGCTTCTAGTTACATATCACACCTTGGAACCCAATTATTGGCAGGTTTGTACCTAAAATTTTATATTAGATGGTCCATTTTTAAGATAATAGAAGTTATATTTTTTTTTTCATTTTTTGTCGTACATTTACCTTATTCCATCTGTTTTACATTGTTTGCATTGCTCCTTTTCGTTATCTCATCCTGATTTTCTAATTTTTTTACTAGATATGATGATTCCATCAATCTTGCTAAATGTTTAAATCATAAAAAATACTTCTGGTTTTCATTTTATTCAAGATTCTAAGTACACCTGGCTTCAATTCTTATTTCTATTTATTTTATGGTATTTGATTCTTTTGGTTCCTGTACTTTCTGTAGTGTTTTTGCACTTAATGATAATTGTCTCTAATATTGATTATTATTTAGTTTTCTACAGTTGAAAGATATTGACTCCTTTTTCATGTTTACTCTTTTTCATTTAATTGATATTTCTTACATTCCTGTTTATTTATATGCTTAAATATTTTCTTCTTTCGACTTATGAAGGTCCATAGATTATTTTGGCTGCTTGTATTGTTGTTCACCTGAAAATTTGATAAATTTATGTTTATTTGTTTTAGGACCAATACAACAGCCCTGTTTGAGACTGTTAAAAGATGAAACCAATACCAATCGACATCAAGTTTGTACATTCTGTATAGCACATAGAAAATCAAATGTAAGTGACAATATTGATTATTAAATAAATCGATTTCTATTAGTAACGATTACAATTAATACCTACTTGTAGAGGGTTGGGTAAAAGTGAAATAAGTGTGGTATTTTTGCATAAATTAATTAATACAGATATTTTATTAATTTCATTTTATTTAAATTTTTTCAGAGAATTATGACAGAGGATTTTGAATGCCAAAATTACGAGGGACAAATATTTTTGACGCCCGTTTCCCAGTCTGGTCGTAATAATTCCAATATATTAAATACAGAAGAATTAGCTGCTACTCTTTACTACACCTAACATACATTTTTATATTTCAATTCGTTGTTAATAAATAACAAAAATATATGAAGAAAATGTACTCAAGTAATATTTTATTTAATTTAATAATTTAATAAACAAGTACTTACAAATAATAAACCTCAATAAATTAACGAAAATAATAAGTCTAAAAAAAGTTTGTACTTAACTTGTTTTACCAAAGATGTAAATAAAAACACTTATAATTTCTTGTTTTTTCTCCCTTCCCAGCAATTTTAATCCAATAAAAAATAAAACAATACAAATTATTTACATTTTTTATTTTTCAATATCTTTTTTACAAATTCCTTTGGTACTAATATTTCTTCTTCTAGTATATAAAAATCTTCGTTACACTTTGTATCCTTAAAGTTACTATTTATAAAAGTATCTACAGATGCAAAAAACGATTTTAGAGTTTCTTCACTCTTAAAATTTTTTCGTAAATTATTTACATCGAAACAATCATTAATTGCATTCAAAATGCTATTGTAACTTTTATTCATAAATTTAGAAACAAAATAAAATGCTTCTGAATACGTTGATTTTAGCAATGAGTAATATAAAATAATTTTCAAAATATCCAGACGGTATTTTTCTGGAAAAATAGTATAAGATACTGATAATGCTGATATTATATCATTATCTGTATCTTCATTTATTGAAATATTATTTTTAACGTTGTCTAATAATAAAATGAAAAATGTATCATTTGAAATTCTCAACGGTTTTTGAACTAAATGCATTAAAATAATCATATTTTTATAAATATTTTTTGAAACTGATGGTTCATATTTAAATTTTACATCAACGTTTTTTTGTAAAATTAATAAACATTTAAAATAACAATTTAACAAATAAGAATTTTCTTTTATAAAAATAGCGACGTCGAATAAAGAATTTGTTATATTTTTTAACTCGACATTTGAAAATTCATTATTTTCGTTTCGTTTAATTAAAATACTCAGCATTTTGGTATGGAAAAAATCTGGGATTTTAGAAAAATGTTGGTCTTCTAAAAGGTTGCAAATTTGATTTGAATTCGAGTTTAAAAATGCAAATGTTAAATTATTATGTACCCATAAATTGTCACTATACCTTTTTTCCCTGAAAACATCATCTACAGTTTTAACTTTTACCAACAAATAATCGAAAAGTTTTGTATAAAATGGTTTCAATATATTTGTCAAATCATTCCAACTCATATTCATATTTTGAAGTCCCGCTTCATCAATTTGATTCTCATAGGAATTTTTATATTTTGAATACAATTCCGACATAAAGAATACCAAATTACTAAAAATATTTTTTGGAATATTTACAAAAGCAGTTTTAATAAATTCCGCAGCGTCCATAAACACAGCAGGAATATCATTTGCTAGACAAATCGAAACATACGATTTTGCAGCCAATTTACCATAAACATTTTCATAATTTTTAATTATATGTACAAACAAAACTTTAAAACATTCCAAAATTTCGTAAATATCATCATTTAAAACCGTTTCTTTTATATAAGATTCTGAAAAAAACTGAAATACAATCACAGCACAATCATCTAATTCTTCCAGTGATAGAGTTTTGAAGAAATACGGAGCCATTTGCGGGAATAAAATAAAGAGATCACCAATATTTTTAGGCCTGTAAAAATTATTCATCGAAACTCCATACAATCTTTCGATCAAAGATTTTACTAATTGTAGATTGGCGTTTCTGAAATAAAAAATTATAAACCAAAATTACAAAATTCTTTTTTCAAACATAGCAAATGTTAATTTGCAATTCGCAAGCTGAAATTCGCACCTGGTAAGTGTACATTTAGAGAAATAAATCGAAATTTGTAATCCAACAATTCAAATTATGAAATTTGCATCTCATAATTGTGAATTTAGTTTTATACATCGAAATTCCTTATTCAAACATCGTAAATGTTATATCACAACTTCTTATTGTAAATTTACATTTCGTTTCTGGAAATTCGCACCTCCTAACTGAAAATTTACACTTACAACTCAAACTTCTTGATTCATACTCCGAATTTTATAAATTTTACACTTATAAAGTGTAAATTTCCAGTTGCAAATAAATTGACTTACCTAACTACCCAATTGCGACGGTTAAACAACTGAACACACTGTATAATAATATCCGGAATGTATCGCATTGTTTGTTGTTGCAACCTGTTGTCGCTTAAAATTAATTCAATTGTATGCAAACAAGAAGACATTGATAAATCTGTTGTTTCTGTATTTGAAATAAGATTTAAAAGGTAGTTCATCGTCCAATGCAAAAAAGGCTACAAAAAGAAAAATATTATGTGTTCTTTTTTCTCAAATGCTTAATTACCTTTTCTACTGTGTACTGAGAAATACATAATGCGTGAATCACTAATCTACTTTCAGGATTTCTTCTTATTTTTACATAATTATTAGATGGTGTTTTGAGTGCTTCGAGGGTTTCATTTAAAAGTTGAATTTTAAATTTTTTATCACATTCATTTTCTTCCAATTTATGACCGAATTGTCTTAATAGATCGGCGCTAAGAGACACGGGTTTCTTCATGTTGCTTTTTTGTATTATTTTAATGAGAACGTTAATTGCGAAGGGTTTGTCTAATCTCAACCATATTTCTTGGATGTTTTGAGATATTAAGAAAATCACACGCTACAAACAAGAAAAGTAAATTTGTATAAAATTACTAAGAGAGGGTGTGTTACAAATTTACTTACAGTTATAAAAGTCTCTAGAACTTTCTTATATTTGTAGGAAATTCTTTGAAAAAAGTCACTTTCTAGAATGTGATCCATAAAAAATAAGCTTTTTTTAATGATTTCATCAATATTTTTGACTTCGAAGTGTTGTCTTTTGGCACACGTCAAAATTTCTAAATACAACACCTTATAAAAGAAAAAAAGTTTACTAATAGTATATTATTCATTAAGCAACATTTTTGATTCCAATTATGTTAATATAATAATTAAGATTTTAGAATTTTCTAATAATACTCTAATTGTTTTTTTAATAAAGGACGAAACATCCGTTCAAATGTTTAATGTTTCTCAATCAATATTTGGTAAAATTGAATTTGTACCACATTTTTGTATATTATATATCGGATAATGTTTTTTTTACCTTTTTAAATAAATCGATTTCATTTTGATTGGTATTTTCAAAAGATTTCAATAAAATATTTTCTATTTCTTCAGTAAATAATAAAACTTCTGTGGATTTCTTGGAAAATAACAGGTTTGAACAGTTGATGATTTTTTCGGTATTTTGTAAATTTGGAAATGGTTCGACTTTTTTAAGAATGTATTGAAACAAATCAGGATTCACAATTGAAAACTCAGAGTAACATTGACAAATTAATTGTGTCAATATTAAGCTACAACAATCTTTTCTTAAAAGGCAGTCACAGATTTGATTAAAAAAATGGTCACCAAATTTCCATAATTCCTTTTGTTTTAGTTTAATAAACAATAAATTTTCGCCATTTTCATAGTAGTCTTTCTTTTCTAATTTGTAGCTTAATTTTAAGTCTTTATGTGAACCTACAAAATAATTTTTTTAGACATGTATAAGAGTTTTACCCCACCAAATTACCTTTTAAAATCATTAATAAATTATGTAATATTTGTGCTCCAACTTCAAAAAAATCCGTTTTTATACTCTTATAACAATAATTGTAAATTTTGTCAACGAAATCTGCATAAAAACCAAAATTTTTATCAGTCTTCTTCAAGTCAGAATTGGCAACAATTGCTATTTGTGAAAACAATTTTTTAACGCTGGCAACTTCCTCATCTTCAAGATAATTTTTCAAATTTGCATAAAGATATTTCATTAGAAAGTTTACTTCTTCAATATCAGGACAAAGAGATTTTTTCTTATATGTAGAAATAATACTGAGACCCAAATCAAATGTCTCTAAATGATTGTAAATGCAACTTTCTTGGTCAAATATGAAACCCTTTTTTCTTGATTCTAGTAATATATATGCCTTTAATCTTAAATCTACGGGTTCTTGTCTCATAAAAGCATAAAAATCAGTTCTGTAAGCATTAATGGTACGTGGAATCCAATATTTTACCAAGCTTTGAAAAAATTCACTAAAAATAAAATTAATTTTAAGTTTATACAACTTTTTATTCATAATAATAAATGAAAGTCTGGAAAAGTAATAATTGAGAATAAGACAGGAAATATATTTACAAATCAGATATCAGAAAAGGAATCGATTAAATATACTGACACAAATAAGTAAAAATATAGATAAAAATATTCTGAAAAGAAGCCAGGAAATATCAAACGAAGAACATGGAGTGAAAAATGTAAAATTAAGACTAGTAATAGTAATAAATATAACTATTTTTAATAACATTAATATTAATAATGATAATAATCTAAATAATACTTACCCTTCATATTCAATTTCAAATAATCTGTCGATGAAACGAGGCCACACTAATTTCCGCCATTCCTCAAAAGTGCAAATTAAAATTTTTTCATACAAAAATCCGGCATCCTTATTTTCAATGTTATTAGAAAACATCATCAATACTTTTATGACGATATTATCTAGATTTTTTTTAATAAAATCATCACTAAACGTATTTACAATTTCGTAAATTTCTATTCCTTTTATAGGCAAATTACCAATGTTGCATATTTCGGATTGTTGTGATGGATTCAAAAATTTTACAACTATTTTGGATACATTACAAGCTAATTGTTTAAAACCAGGTTGTGGAGCTGAAGCGACTTTATTCATTGATTTAAAAATGGAATAACTAATAGTATCAGATAGTAAATCCTTCCGGTTTAAAATTACCTGAAGGCTTCTTAAAAGATATAAGGAATTTTTGTCAAGAATGACTATATTGTCCAAAATAAATTTAATACACCATAATAAAAAGTCTTTTTGATTGTTTGAAGATATTTTTAAGTATCTAGATGGAAGTAATTCGAAATTTTTTAAGGAATTACACCATACAGCTTTCCATAATGATCTGCTACATATTCTAATATTATAACATTTAATTTCCATTACTTCCGCAATTAATATTTTTTTAAATGCTTCGTAATCGTTTCCATATATGTTTATGTAAATAATCGAACATATTTTAGAAAGGGTTTCTACTTCCAAAGGCTCCAAATTGTTTTGGGTAATATTTGCAATGTATATGAGTATACTTATTTGGTCTTCAACATCTTTATTATCAATTGAGGTATGCTGGAATTTTTCAATAATGGTTAAACAATGAAAAATTACTTTATTAAAAATACTCACCAAGGTATCAAAAAATGGTTGTAAATTCATTTTGTGTAGAAATAAATATGTTTGAAATCTTCTAGGTTATTTATTCTTTTTCTCAATTGACATTGGCCTGTATACATTTCTATATGCAGATATTTTCAAGGGTATTTTTGTTTTATACGGTCCTGATGTATGATTAATTAACTTATGAATGACTTTTTTACTTTTTTATTATCTTATTAACTTTTTAAACATAGTTAGTATCTTGTTATAAAATTATCAAAAACCCTAAATCTATCAACTAAAACTAGAGGCAACCCATAATACATCCGGTTGTTTTTTAGTTGCCTATATAAAGCAATTTTATTTCTGAATGTATCTGAGAAGAATTCAGGTGTGTCTATTATAATCGTTAATCATGATTAATATCTGCAAATAGTGCATTTGCGAGATAAAACAAGGTTTTATGGTTTCTTTGCCATACTTTTGTGTGATATATTGTCAAAATTCAAACTTGCTTACCCTGACATTATTATTACTAGCAGTTTTATTGAAATTATAATTTTTCATAAAATATTTTATTCCGAGATCTAAAGACAATTTCAAATACTGGTATAAGAATAATTTTTCCCGAATATGTATATAATAAGGTGTAGGAATTGTTTGTTACAAAGTAGATCCATATTGTTTGAAGAAATTGTTTTGTAAATAATTCGTTCATATGTATTGAAGCAAAAACTTTCTGAGTATTTTTTTGATCAACAGATGCGCTTCGATCTCGTGTAAATTTAACTTGGACAGAAATTTCAGCCTAAATATATTATTTGTTCATAGGTTCAATAAGCAAAAAAATGAAATTTCAAGAAATGGCTGTGGTCGTGCCTGGCTCCTCCCAATTACTTCGAAACATTTTGGTACACTCAAAATGAAATTAATAAACTGAAATATCAATTTATTTTGATATAATGTTGTAGTGTTTGTGATTTTATATATGTATTTTTATTTTATCATCAATTTATCTTAAAAGATGAGCATATATTTGGGTTTTTTAAAAGTGATCAGTAAATGAATAATTGAAATATTTTTACTAATTTCACTTAGTAGCTTGTTGTTTTGAAAGCTGTCACATTACTTTTGCTATTTTATTCCGAATTTTATTTTTCACGTATACAAACAAACGTTTCACGAGAAGCCTTGAGTTACAAAATTTTTCGCAATTTGCAGACATCACTTCTTGATAATTTAAAATGAATCTCAAGGATTCCTACATAGAGAAACCCGCGGATTTTTCGTTTCAACATTTAAAAACATGTAACGCTGACGTTTTTCTCGAAAGTAAGTCAAAATGTTAATTTTTTTATGATAATAATTGAAAATATATTTTGCAGAGGTTGGTTTGGAGGCTGCCAAGTTTGCTAGAGTGAAAGGCGTCCCGAATAGGGGCCCGAAAAAGAAGTTTCTTACGAAATCCATTTGGTTGAACAACAACAAACTAAAGAACTTCCAAAATATCGACCAATTGATGGAAATTCTCTTGGAAGAACCAAAGAAGTTAGAATGGTTGGACTTGTCTTTTAACCAGATAACCAACATCGATGAGGTATGTAAAGTCAAATTAAATTAAATAAATCTGTCATTAATTTTTCTCGTAGTCTATTAATAAATTTCCAAATTTGAAAATTCTTTACCTGCACGGAAATTGCATCAGCGATTTAAATGAAATTTATAAACTAAGGCCGTTGAAGAATTTGAAAACCATAACTATGCATGGAAATGTAGTAGCCAATCATCCAAAATACAGAAGTTACACTATTGCTGTGTTACCACAGGTAATTATGTCTATTATTTTTTTTTCTTTTTTGTTGCATTTTTATACAATATGTCCCCCTAAGTTGGAATCATATGGAAAACATTTTTATTATTAATTTTAGGAAAAAAAGTTATTCTTCATAAAAAGTTCTGCATTATCTAAAACCTAGAATACAGTCATCAAATATCAAATTTTTTCAGTGGTATACGAGGTTTGTCAAAAAATATGAGTTTTACTCAAGAGTAAAGTACCTTTAAATTTGACAATATCGAAAAATGTTACTAAAAAAAGTTGATTAGAATTAAAAATTACGTTTAAATATGCAAGTATATCCATTTACATTAATAAAATTATTTTTAAAACGTATGTCTACAATAATGCAAATTTAACTCTAGTGCACTTATTACGCGTTTTAATTGCAAAATTATTAGAAAACATCGAAAAACTAAAAGATTATCATGTGTTTCGTAATCACAAGAGATAAATGTTCATTCAAAATAGAAATATTAGTAAAAAATAAAATAATCTGATTCCAACTTAGGGGGACATATTGTATATTAATAGTGTGTCTATGCTTGGTTTTATTCTTTTATCCACTTCTTCCATTTTCCCCCCGTGTCTTCTTTTTTCCATGCAGGTTTTCCTAGGTCTTCTTTTTCTTCTTCTTTTCTATCTTTTTGATTTCAAGGTTGCATGAGTTTGCTCTTTTTATATAATTAGACCAATTTCGTTGCGTTTTGGTTACTTTAGCTGTTATTTCTTTTTGGTTTAGTTGTTTTCTTATGTCCACACTTTTGAGTATCATCCCCTTCCTTAATTTTGGTAATACTCATCCAGCCAATGGCGGCGTCCTGCGTTTGATTGGGCCCCATATTTTTCTACGTATTTATTAGCTATCCCATTTTCCATGTTTTCTTCTTCCTCTTTGGCTAGAAGAGGATTTGAGCGTACCACCCTCGTTTTTTCGTACGCCTTTTCTGGCCGTTTTCTATCTAGAAGCTCCCTAAAGGTATCTTTCAACTTCACGCCTTTTACGTCGACTCTTATCTTTTTTATCTCATCCTACTCTATTTCTTCCACAGCCCAAACTAACCTAACCTACCTCATCTATTTGTGTTCCTTTTTTGCTATCGTTTTTCCTAAATTTATGTTCGTTGTATTCTCTTTCAATCCTGTTAATATGCGTTCGTAGTTTTTCATTAGTTGACCATATTTCTAATATCTTTTCTTTTAATTCCTTTCATCGTTTTTTTTAATACAAAATCTTCCGTTTCTTTAAATTTTAAAGTTTTAAATTCTCCTCCAAATGTTTCCCAACATTTTTTCTTTGTTTTTAACTTCTCTCTTATGTGATTATATTTTCTTTTACCTTCCTGCTTTTATCTTTTTTCTATTTCTTTCCTGTTAAACTTTTTAATTTTTTTAGTCCACTATCTTGTTTTTTTTTTTATTATTTTTAATAGGCGTTTAACTTCTGCTTTTGCATCTATTATATTTTTAAAATATGTCCATTTTCCTTTTAAATTTTGATCTAGTTTCGTGCTTACAACTCTGCTATTATTTTTAAGAATATTAAATAATAATCACCAGAACTGTTTTGGGGTCTCTTCGATTTATTCGATTTTTTCTAGCTAGCGAATATAGATTTTACCCCAGTTACCAAAACAGAAAAATTCACTCCACCGCCATCGGAAGCTCTAAGAAGCTTCAGAGAAGAGAAGAAAGAAGAAGAAAAACGGTTAAAAGCGAAGCTTTAATTATTATTCTCACTGAACTTTTAGGATTTTGGATCTGTTGTACTAAATTGATATTTTTATAAATATATAAGATGTTTTATAAAGAAACTGTGTATTTTATTCCAAGAAGTTACCAGCAATACGTTGAGCTCCAACTGACCAGATAATTGTCCAATAAGACCATATTCGTTAATCGTTAAAATTTTTAGTCATACAAACAGGGCTCTAAAATAAAATGTGAAACTAGACAAATCTTGCTAAACAAAAAAGTCAAATTAAAAAAATATTTCGGAATTAAAACGAATCTAGTAAAATCCTGCGAAATGAGAAAAAATTCTGATAAAATCAAAGTTAAATCAGAAAAATCCTTCGAAATTAAAGAATAAGCTGATAAATCTAAGTTAAATTAGAAAAATCTTGCGAAATTAGAGAAAATCCTGAAAAATCCAAGGGAAAATAGAAAAGTTTTGCAAAATTAGAAAACATCCTGAAAAATACAAGGGAAATTAGAAAAGTTTTGTTAAATAAAAGAAAATTCTGATAGAAAAATCCTGCGAAATTAGAGAAAATCTTGATAAATCAAAGTTAAATTAGAAAAATCCTGCGAAATTAAAGTTTTGATCGCTTAATGAGCCATTTTTCCACAATGACATTTGTCCATAGTGATTATGACATCGAAAGTGTTTTTCGATTATCAGAAATATTAGTAACGGTTTGTTTTAACAGTCCAAGGCCATAGGAAAAGACCCAGAAACCTAACCCAACTACTGAATTCTTCTTCTCTACTACTGACAGCCATAATAGAAATCTAACCTAATTAGTAACTTCTTTTTCTTTTCTTTTATGGCCTTCACTGATTTTTCATTGTGTGACCATTCTAATTAGTGACAGCCAAAATACTTTCCTGAAAATATCAAGAATATTCTAGTAAACGTGGAAAATTTTGTAAAAATTTTAACAAAAAAAAAAAACAGGATATAAATAGGATGAATATGACTTGAGGGGAGTAAAGTAGTGTTAATTATGTTAATTTGTAAGTTTAGGCAGTTTTGTGAAGTTTTTTGTGTAAATAAAGCTTATAAACCCGTACAAATATTATTTCCTAACACTAGTTCTTAAATATATATTTATTTTTGACAATAACGCTATTTTGTATACATGTAAGTTTTTGAGATTAGTATATAAAATATAATTAGAATATATGGAAACTATTTTCTACTTATTTTGAATTTTCCTTTTCGCGTTTAAGTAACTCTGGGATTTTCGGTTGTAATCTTTCCTGACGAATAATTGGGGTGAAATCCAGATTTATAACTTGGGGTAAAGTCATGATGATAAAATTTCTGTAATAAGGCTGATTAGATACAGGGTTTCCATGAAAAGTGACACTCCGAAGTTTCGTTAAAGCCTTCAATTTCTGGATTTCTTCGAAATCCGAAATGCTGTTACCGTGCAAATAGATTATCCTCAAATCTTTGAACTTAAGTATACTCTACAAAAAAAATATTTTGTCGGCAAAATTTTGCATGTTTGTGGCTACTTACTTCGTCTATTTGCGAAATTTTGTTGAAAGATAAATCGATCCAGCCCAGTTCTTGGGGATATTCTAAAATTTCTGGAACAAAATTGTCGATGTTTCTGATGTTCCGTAAAGAATTGTTGGTCAGCCACAACGAGCGGGTTAGATATTTTTTGTTTTGTCCCTTTTGTGGTTTTCGACCAACTCTTGAATCTCTCGCTCGTAACAGACCGATTCCTGAAAGAACATTTTTTATAAAAAAAACCATTTTCAAGTTAAAAATTTACACTTAAACTTAAAAGAAAATTAGTTAAATTTAAAAAATAGGAAATGTGGAAAACAAAATCACAATAAAAAAAACTAAAGTGGAATGAGAATAAAAAATGAAGTAAAAAAATAATAAAATTATACAATAATTTTAAAAATCGCTAAACATAAAAAAATTGGAATTAAAAAATCGCAAAACAATGATAAAAAAAATCCCAATCACAGTTCATTAAAATTTAACAAAAATATTAGAAATATATATATTTTTAAAAAATATAGATTTTTATTTCATTATTTTTTTTAATTTCACGTTAAATAAAAACGGATCGTAAAAAGTAGAAGAACTAATTATATAAATTTTATTTACAATTATTTTAAAAAAAATTTGGTTTTGATGTTAAAACATTTTATAATTTTACTTTTACTGATGACAATTTATGAAAACATAATTTTTTGAAAAAATATTTAAATTTATATTTAAAGTTGACATTCTATAGAAATCTTGTTTTTTTAAATCAAATTTCGTTTTTGTAGTGAAAATTTTTAAAATCTTGGTATTGATATCGATTTTTGGATTGAAAATCTGAACTTTAATAAAACAATATTTTTAATGTCGTCATTTTATAAAAATTACGTTTTTGTAGTCAATGAAACTTAACAGAAAATTAGTTAAATTTAAAAAAAAAGGAAATGTGGAAAACAAAATCACAATAAAAAAAAATTAAGTGGAATGAGAATAAAAAATGAAGTAAATAAATAAAAAATAAAATTATACAATAATTTTAAAAATCGCTAAACATAAAAAGATTGGAATTAAAAAATCACAAAACAATGATAAAAAAGACATAAAAAAATCCCAATCAAAGTTTTAACAAAATTTAGCAAAAATATTAGAAATACATATATTTTTAAAACGTACAGATTTTTTTTTAATTTCACGTTAAATAAAAAAAGATCGTAAAAAGTAGAAGAACTAATTAGTTAGGGTTTTATAAATTTTTGTTCTAATATCGTAATTTTATATTCTAAGTTGAAATTCTATAAATTTTATTTACAGTTATTTAAAAAAAAATGTTTTACAAAATTTGTTTTTAATGTCGAAATTTTGGTTTTGATGTTAAAACATTATAAAAATCTTGTTTTTCAACTGGAAATTTTACAAAAATTTGTTTTTGAGTCAAGATTTTTTAACACTTTGTTTTTAAAGTAAATCTTTTATAAAGATACCTTTTTTGAAGTTAAATTTTACAAAATATTTTTAATATTGGCATTTTATAAAAATTGTTTTTATAGTATTTTACTAGAAAGTAATTGTGATGTTTTATTTTAACAGATTTTTTTTATAACCTATTTTTTTTAGATTGTTGTTATCCATTTGTTCTGGCCAAATTACACATGGATTTGGAAAAAAAAATAATTTTGAAAATTTACCCAGTAGCGTAAAAAATTAGGGGCAATATTTTTATACCAAAATTAGAAAAAATTGTGACTTACGTCTATTAAAAGAATCTACGTCGAGGTTCGTTAAATTGTAACAGGAAAAATCTGCGGGTTTTCCTGAACGCAAAATCGCGTTTTCAGAAAATATGACCATTTTTTATGAATATTTCACTAGTTGTAAAATATAGTTATATTTTTGACAAAATGTCAGTGTCAGTGTAGTTGGGTTGGTTCTGTTCTTATGTGCACTAACTAGAAATAAATTGAACGGTTTCATAGAACCAAATTCATAGTTGTTTAAAGTGTAATAGACCGGTAAATGGAGCTAAAATAAAAATCGGTCCAATAAATTCAAAAGGAAAAATATTTTAAAGGCCTCAAATTGATTCGAAGATTTAAATGATAATCTAAAATTATCTCAATCGGTTTGAATTTCAAAAATCGTTGAGAATTATCTGAAACACAAAATAATGTGTCACAATTGCATGAATTGTTCAAAACATTAAATTTTTCAAAATGTAACAGTCCTTTTGTTTCTGTTTTTAAATAATCTTCTGTTATAGATAAACTGAATGTATATGAATTAGGTCAACCATCCAACAACCTAAAACGTATAATTATATTGAAATTTCGAAATTCCCGCTGTTTTTTATGAAGTTGGTACTAATAAATATTTGACAGTTATTATTGTATAAAATTAAGTTGGTACTAAAGTGTAACCAAGCTAACAAACTGGTGTAATTCTCAAATAATTCAAATCCATATGAGGTTATGTTGTTTTTCTTCTGTAATTATTTTTTGGACTATATCCATAAGAACAATTTACCCATATTGTTTTTCTGTTAATCATGTTGAGTTAAAAATTTAACAATTAAGACAATGGGAACAAACTTGCAACGCCACGATAATCATGGTCAATAGAAATATGTAGATCTTAGGTTGGCAGCACTGGATATGACAGTTTTAATTTTGACAGAATTGTCATAGAGAATGGTACGAATATTTGACAATTATGACAGTTGTATCAACAAACTTGCAACAATCGAAATATATAGTTTTTTGGTTGGTAGCACTGAAATATAACAAAATGATTCAAACATTTCAAAATCAAATAAATCATTAAAAAAAATTGTTTTAAGCACTTCAAATGATTCAAACTTGTCTGGAATATAAAAAAATAATCCAAAATTATTCAAAACGATAAAAAATCCATAAACCATATCAAAATTATTAAAAATCTTAAAAAAATTTCTTTTCAAAATGATCAAATTTTTCAGAATTGTCTGAAATCTAGAATGATCCTAAATTTGTTTTATATTGTTTTAAATAATTCAAAATTATCTGAACAATGAAATAATGTTTCAAAATTGTCCAATATTTTCTGAAATAGTTCAAGATTATTTAGAATTAAATCAAAATTATTAAAAAATCATTCAAAATTGCCTTAATGATCTAGAATTATTTCAAACGGTTCAAAATCATTCAAAACCTTAAAAAACGAGGAAAAATTGTTTTAGACGCCCCAGAATCATTCAAAACTGTCAAAAGTACTTCAAAATTAATAAAAATTATAAACAAATTATGAAAACTGTTTTTTTTTAGATGGTCAAAACTTGTAAAGAATTGTTTGAAATTTAGAATGATCCTAAAATATTTTCATATTATTTTAAATTAGTAAAAATGATCTGAACAATGAAATAATCTTCCACATTAACCAAAATTGCCTAAAACACTCCAAAATAATTCCAAAGGTTATTAAAATAAAAAAAAATCCATTAAAATTGGTCCGAAATCTAAAATAATTATCCAAAATTTTTTCAAAATCGCTCAAAACTTAAAAACAATATAAAAATTGACTGAAACGATTCAAAATGAACTCAAATTGTCCGAGCTACTTCAAAATTAATCAAAATGTTAAAAAAACATTTTTCGAAAGTGTCTGAAATCTAAAATAATTTATGAGCCACCCAGTAGCAAAATTTAGAAAATATAGGACGATTCATTTAAATATAGAACCGGTTAAATGTATATTTTGGAAAATAAAATAAAAGTATTTTTTTCGTAATTTGAATATATAATTCGTGTTCTTTTTTCCTCGTATCCTGGTCTAATATGGATTTTTTTCGAGTTTACGAATTTAAATAATAAGTCCCTAGTACGGTGGTATCAACTTTAATAATATAATAAGGCTTTATGCTGTACCTAAAAATAGTTCTTTGTAATAATTATCTTTATCCTTTAGTGCATTTTGTGAATTCACATAATGATACCACCATTGTTTCGACTAAAGATAATTTTCGAGCTTTTCATAGCAATTTTCAGCAATAAAACCTAAAAAAAAAGGTACTTGTATAAAAAAAAATGCTTTGTGTCGTATAAGGGTTGTTATGGGGTACACAAAGAGAATTAAGTGCATTGTTTAAATTTACCGTAACCATTTTTTTTGTTTTTGGATCCATTTTGTTAAATTTTTAAATATTAGTTGTTATAATTAATAGTTTTTTTTTATAAAATAAAGAAGATAAAATATAAAAACCCGATAATACAAAAGCGGAATAGCTGTGCTTATTACATTGTTACCGATATAGGGAGAACAATTAGAATGATTAATGTTGGAGTTAAGGAACATCTAAATCAACTAGAAAGATCTTCATCTGAACATCATATTAAATTAAACAATCATTTTTCACCTACAGAAAACGAAAAAATACTCATTTAATATCGAACAATTTCAGCAATTCGAAAATCTTGAAAAAGGCAATTGAAGTACAACTACAAAAATGTTCATCATAACTTAAATTGTAAGTTTAAATCAATGTCCAAATACTTTTGTGAATCTAGTAGAAGTGTATTATATACTAATTTTCATTTATATTTATAGTTTTTGAAATTTAAATTTTCTAATGTTCCACACCAAAAATTTTTAAATTAAATTTTTTTATTCTTGCGTATTTTTAACATAATGCACGATTTGATGTGAAAAATCTTTTACAATATAGACTTGGAGAAAAAGTTTGACAAACTAAAGAATGAAATATTTAAAAAAGAAGAATACATTCAAAATTAACACAAGCTGTCAAAAGGATGTTTAAAAAATTGTAAAAATAAGTCGTAAAATATTGGAAACATTTAAAAGCAAACTAAAAATTAAACAAAAAACAGGCAAAATGGAGACATTTTTAGACTTAAATTAACTTAAGTACATATTTACTTGGTTCAAATATTTTTTTATTCAAGCTGTATTTCTTATGTTCTGAGTGGTTTTAAACTGTTTGCAACAATTTTCGATTATTATTTTATCATTTTGAGGTATTTAACAAAAAAATCGCGATTTTTTTAATATTTTGAATGATTTTGAATCGTTTAAAACAATTGTGGATCATTATTTTATATTTTAGAAAATTTTGATTCAATTTGAAACAAATTTTAATTATTTTATTTTGACTTATTTTTGAATAATTTTGAATTGACTCAAATAATTCTGAATAATTTTTGATCATTTTGAAAACACTTTTTTTTATATTTTTTAACATTTCAATATAATTTTGGATTTTTCACCATTTTGAATGATTTTCAATTATTTTAGATTTCACAGAGTCCTGGACAAGTTTCGTTTTAAGGGGTATAAAATAATTTTTCATGATTTTTTATTGCCTTGAATCAATTTGAACCGCTTGGAATAGTTTTGAATCAGTTGATTATTTAAATAATTAGTTTGATACGTTTTTTAACGATTTTGACAACGTTTTGAATAATCTTGAACTGGCCCAGACAATAATTTTGCAAACATATTTCACTGTCCAAAAAATTTCGAACAATTTTGAATAATTTAAAACGATTAGAAACATTTTTTGAATTAATATTTTAAATTTCATCATTATTATTTTAATAAATAGAGTTTCACAATTACTAAAACTGACAAACTTATAAAAAAAAAATGGTTTACTACGACGTTTTAGAACACCCTGTATATTTAAAAAAAAAAGGTCTACTACGACGTTTTAGAACACCCTGTATATTTGTAAGTGCTTGTAAAATATTAAACTTGAACCTGTCTACAATTTTTCTTTAAAAATTAAAGGAAATTTGGTAACTCACTGGATGTAAGAAATACTTGGAGTATCATACTAATCAATCGCCCTGTATATGCTCTTAGATAGAGAATTTCTTTTCTTGATTTATTGAAATTAATTTTGAATTTGAAAATTCAAACAAACAGTTTATTTAAAGAAAATAATTAGTTTTGTTCGATTTGTTCAAGTAACATATTTACTTGCCATAAATAATTTTTATTGATCCAAGCAATTATTGTTATATAATTTTATTTATAAATAAATATCTTCTTTATCAAATAAATAGGGTGTTCAAATATGAAACACACTGTAAAAAATGACTTAAAACGACACCTTCACCACTTTTACTCCTTCGCCCCTCTTTATTTAAATTATTACTAAAATGGGGATCACTCCTGACGAAACAAAATTATTTAAGCAGTTTTATTAGTTTTTATTATTACTATTATCATTTTTATTTAAAATATTATTATTAATGACGCACGATATTAATAATTTTGCTGAGTTGTATCGATTGCTTATTAGTTATTACCATAGTTCCCAACCTTTTTTACCATACAATCCGCGTTTTGCATAATCGTATTACAAACGTATCGAAATTCCGTGATTCCAGTAGAAAAGTTAACGTTAAAATGGAACCCAGCGCGGAATTAAGCGAAATTCAATATTTTTACAAAAATAAATCGTTTTTGATAACGGGCGTTACTGGATTCGTGGGGAAACTCGTTTTGGAAAAAACGCTGAGAACATTTCCCGTTAAACACGTTTACGTTTTGATTAGAGATAAAAATGGAGTTGGTGCCGAAGAAAGATGTGCACAAATTTTCGATTCACCGGTAACTATAACAATAATCCGATAAATATTATAAATTGAAGATGTTTTTTTCAGGCGTTTGGACCGTTGAAGAGGCAGGACCAGGAGTTTTACAAAAAAATTTCTCTGGTTCAAGGCGATCTGAGCAAACCGAATTTAGGATTGTCCGAAGACGATAGAAAAACGATTATAAACGAAGTCGAATGCATTTTCCATTGTGCTGGTGCTTCTAAGCTTGACGAAACGTTGTTAAACGCAACAAAAGTTAATGTGAGAGGAACCAAATTGTTGCTGGATATTGCCAAAGAAATTCCAAATCTAAAGGTAGTTATATCTTCAAAAACAATAGAAATGTCTCACTCACTAAATGACTCGAAGGAAAATTAAGAGTGACAACCCTGTAGATTTCCCGTATGAAAATCGGGTTTCTAGTTTAAGAAAAAATGATGTTTTAATATTTTTTAGGCTTTTGTATTCATATCTTCTGCGTTTTCCAATTTTCCGCATTATGAGGTTCACGAAAAATTTTATGATCCGCCGATAGCAGCAGAGGAATTGATAAAAATTGCTGAAAACGAGGATAAATTTTTGGATAAGTAAGTGCTTTTTTGTGAAAAATATGCCAAAATAATTTTAACGAGAAGTAAAGCTGTCTCTACATTTTCAATAATCTAAAGTTTAATCTCATATAACTATTCAAAATATTTAGGTTTTTAGAGATACAAATTTTAAGTTTTTTTATATAAATTTTAATTAATAATTAAAATTCAATGTATTATTTAAGTTAATAAGTTAGCTTAAAACCTACTGCTGAGATTTTTTCTTTTTTCTTTTTTTTCGACAATTCTGAGGAATTTAAAACAGTTTTTCATGACTATTATTTTAAATTTTAGACAATTTTAATTTTTTTGCGAGGTTTTTTTAGTAAAGTTTGTAACGTTTAAATATTTTATTTTTAGACTGTTTTAGACAATTTTGAAAAATTTTCCAACAATGTTTAGATCGTTCCATACAAATTTTAAATAATTTAAAACACTATGTATCAATTTTTTAATCATTATTCTAGATTTCAAAAAATTATGATCAATTTGAAAAGAATCTTTTTTAACATTTTAAATAATTTTGAAATAGTTCAATTTTGGACTTTTTTATCGTTCTGAATAAACTAAAAACGTATAATGCAGTTTTCAATGATTTAGAACCACTTGAAATAATTTTCGATCATTATTTAGATTTCAGACAATTTTAAATCAATTTGAGACATTTTATAATGATTCTAATAACATTTTGAATAATTTTGAATCGACTCAGACAATTTTGCAAAAACATTTTACTATTTAGGTAATTTCAAACAATTTTAAAGATTTTAAAAGCGTATAAAACCATTTTTGGATCGTTATTTTATAATTTTTATTGATTTTGAAATTTTTTTGCTTTGAATGGTTTTGAACCGTTTGAAATAATTTTGGATCAATATTTTATATTTCCGACAATTCTGGACTCGTTTGAATCGTTTTGAAGATTTTTAAACAATTTTTCAGAACTTTGTTTAAACGTTTTGTATAATTTGGAACCGTTTAGGACGATTTTATTTAATGTTCTATATAATTCCAGGCAATTTTGAATTAAAAAAATTCCGGACAATTTTGGAACATTTTAAAAGATTTGTAGATCCGTATATGATTTTTGTGACATTTTATTTTTGGATCGAAAACATTTTTTGCATAATTTTGAACTAATTCAGACAAATTTGAATAAATATTTCACTTTTCAGGCAAGACTGGAAACATTTTGAATATTTTAAAAAATGTAATGCATTTTATTGAATTTTTAATATCATTTTATCATTTTCTTCTTCATTACTTTCTGCATTAATATTTTTCTCTTGTCCCATTACAATAAATCCAATATTATTTCATTAATTTCATTCTAAATCATTATTTAATAGTAAACAATATGAAAAGTCATAAAAACAAATAATTTTTAAATAACATATCCTGAACATGTTTTTAAATCTTCACCCTGTATATTACTTACATAACTGTCATAATTGTCAAATAGTTAAATCTGTCAAAATAAATATCTGTCATATGCAGTGCTACCAAACTAAAAACTATACATTTCTATTGTTTATAATTGTCGTAGCGTTGCAAGTTTGTTGGTACAACTGTCCTAATTGTTCTTATGGATACATTCCATAAAATGATTATAGAAAGAAAAAGAAGAAAAACAACATGGAGTTCAATTTTATGAGAATTACACCGGTTTGTTGCCCTGGTTACATTTTGTTTATAAACAATTAGTACCAACTTCATTTTACACAATAATAACTGTCAAATATTTATTGGTACCAACTTCATAAAAAACAGCGGGAATTTCGAAATTTCATTATAATAGTACGTTTTAGGTTGTTGGATGGTTGGCCTAATGCATACACTTTGAGTTTGTCTGTAACAGAAGATTATTTAAAAAGAGAATCAAAAGGAGTTCCTTTGAGTATCATAATTGTCAAATATTCGTATCATTCTCTATGACAATTCTGTCAAAATTAAAACTGTCATATCCAGTGCTGCCATCCTAAGATCTACATATTTCTATTGGCCATAATTATCGTGGCGTTGCAAGTTTGTTCGCATTGTCTTAATTGTTAAATACTTTTAACTCCACATGATTAACAGAAAAACAATATGGGTAAATTGTCCTTATGGATATAGTCCATAAAATAATTATAGAAGAAAAACAACATAACCTCATATGGATTTGAATTATTTGAGAACTACACCAGTTTGTTAGCTTGGTTACACTTTAGTACCAACTTTATTTTATACAATAATAACTGTCAAATATTTATTAGTACCAACTTCATAAAAAACAGCGGGAATTTCGAAATTTCATTATAATAATACGTTTTAGGTTGTTGGATGGTTGGCCTAACGCATACACTTTCAGTTTATCTGTAACAGAAGATTATTTAAAAAGAGAAACAAAAGGAGTTCCTTTGAGTATCGTTCGACCATCATTACGTACGTTTATTTTTTTCTTCTTTTGAAAATGAGTAAAGAAATATTTATTTTGTAGTTTTACCAGCTGTTGAGGAACCCATGAGTGGTTACGTTGAAAACATCGCTGGTTTATATGGCGATACAGCGACGTACGCAATGGGCATTAACAGGGTAAACTACTACAAGAGTGGAACCATGGATGCAATTCCTGTAGATTACGTTGTTAATTTAATTGTTGCGTCTGGATGGTACGCTGGTCTACAAAAGCAAGTATCGATGGTATAATTTAGATACAAATGTAGATTATCGTTTTTTTAGGATGCGAATGGCAAGAGGAGATATCAATGCTGCTGGTGCTAATATTTATCACTGTATAAGTTCCCATGAGAAACCGTTATCGACTGGTATGGATCTAAGAATAAATATAAATATTTTTTTATTATTATTGTTATTATATTTTGTAGATGAGTTTACAGGTGTTGTCCATACAATGCTGAGAGATGTACCCACATCAAAAATGATACAACTACCAACTCAAATCAATACCTCTTGTTACTACAATTACAAATTATTGACCTTCATCCTTCACACTTGTATGGCGTTTTTATGCGATTTTGGTTTGAAATTGGCCGGAAAAACACCTTCGTAAGTATCGAATTAGATATTACCTCTTACTATCCCAATAGTCAAATAATTAACCTTCCATGCAAATCTTCAAGAGGATGAAACCCCAAAAACTTCCAACCCTAAGAGATATTTTACTTGGGGGTTGGGTTAGGTTAGGTTAGGTTAGGTTAGGTTAGGTTAGGTTAGGTTAGGTTAGGTTAGGTTAGGTTAGGTTAGGTTAGGTTAGGTTAGGTTAGGTTAGGTTAGGTTAGATTAGGTTAGGTTTGGTTAGGTTAGATTTGTATAAGGTACGAATTATTTCATTACGAAGGATCTGGAATTTGGAGTTGAGGTCCTGGAGAGAAATTTTTAGATTTAGATTTTTGGAAGGTGGAAAGTATTTTTATACGTGGTGAGATCCATGTCACGTGAAAGGTATTTTTTATTTCTATAATACTTTATTTGGGATCACTTTTGATTGATAAAAGTATCATCTATATAATATGACCAAACTTTATGTTTGAAATGATAGGAATTGAATATCAAAAACTACCAAGAAAATGTTGGCAACGATTGGGGATAAATGAGGTATTGGTTTTGGAAAGTAAAATATATTGAGGGGAGACATTTTTTCACCGAATGAATCTAGTTAGAAGTTTTATTGTCTTTAGCTAAAATATCTAACAGAATATTAAAGGAAATTGGGATTGCAATATCGAGATTGGTGGAATTGGTACTACAGCAAAAACTATCACTAAAGCAAGAGAGTCGACGCTGACTCGAGCTATAGATAATAACAATAACAATAATAATAATAATAATACAAAAGGTTCTCTATGTTGCTCCTATGTGGTAAAGTGAAATAATCTAATAAAACTCAAAATCGTACCACAACAAATTTTATTGAAAATCCAAAGTTTTTTAAACAACTATTAGTTTCGACTTTTAATTTTATGTCAAAAATTTTCATTACCACTAAAGTTTTTCATGTTAATTTAGTTAATAAATGTTGTATCTATTGTAACGTTGTTATTATTTCTAAGATTACAGGCTGACTTTTGTGAGAAGTCGAAACTAGTAATCGTTTAAAAACTTTGGATTATCAATAAAATTTGTTGTGGTACGATTTTTAATTTTATTGGAACATTAATAATAATAATAATAATTCTAATAAATGTCTGTATTGGCACTAAAAAATTACAATTTGTGCTGTATAAGGGCGACATTTAGCCATGGTTACTCTTACATCTAACCCTTTAACAAAACTTGAAATTAAGTAGATAAGTTGAACAAATTACAAAGATGATGTATGTACAAAAGCAGATAAAATAACTTTTTAAACAGAAAATGAATTTTGTAAAGAAGATAAGAGGTATACAAGTTGGTACAATATCGTCATTATAAAAGATAAGAAAATTAATATAGAAGAAAATTGTTAAACACCTTAATTCAACAAAGTTAAAGAAGAAGAAACAAATATTACTCATCGGATCCAAAGGGACTATTGGTACCACTTGTTTAAACATTGCTGTTTGGTTCCAATCGCAGAAATTACTATTCCATTTCCTTCACCACTTTACACGAATCTTTAATTCTCACCAATTATTTTTCTTTTCAGTGTCATGAACATGTACGATAGACTCCACAAAACCCAAGAACTATTTTCACCCTACTTACTGAACCAATGGTACTTCTCGAATGAGAACACCCAGAAATTGCTGAAAAGAATGTCGTTCAGGGACCGGTTTCTCTTTAAATTCGACATATTCGACCTGAATTGGCAAACTTATTTCGTCAATTACGTAAGAGGGATTAGGGTGTATTTACTGAAAGACCCCATGTCGACTATAACTGAAGGAAGAAACCGGCAACAGAGAAAATTAACGACGCAGTTGGTATCAGCGGCTGTTGTTGTTGTCCTTCTTTATGTTATCAGCAAGATTTTGTTGTTTAGGGTGGTTTTTAGATAAACGAGAATGTTTTTGTATGTTACGTATTGTTTGGTGTGAAATAAATATAACACAGGAAGGGAGAATTATTTTTACTCTTAGTTTTTTATGTAGAAAATATTTGCTTTGGTTGGTAAAAGCGAAGTTTACGAGTAAAAACCCAAAATAACGTACAAAATATTGTTTAATGTGGAAAATAAAAAAACCAACTATTAATCCACTACAAAAAAGAAACTTTTTTGCCAGTGTATTTTATAACAATTTTTCTAATCGTAGCTTAATTAATCATTTCCTTACATTCTTTCTTATTCCTCGTCTCTGATTTACAATTAGCAACTTTCCATAGTTTTTAGGTCTGATATTAGTTTCTTTCCCCACTTGACTTTTCATACATTAATTTCGTATTTCTTTTACTATGAATTATCTTTTATAATTCGCATAAACAATATTTTGTAGCACTGAAAGCAGTGCATTTTATTGTATTATTTTAGTAAGTTTTTATGCCATATAAGTCTGTCAATAGAGTCACACAACACCAACATAAATAAATAAAAAACCCTAACGTAATACCAACATAAATAAAAGCCACTAATTGTGTTTTTTATTTAAAACGTTTCCAAACTCGAATTATAAAAAGTAGTAGGTAAAACTCGAGTCCTTATATACTAATTTTATAATTCGCGTATACAACGTCAACTTTACAGTACTGAAAATAGTATCACAGAGTTGCACTTTGTAGCATTGTTTTAGTAACTTTTTATGCCATGCAATTGGATGTACTGTCAATGCCAACTGTCAATATAATACCAACATAAATAAATTAAAATTATAAAGTAGTGTATAAAAACGTTAGCTCATTGTTGATTTTTAATATTTTTAAGAATCATATAAATGAATCTTTTTAAAATTAAGAAAGAAGTATACTTAAGTTTTTAGTATTTATTTTCCACGCTTTAGCATTTTATATTTTTTGTTTCGTTTTGGCGCTTGGTCTTCTTTTTGTCCAAAAAACAAGAAACATTTGCTGTCTGTGTATGTTTACGAAATCAAAATTTCTTGTTTTGATTCTATAAATGTAAAATGTTTACTATTCGTATAACCTAGATTTAAACTATCTAATAAACGAGCGGTGCCATTATTCAGGACCGTATAAGGAAAAAGCAACATATTACACAATATTCCTACATTCGCATTATTTTCGTTACATTTAGAACCCGGCCCATTATTGCATTAAACGAAGGATATTTCTTGTGAGAGATTAACATCTCGTAATAATATTAAATCAGTATTTTTTCATTCGTTAAGTAGTATTCCAAAAGAAAAATACCGAGAAAATGAGTTCGATGAAAATTATTTCAAATAATTTATCGGGTAATTTAAAGGTGATGTATATAATTTTGATAATGATTGTAACAAATTAATTAATGTGAAAATTGTAAGGTTGATTTAATTAAAATAAAATTTAAAAAATGGGAATCAATCTTAGGACAAGAATATATTCATTTATCGTTTCTGGTGTTATTTTTGATTTTATATGATTTTTTCTTGTTTTATTTATGCCAAAGTAAACTTTTCTTTTAATTTTAATAAATGTAACCTAATTTAATTTATTACTTAACAATTACTTTGGTAAATAAAAACATCCTATGGCAATAAAACACAAACTTTTTTGTTTTGAGTGGAATCTCAAGGCGATAAATCAATGATATTTCTGCAGTCGGGATCCGTAAGACTTTTACACCTCTATGGAATAAATCACAAAGAATCTCATTTTAATATAGAAGCTAAAATCTTTAATAATCTTCTTTTGTTGGGACACCTTGTATTTAAGGAAGAACCTCACACTTGAGTTTATACAATAATATTCATATAAATAATTGTTTTTTTAAATATTATACCTTTATTCTTGTAATATAAATTGTTGTAAATGGCAATAACAAACCATATAAATATAATTATTTTAGAAGGTTTGTATGAAACAAGGATAAGATCTTGTGTTGTGCTATGTAAAATTTTATTTAATATGTTCCAAGAAAATATACCGGTCGTCATTAATAATACTTTTATTGAATTCTATAATGCACTAAATTAATTGATAATTTTATGCAATTTATTATTTAACCTATCACTTATAACTGCTGACTATTTAACATTTTTATGGTTAAATTATTCCATTTTAATATATTTTCCTACTAAGAAAACACTTAAGTAAAATTAACGACAAACGTTATTTAAAAATAAAAATAGTTTTTAATTATTAAAATGTTTTCTAATAGTTGTTAATGAAAGTTAGTGTTAAATGAGCCATATAAATTAAAATCCTTTAAAAATATAAGAAATTCGATAAATAAATGCAGTTTAGCGAAACCTGGGTAGAGAAAAATATTTAAAAATAGCTTTAATATACAGTGTGAAGCTTGAAAAAGAAACAATGATCTAGAAAGTGTTTAAAAACTACAATACAGGAAACAATAATATTGTTGCTGATACCATATCTAGTCATAAATATGTTAATGAATAGGTGTAAAAAACAGTTTATTGAATTATTTTTAATTTATTTATTTTGAAAATGCGATTTAGCGAAACCTGGTTAGAGAACATTTTGTAATAAAACGAATACTGTAAATTTAAATAAATATCAATGTAACTCACTGAATACATTGAATTAATATTTAAATTTAAATTTGTGCTTTGGAGTTTTTTGTTGTAATTACATTAAATTTGAAGATAAAATATTATTTTATAAATTCTATAGGATTTTAACGGTTTCTCGAATCGATTTAATATATTATTACGCATCTAAATATTGTCGTGGACAGTATATTAATACGTAGTAATTTTTCTTGATCAACAATTTACAGTTAATAATTTTTCTCGCCAAATGACGACAAACAATTTATTTTACATAAATTTACATTTGATCAAGTTGAAAAATTAAATTTGTGATAGTAATTAAATAATACATAAAATCAATTACTTTAAAGTTCAATTTGAACAAAAAAAATATATATTTTATTCGAAACTCAATATATTTTCACTCTGTATAAATTTAGTAAAATAATATTTAATAATAAATAAAACATTAAATAATATTTATTGTATTTAAATTACGCGTGTCATTACGAATATTTTATTATATTTTTATGGCTAAACAAATGATTATACTCAAAAAAACTCAAAGGATGATGAAGAAGTTTATATTGTTTAAAAACTGGTTAATTATTTAATTAATCACATTCACCTAGTTTTTATTTATAAATTTCATTCATTGGACTCCAACATATAAATTAAAATTAGAAGAGAAACTGGTATTTTTCGTTAAAAATCCCATATATATACTATTTTTGATAATTCTGGTTTTGACAGGTTTTTAAAAAAATATAAATCATAATAAGTGTGTTTTGTTTATTTATGTTGGCATTACATTAACAGTTGAAATTGACAGTACATCAAATTGAATAACATAAAAAGTTACTAAAATAAGTGCACCTTTTTGACATTGCTTTCAATGTTACAAATTAGAAGTATGCGAGAACTATAAAAATAGTATATTATGACACGACTTTTACATATATTTTTTGAGAATTCCCGTTTGGACATGTTTCCCGGTTGGGATTTTTTTTTATTTAAAAAATACAATTATTTTTTTTATTTATTTATGTTGGTATTACACTGACATTTGCAGTTTACATTTAAATTACGAGTGTGAACAAAAATTTTATTATTTTTTATGTCTCTACTATTTACTACTAATGTTTATGCTTGAAACTGAGGATATCGCAGAAGTTCAGTTTATATTGTTGAAGAACTGCTTAATTATTTAATTCATTATATTAACCTAGTTTTTATTTGTAAATTACCACTTAACCTGGGTTAAAAACAAATAATACATTTTTTGGTACTAGTTAAACTGGGTTTAAAGAAACACCTTGTATAACAAATAATTCATTTCTTGGTACTAGTTAGCCCAGGTTAACACCAAATAATTCTTTTTTTGTGACTAGTTAACCTAGGTTTAAAGAAACACATTGTTCAACAAATAATTCATTTCTTGGTACTAGTTAACCTAGCTTAATAACAAATAATTATTTTTTTGGAATCACTTAACTTAGGTTAAAAACAAAAAATTCGTTTTTTGGTACCAGTTAAACTGGGTTTAAACAAACACCTTGTATAACAAATAATTCATTTCTTGGTACTAGTTAGCCCAGGTTAACAACAAATAATTCTTTTTTTGTGACTAGTTAACCTAGGTTTAAAGAAACACATTGTTCAACAAATAATTCATTTCTTGGTACTAGTTAACCTAGCTTAATAACAAATAATTATTTTTTTGGAATCACTTAACTTAGGTTAAAAACAAAAAATTCGTTTTTTGGTACCAGTTAAACTGGGTTTAAACAAACACCTTGTATAACAAATAATTCATTTCTTGGTACTAGTTAGCCCAGGTTAACAACAAATAATTCTTTTTTTGTGACTAGTTAACCTAGGTTTAAAGAAACACATTGTTCAACAAATAATTCATTTCTTGGTACTAGTTAACCTAGCTTAATAACAAATAATTCTTTTTTTGGAATCACTTAACTTAGGTTAAAAACAAAAAATTCGTTTTTTGGTACCAGTTAAACTGGGTTTAAACAAACACCTTGTATAACAAATAATTCATTTCTTGGTACTAGTTAGCCCAGGTTAACAACAAATAATTCTTTTTTTGTGACTAGTTAACCTAGGTTTAAAGAAACACATTGTTCAACAAATAATTCATTTCTTGGTACTAGTTAACCTAGCTTAATAACAAATAATTCTTTTTTTGGAATCACTTAACTTAGGTTAAAAACAAAAAATTCGTTTTTTGGTACCAGTTAAACTGGGTTTAAACAAACACCTTGTATAACAAATAATTCATTTCTTGGTACTAGTTAGCCCAGGTTAACAACAAATAATTCTTTTTTTGTGACTAGTTAACCTAGGTTTAAAGAAACACATTGTTCAACAAATAATTCATTTCTTGGTACTAGTTAACCTAGCTTAATAACAAATAATTCTTTTTTTGGAATCACTTAACTTAGGTTAAAAACAAAAAATTCGTTTTTTGGTACCAGTTAAACTGGGTTTAAACAAACACCTTGTATAACAAATAATTCATTTCTTGGTACTAGTTAGCCCAGGTTAACAACAAATAATTCTTTTTTTGTGACTAGTTAACCTAGGTTTAAAGAAACACATTGTTCAACAAATAATTCATTTCTTGGTACTAGTTAACCTAGCTTAATAACAAATAATTCTTTTTTTGGAATCACTTAACTTAGGTTAAAAACAAAAAATTCGTTTTTTGGTACCAGTTAAACTGGGTTTAAACAAACACCTTGTATAACAAATAATTCATTTCTTGGTACTAGTTAGCCCAGGTTAACAACAAATAATTCTTTTTTTGTGACTAGTTAACCTAGGTTTAAAGAAACACATTGTTCAACAAATAATTCATTTCTTGGTACTAGTTAACCTAGCTTAATAACAAATAATTCTTTTTTTGGAATCACTTAACTTAGGTTAAAAACAAAAAATTCGTTTTTTGGTACCAGTTAAACTGGGTTTAAACAAACACCTTGTATAACAAATAATTCATTTCTTGGTACTAGTTAGCCCAGGTTAACAACAAATAATTCTTTTTTTGTGACTAGTTAACCTAGGTTTAAAGAAACACATTGTTCAACAAATAATTCATTTCTTGGTACTAGTTAACCTAGCTTAATAACAAATAATTCTTTTTTTGGAATCACTTAACTTAGGTTAAAAACAAAAAATTCGTTTTTTGGTACCAGTTAAACTGGGTTTAAACAAACACCTTGTATAACAAATAATTCATTTCTTGGTACTAGTTAGCCCAGGTTAACAACAAATAATTCTTTTTTTGTGACTAGTTAACCTAGGTTTAAAGAAACACATTGTTCAACAAATAATTGATGTTTTGGTACTAGTTAACCTAGCTTAACAACAAATAATTCTTTTTTTGGTACCAGTTTACCTAGGTTTACAGAAACAAATAATTCTTTTTTGGGCAACAATTAACTTAGGTTAAAAACAAACAATTTATTTTCTGGTACCATTTAACCCAGGTTGAGTGTAACTCCGTGAAGCGCAAATAATTGCGAGACTAAAAAAGCGATGCGGGTACTTTCCCGAGTGGTTCTATTCCGATTTTGTTGACCTTTCGACGACGAGCTTTTGCTAAGTACACGTTTTAAACAGATGCAGTGGTAGTGGGGAAATTGCAGGTAAAGTTATTATTATTTAATGTGGTTGTTCCATTCCACATTGTGCGTCTCATTTCGGTCGACGTGCGTTTTAGACGGTGATTAAAAAGGTGCGTGGTACTAACGAAAAGTACCGTGATTTCCTGGTGCATTTGGATTTTCCAAGATTTTGGGTTTTTCGTACTGGAATAGGTAATTAATTAAGTAAGAATTTGTTAGTTTGGGTGTTGTATAACACCGGGTACTGATTGGGTAGTACTGGATGGTTTTGAGTTGAGTTTTTGTTTAAGAAATTGTGTCATTTTCATGTAAAATAATAATTCCTAGAAAAAGGTGGTTTGCACTATTTTTGTTTAGTTGATCGTATTTTTTTCTGTATTGTTACAAACTAATTATTTTTTATGTAGTATGCTACAGGGTTCTAATTTGAGGCAATTATGGACTTTCGTGTGGATTTTTCAGTTAAAAAACAGTGATTTGTATTACATTTAAGTTTAGAGTAATTCATCAGAAAATGTCTGCTATGTTTTTATTTATTTAATTATTATTTTTTGTGTGGCTAAAAATTTATTATTTTATGTTTAGTAAGACTACAAACTAATATTTTTTAATATTTATTTAATCATATTTTAGTGTATGTGGTTAAAAAAATTATTAATTTTGATGTATCTTCATCAAGCATTACTCAGATTTATATTTTCAGAATATTTATTTATTATTACCTTGTATGAACTTATAACTGCATTTCCTAGGATTTCCCATAAATTTATTGACAAAATAAAAACTGTTTACGCCGATTATTGATGACGCTGATCAAAATATAAATACTTGGAATACAATTATTTTACATGAAATTGTTACAATTACAATTTTATATTTATAAATAGTTTTTAGATTAAAAAGTGTTTCAAGAATGAAATCGCTTATTTTTTATTTCTCCTTCTATTTAATTAAAATTGAAAAAAAATGAGATTTTCAAAATTAAACATAAAAATTTGTAGAGATAATTTTCAAAGTTGCTTCTGAGACATTTCAATTTTTTTAAAGTATTGTTTAGTAGACTAGAGTAAGAAATGTGGTTAATGAATATTTAACACATTTAGTCGTCATAATGAAATTTTGCGACAAATTCCCGTTATTTATGAGCCGCATTATTCATGAATATGAGACAATCGATGTTGTCCAAATTTTTAGAAAACATAATAAAAAAAATTGCAAGTGAAACTGAAAATGGTTGGATGATTTCAAAAACAAAAGTCGCTTAATTTTATATAATAGAAATTTAAATCAAGTTTGTGTAGAATTTTTTCGAAATAGTCAAATTAGAAGCAGATGTGGTAAAGCAAAAAAATCCAATATTTCCCCTTCTTTTTGTAAAACGTTTATAAACAATTTTGCAAGAAAATATTTGGAACAATGAGAAGACGCAAAAATCAAAAATATTATAACATTATGTGAAAATAAAATATTGTAATTCGAGTTTGTTGAGCTCATTTTGGGTGCACCTCGAGCGGCACAATGTGAATGAATGAATGAATGAATGGGAGCCCGACACGACCAGAGCCACTTCAAAAGTTGTGGTGAAAAAAGAAATCCAACACTTCTTTCATTTTCTAAAACAATTGAAAATAAATTCCTCACAAAATATTCATTATTCGTTCTTCTAAACCACTCTCTTTTAATTTTTTCCATGCGTCTTTCTTAGTGGTTTCTGTTACTTTATTTTTAATTTTGTTTGTTTTAGGTTATTTTTGCCTTTCTAAACTTGTTTGTTTTTCTATATTTTCCGAAATACTTTAGAAGAGTTACAAAGAGTTAATATTAAAAAAGATAAATTTCGAGTAAGAATATGTTCTCAAAAAGAATCTAGAAAAGAATAAAACAGAAAAATATTAAAAGGAGAAGAAGTACAATTCAAGAATTTGAAGAATAAATCTAAAGAAATGAATCCTTGACTTTTTAGTCTTAAGAAGGAGGGAATTATATGGACCTACACTTTTTGCACACTTTGTATAAATTATGTCTTTACGGCTTTGTATTCTCTCTTATCTTTTTTGTTTAATTTGTATTTGTATTTACATCCCCTTTTTTAGACTTTAATAGTTTTCATAACTTTTGTTTAGTAATTTTATAACTTTTAAAAATACATTTTTTCAAAAGGAATTTACAATTAGAATAAATATAATTGAGTATTTTCCCTCTTAATGATTCTTCAAGAGGACTTATAATTTCTTTTAATATTTCATTTGTAATGACGCCTTTCAAGACTTTATCAATTTCTGCTCTTTGTGAGTTTATCCGAAGTTTGCTTTTTTTTGTGTTTCCACTGTATTAAATTCATTTTGGCTGCAGCGTCACAATGTTTCGAAGTGAATGGGAGCCCGGCACGACCAGAGCCATTTCAACAATTATGGTTAAGAGAGAAATCTAACACTTCTTTTATTTTCTAAATCACTTTAGATCAAATTTTACCAATAAATATTCCTTTATCCTTCTAAAGTATTCTTCTTTAATTTTTTCCACGTGTCTTTCTGAGTATTTTTTATTCTTATATTTCTAATTTTGGTTGCTTTATGCGATTTTTGCGTTTTAAAACATGTTTGTTTTTCAATATTTTCTTAAATACGATTTCTCGTCATTTTCTTTCTTGCCATGTTTATTTTTCCCTTACATGCGTTTTTAATTTATCATTAAAAATTGGATGGATCTTTTCGTATTATTAAAAAATACTTTTAGTGAGATTTTGGTTGCACCCAAAACTGGAGTCCATGTTACCAAATAATTTGTTAATTATCGCAAAATGTTTATCAATTATAATTTATATTTTTAATATTTTCGCAAAACTGTCCTAAAAACCCATTTTTAACTATTTGCAAAGTTGCATAAATCTTCAACGGATACTCTTAATCAAACAAAATCAGATAATCGCAATCTTTTTGTAAATTACTTCTGAAATAAATGAGAAATCATAATCTTTTGTTTTTTGACATTGAATAAAATTTTTGGCACAAGTGGGACTGATTAGGAAATTTATTACTTCATTTGCAATTACTTTTTGAATTTGAATTCGATTCATTTTTAATTATTTGCGAAATTATCCGAAATTTCCCTTTTTTTATCAATTTCGACTGTGTTATTATTATTATAAAAACTTTTTCTAAAACAATCACAAAGCAATGACCTTAACTTCCTATTTTGTTAAACAAAACATTTTTATTACGTTCAATAAGAAAAAATGCATAAATTATAACCAGTAATATTTAACCGTTATAATTATAATCTAGAAAAACACATAATGAAAAAAAATTCAGTTAGTTTAACCCAAATCAAAATATATCTTCAAAAATGAATCATAATGAATGCAATTTATATCCATTACAATCCAAAATTGAAAAGTTCAATATAACAAATTAAATTAAATAAAAAAAATATTAATCTCAAAACTGGTTTTAATCTTATGGAAATTACAAATAAATTCTGAACTCAAGAATGCAGTTTTAACAAACAACGCATCAAGAAACTAAAAAACATAAACATATTTTTTTAAACAAATTCCTTACTCTCAATTTAAAAATAATTTTTATAGACAAATTTTATTAAAACTGTTCCTCGAATTTATTGTAAAACTTCACCCACAAAACCCACCCTTAAACTTTTTTTGTGTCCGAAACGTTGATATTAAATAAAAAAAAATCCGCGACAAATAATTCATAAAAAAGAAAACCATTCCCGAAATTTAAAAAAAAGTATTTAAATATTCGAAAAAATCGAAGGACCACAAAAAAAGGCGTATAATAAAAATAAAGACCATTGTCGAGCTTCTTAAATATTCTTTTAAAATTAATTTCCAAATCATGAATAATATTAAAAGCTAATTAGATTTTATAGTTTACAAAAAATTGTCCAAAAATAACGAACAACCGCTAAAAAATCCAAAAAAACTGTTTTCGAATTTTTCAAAAATGTAATAAAGTGTTTTCACATCAAATTTTAAAACAAAGTTGCAATTTATTGGACTAATGCTAAATTAATAAACAAAGTCTTTAATTCTTGAAGTTGCAAACTTGCATGTAAATAAACAATTGTCAGACTTTAATTAAAATTTTAAACAAAGGGAGATGTACGAAACTAATATTTTTTTCTTAAATTTAAATTTAGTATTTTCTTGTATGCTTTTAAAATATTTTCAATTTTGTTTCATCTAGTAAAATACATAAATCAGGAACATTTTGACAAATTTATTCTAAAAAAGAAAATGTTCGATAACACAAAGTTCTTTATAAAAACCATTAAATGTACCATTTTTTCTTACTAATTAAAAATTGAAGAAATTATTTACAAGTGTAAAAAAAATTATTACAATTTTAATTACTAGACGAATAATTTCATAAATAAAATAGTGTAGACCAAATAAATAATACGGATAGAATTTTATTTTTTGCTTTTAAACGGTTTTCCACGGTGCCTGAAGTAAATATATCAAACTATTTTGTACAATTTTGATCAAGAAAAAAGTCTTAATTTTCCTCTAATTACTATCATTTTACCTCTAACAACAATTTTATTCGATACTTGCATTTAAATGATTCTGTGTAATTATTGAAGAATGCTGATTCCTATCGTTCTTACACATTTCTCTTTAATGCATTAATAATTATAATTATGCTTACTTGTTTGTAGAATCCATTAAGTCGTTAATGGGATAATTAACAATTAAAACGGTCCTAATATTAAATAAAAATAATTTCCTACATAACAACCACACTGTAACAAAATTTATTACAGGGTGTATCTTTCGATTTTGATATATTTTATATGCTGATGAAATTAGAATAAAAAATAAAAGTTGAAAACATTTTCGTTGCAAACAATCAAAAATAAAGCATAGAATTAATTGTAAGCAATATGTAAATTTCATATTGTTCTTTAAACAATAGTGTTTGCAACTGAATTTGTTTAGACGACCTCAATTATCCAAAAAGCTGAAAATATTATTATCGGGGTAAATAAAAAATCACAGAAAGTATAATTTGGAGAATAAAAAGAGTGAATTTGAATATTATTATTATTATTATGATTATTATTATTATTAACTAATTGCAATGTTTGAAATGGAAGAAGATATGAGTAGAAAGATCCTCGTATTGAAAATTTTTTTACTGAATAAATCCAATTTCTTCTTAATCAAAGAAAGAACAACTCCCATAAAGAAGAAGTAAAGGAAATGATAACACAACTAAAAAATAATAAAAATGCAGAAGAGAACAGAATCATTTAATTTTAAGACTAAGGAAGAAGAGGAATTAACTAAACTTAAAAAAAATAAGACCGTATGTGAAAATGACTGTTGCTGTTGAAATTAATAAAATAGTGAAAGAAGTTAACAACAAATTTTACACTAAAAATAACACAAAACAATAGTTACGAACAAAATCTGAGTCTTCAAATGCTTTTTATAGATTTCAAGTAATCTTGATACTATTTTCTGAAAAAAAATCCAAGTAGCTATGAAGAAATTAAATATATAAAAGAAGCTAATAAAGCTGAGGATAATGACATTAGTAAAAAAGAATTAAACAATTTTAGTGATTGAATAGCAAAGATTAAAGCAAAAAACACCCACTGTTGATTTATTTAATCTGCTTCTGGAACTCTTTATTGAAAAAATAGAATACAAACCAGGAGATAATAACATGGAAGCAGATGACATTGTCTTATTAAGAGTTACAAAGTATAGTTGAAAAGTTTCAAAAAATTGCGAAATAATACGACTTAAGGATAAAGGAATAGGAAATATAATAAAAATGAGAACAGATGCAACAAAAGAAAACAAAATGAAAAATGAACGATTGGAACACCTTGAAGTATTTTGGAATAACATTAATAAATAAAATGGATACTAAAAACGAACAGATAACTAATATGGATAAAAAATATATAAATATGGAAAAGAAAAGTGGAGAAATAAAATGGATGAAAACGAAAGGCGATAAATAAAAATTAAAATCAAACCAGAGATATTTGGTTAGAATTGATTATTGTAACTCACCTGCTTTTAAATAAAAATGTTGACTTGTAACTAACTAAAAGTTCCCACTTGTAATTTCAAATTTTAACACAGAAATTTAATACTGAAACGAGATTCATAATATTGAATTAAAAATTATAATTGTTGTTTGTAACACAAAATTTTGTAACAACTCTATTTCCTGCTTTTAAATGATAATTTTAATTTTTAACTTCAAATTCCGACTTTAAATTCCTAATTTGAAGTGAGAAATTTATCCCTGATGCGAGATTTATAAATTTTCAATAAAAAATTAAATGTATTGCTTGTAGCTGAAAATTCCGACTTGTAACAACTTTGTTTCCTGCTTTTAAATGGTAATTTTAATTTTTAACTTTAATTTTCGACTTGTAGCTTCAAATTCCAACTTGAAATTCCTAATTTTAACTGACAAATTTAACACTGATTTATAAATGAATTTCAAATTATAACTTTGGCTTGTAGCACAAAATTCCGACTTGTAACAACTTTGTTTCCTGCTTTTAAATGATAATTTTAATTTTTAACTTTAATTTCCGACTTCAAATTACAATATAAAATTCCTAATTTGCATTGAGAAATTTATCCTTGACGCGAGATTTATAAATGTTGAATTATAAATTAAAATTATTGCTTGTGGCTCAAAATTCCTACTTGCAACAACTTTGTTTCCTGCTTTTAAATGATAATTTTAATTTTTAACTTGAAATTCCAAATTTTCACTGAGAAATTTAACGCTAACACAAAATGTATAATAAATGAAACTTAAAATTAGAATTCTTACTTTTTAACTCAAAATTCCGTCTTGTAAAATTGTGTTTTCCACTTTAAAACGACAATTTTAATGGTAATTTCAAATTACTACGTGAAATTCGTCTTTTAACTCCAAAATTTAACCCTGTTGCGAAATTTTTTGATTATTAAATTAGAAACTGTAATTTGTGCTTATAATCCAAAATTTCCACTTGTAATTTTAAGTTTCCAGATTCTAAATGACAAATTTGAATTGTTATTTTAAATCCCGGCTTGTAATTTCAAATTCAGACTTGTGAATTCAAATCTCGACTTAAAATTCTAAATATCAACTCAGAAATTTAACATTATTGGGATATTCAAGAATGGAAGATTATGAAGATATAAAAAGAGCTCTATTAAAAATGAAAATGGGGTAAAAGTAGTAAAACAAGGTAAATAAGAATTAGAAATAAGAAACTGATAACGAAGAAACAAAATAAATGGAAAAATTGAAACCCGAGATATTGATGAGCTTTTTTTAACATATTTTGATCCAAAGATTATTTTTTCTTGTTATATAAATGGCTCACCATGTATAATTATTATACTGAAGATTAAAAAAAAATATTAATATTATATTTAGGTGTCGCTATACAAATTGCTGCTCTCATTATTCTAACTATAATCATTAATATTCTTATTAGTATACTTAATATTATTATTATTATTATTATTATTTGTATCATTATTTTCATCACTATTATTTTGTTTAGTATTAAAATTTCTGGAATCCTTATGTTATTACTATAATTGCGAAGATCCTTAATCGCTGGTATTATTAAAATTATAACTATAACTAGTGTTATTAATATGGAATTTTAGGTAAACACACATTAAGAGAAAAACAATCTCATAATTTAACTTGTTTACAATTTTAATAACACTATAATCTAATATTACGACTTAAAATTAGAGAATATTAAAGTTTTTTTAGCATTAAAATCTGATCATCATTATCTTAATAATATTTGAATCTACTGTAAGTATTGTTCCATTTTTTTTTTCCTCCAGTTTTTGTAAATCTTGTCATACCAATATTTTCTTGCTCTATTAATGATTTTTCTTTCTCGTTCTTCTAAGTAGTACCATTATCGACAATTATTCACTTTTTATTGATTTTCCCAAATTTGTCACTTAAAGGTTTTTCTTCGTGAGGAAACCACCCATTTTATAAATTTTCCACGTGTTAAAGAGAACTTTTTGGGGCTTAATACCGTGGGGCCGGTCCTGCTTTAGCCTCATGAGTTATTAGTTTTTTTTCTGATCTATTTGAGTCCGTAGTTATTCTTGAACTTGCGCAACGTACGAAGGTCAATGCCACTTTCAATAATTAAATTTCGGCTACCGACTGACATAAACAAATTGAGAAATTTGTTGGATTTATCGAACAGACAACCACACTGTGATGGAAAAAATAAAAAATTTAAAACTAATAAAGAGAAATAAAATATGTTATTGTAGAACATTAAATAACACATGAGCAGAGTAAACAGTTGCTTAAGAACACGCAATTTTTAATTTTTAAAAGCAAAAATGTAAAAATGAAAAATTAATATATGCTTAAATATATACGCTAAAAAAATTGCTTAGGGCCTCTCAAGGACTTAATCCGGCCTTGATTATTTATGTTTTTCGAATAACTTTGTTTATTTTTTTAAACAGCATTCTTCTCTTCAGGATCTATTTTTTTAAGTTTATATCATTAAAACCAGTTTTGAGAGATTCATAATCAATTCGTCCTTTAGATTTTATTTTTTTTTTTAGTTTGATTTATTCGTTATATCGAACTCTTTAATTTTGGATTGTAATGCATATACATTGTATTCATGTATGAAGATGTATTTTGATTCGGGTTAAACAAACTGAATTTTTGAACAGTTTTCGGTGTTTTTTTTACTTTTTTTTATATTACACACCTAAAATTATTTATAATTTATTTATTTTTTCTTATTGAACTTAACAAATACTTTTAGTTTAACAAAATAGAAATGTTACTGTTTGGTGATTGTTTTAGTATAAGTAATAATAATAATAATAATAATAATAATAATAATAATAATAATGATAATAATAACCCAATAAAAAAGGCAAATTTAGGATAAATTCACAAAGAACTATAAATTGGTACAAACGTAAATGCAAATAAAGTAATAAATTTCCCAATCGGTCCCACTTGTGCCAAAAATTTTATTCAATGTCAAAAAACAAAAGATTATGATTTCTCATTTATTTCAGAAGTAATTTACAAAAAGATTGCGATTATCTGATTTTGTTTGATTAAGAGTATCCGTTGAAGATTTATGCAACTTTGCAAATAGTTAAAAATGGGTTTTTAGGACAGTTTTGCGAAAATATTAAAAATATAAATTATAATTGATAAACATTTTGCGATAATTAACAAATTATTTGGTAACATGGACTCCAGTTTTGGGTGCAACCAAAATCTCACTAAAAGTATTTTTTAATAATACGAAAAGATCCATCCAATTTTTAATGATAAATTAAAAACGCATGTAAGGGAAAAATAAACATGGCAAGAAAGAAAATGACAAGAAATCGTATTTAAGAAAATACTGAAAAACAAACATGTTTTAAAACGCAAAAATCGCATAAAGCAACCAAAATTAGAAATATAAGAATAAAAAATACTCAGAAAGACACGTGGAAAAAATTAAAGAAGAATACTTTAGAAGGATAAAGGAATATTTATTGGTAAAATTTGATCTAAAGTGATTTAGAAAATAAAAGAAGTGTTAGATTTCTCTCTTAACCATAATTGTTGAAATGGCTCTGGTCGTGCCGGGCTCCCATTCACTTCGAAACATTGTGACGCTGCAGCCAAAATGAATTTAATACAGTGGAAACACAAAAAAAAGCAAACTTCGGATAAACTCACAAAGAGCAGAAATTGATAAAGTCTTGAAAGGCGTCATTACAAATGAAATATTAAAAGAAATTATAAGTCCTCTTGAAGAATCATTAAGAGGGAAAATACTCAATTATATTTATTCTAATTGTAAATTCCTTTTGAAAAAATGTATTTTTAAAAGTTATAAAATTACTAAACAAAAGTTATGAAAACTATTAAAGTCTAAAAAAGGGGATGTAAATACAAATACAAATTAAACAAAAAAGATAAGAGAGAATACAAAGCCGTAAAGACATAATTTATACAAAGTGTGCAAAAAGTGTAGGTCCATATAATTCCCTCCTTCTTAAGACTAAAAAGTCAAGGATTCATTTCTTTAGATTTATTCTTCAAATTCTTGAATTGTACTTCTTCTCCTTTTAATATTTTTCTGTTTTATTCTTTTCTAGATTCTTTTTGAGAACATATTCTTACTCGAAATTTATCTTTTTTAATATTAACTCTTTGTAACTCTTCTAAAGTATTTCGGAAAATATAGAAAAACAAACAAGTTTAGAAAGGCGAAAATAACCTAAAAGAAACAAAATTAAAAATAAAGTAACAGAAACCACTAAGAAAGACGCATGGAAAAAATTAAAAGAGAGTGGTTTAGAAGAACGAATAATGAATATTTTGTGAGGAATTTATTTTCAATTGTTTTAGAAAATGAAAGAAATGTTGGATTTCTTTTTTCACCACAACTTTTGAAGTGGCTCTGGTCGTGTCGGGCTCCCATTCATTCATTCATTCATTCACATTGTGCCGCTCGAGGTGCACCCAAAATGAGCTCAACAAACTCGAATTACAATATTTTATTTTCACATAATGTTATAATATTTTTGATTTTTGCGTCTTCTCATTGTTCCAAATATTTTCTTGCAAAATTGTTTATAAACGTTTTACAAAAAGAAGGGGAAATATTGGACTTTTTTGCTTTACCACATCTGCTTCTAATTTGACTATTTCGAAAAAATTCTACACAAACTTGATTTAAATTTCTATTATATAAAATTAAGCGACTTTTGTTTTTGAAATCATCCAACCATTTTCAGTTTCACTTACAATTTTTTTTATGTTTTCTAAAAATTTGGACAACATCGATTGTCTCATATTCATGAATAATGCGGCTCATAAATAACAGGAATTTGTCGCAAAACTTCATTATGTCTACTGAATTTGTTAAATATTCATTATACATGGAAAATATTAAAATGGGAGTGATTTAAAAAACAAATGAATATTTATTAGTGATTTAGAAAGTGAAAAGAGAATCGAATTTCTTTTTTAATCATAATTTTTGAAATGGCTCTGGTCGTGCCGGGCTCCCAATCACTTCGAAACATTGTGACGCACCTGAAATAAATTTAATACAGAAATAGAGAAAAAAAGCAAATCTCGGATTAACTTTAACTTAAGAGCAGAATTGTTGTGAGCTAAAATTGCATGTTGTAGTAATTTAAGTCACTGTTTTTACAAACATTTGAAATTTTCAATTTTGGTTTATTGTCCCAAAGTAGTAACATCATCAATAAGAAATTTTAGTTTTTTTGTCGAAAAATCCCGATTTTTTTCATTATTAATCTTGATTTTTTTTACCAAATATCTTTTCATATTTTAAATAATGTCTTGTGGGTTTGTTCTAATTCCCAATTCTGTAAGAATTATTCCCAAGTTGAATGTCTATTTTTACCTGACTATAATGATTTAAACCTTGATTTTTTTCACAGTGTGATAAAAAAGAAATGACCTTCAATTTCCCTTTCGTAGTCAAGAAAAAGGTAAAATGCATTCGACGACAGTGGCGTCTCAAACAACAATTTTTAATAAGTCCCACTTATACGATAATACTTATATATAATGTTTTTTGTTCTTTTTGTGAGTGATCTTTAATTTTATAAATAAAATAATTGAATTGAATTTGCGTAAAATCTTGTATCTCAATATTTTTAAAAATTTGGATGTTTTGTAAAATTTTTGTTCAAAACTCGAGATTCTGCAAATTTATATTTCAAGCTGTGCATGTTTTATAAAAATTTTGCATTTAAACTTAAAGTTTATAACTCGAAATTTTATAAAATGTCAACTCAAGTAGTACAATCTTAATGTTCGCACTAGACATTTTTCATTTTTTTTAAACTTTGATATTTTCTAAAATCTCTACTGCATCTGGAAAAACCTGGATATTGAACTAGAAAATTTGTTAAATTTTTATATGTAAAGTTCAAGATTTTCAAAATTTTTCATTTCAAACCTCAATTTTAATAAAAACACAAATTTCCAACTTAAAATTTTGTAAAATATCAACTTCAGAGACAAAATCTTGATTTAAAGCTCAAGTTTTTATAAAATAATTTCGATTTTAAATTCAAAATTTTGTAAAACATGAATGTGAAATCTCCATTTCAGTCTTATCAAAATAAACGAAATGTTCTTGAAATCTAACATGTATTGACCTCCTTGTCTGTCCAACATATATTTTATGACAATGCAATTTCTTTTCTACTTTTTCAAGGGTTGCCAAATTTTCTTTTGAATTTTGGATTTTAAATTATTTGACAACTAAACTAAATCTATCTTAGAAAACGTGCTGGTGCTTATTTTCTATTTTTAATCTGTTATATAGGCCGAAATCATTTAATAGTCTGTTGGTTTAACAATTTTTCCAATCAACGAAGCAATTTCCATTAAAAACATCTCCACGAGTAAAAATTAAAAATGAATGCGCGTGGAAAAGTTGTAAATTAAAAAAACCGACGAGCACGTCGATTCTGAAAGAACTGGACCATTAAAAGTGTGTTTTAGGTGCACTACCAAATGGAATTCTTAACTCTTAATGGCCGTAAGGAATTTTACATACAACTTATCTTTATAATTATACTAATTAGGAAAACACCATGTTTTAATGATTAATGCGTTCCTAATAACAATCATTTCTACTTGTCTGATATTAAAATTCAAGAATCTTCTTGCTCTAATTAGAACGATTAGTACTACAGTGACATTTTTATAAAATGTTCCACATTATAACAAGCCGAGGTAGTTGTTTACCTTGGTAGAAATTTTGACCTGACGACCAGATTTCTCAACGTAGACAGAATCGGAAAGACCCAATCCCAATCATATATTAAAAAAAAAAAAAATTGGTTCAATGTACTGACAAGCATACAACTTTTTTTTTCTCAGTTAAAAGCTCACAATCGTATGTATGTTGTGTTTCAAAAATAAATTGAATTTTTTATTTGGTCTTTTTTAAATTAAATGAGTATAAAAAATATATTATCTTGGATAATTAATTTTGAAAAAAAAAATACATAGAAAATGATCAACTGGTTAAATTATAAAAAAAAAGGAACAAAATATCATCTCGCTTATCAGGAAATTATATTTTATAAATAATGAAAACTGTGGCTATTTTTATAAATTATATAATTATTTTAATATTTTTCGTTTCTAATTATCACAGTTTCTATATTTTGATTCTATTTAAATATTATTTTCTATACTATTATCCTTTCTTTACATTTTCGTCTCTTTAACTTTTCTTCTTTTTAATTTCTTAATTTTATTTTTGCACCTTTCAATTTTGCTGTTGACATTTCTCTTATAATTTTCATTAGATTATTGTTTTTCTTTCTTAATTTTGTAAATTCTTATTGACATTTTTCTTACATTTGATCTTTTTTCTTATTTTGTTCTTCAAATTTATTTTCTATTTTCTTATTGTTTCCTTCCACAACTTGCTTTTCTTTTTTTAGATCATTCATGTTGTCTCTAAATTCCTTTTTATTTTAATCCAATTTTTCTCCGAATTCTTTGCTAAATTCTTATTTATTTTGTCTTATTTCATTTCTTTTAAAAAATGTGAGCTTAAATCAAAATTCTTGTAAAATTATGTGTTTTAAATGGAGATTTCTCAAAATCTTGAAATTTTAATATGAATTTTAAAAAATATCGAAATTTGATCAGAATTTTTAGAATATATCGAATTTAAAGTCGGATTTCAGAAAAATTTAGTTTTGATTCTGACATTTTGGAAATTTCGGGATTAAAATTAAAATCGTGCCTCTTGAGCTAATATTTTATAAAATCTCGAGTATTAAATCAAAATTTTGACCCTGGAGTTGATATTTTACAACATTTTTAGTTTAGATTCAGAATTTTTACAAATATTTTATTAAGTCCAGATTTTACAAATTTTTTTATAATCATTACATTTTCGATTCTTTCTTTAACTTTCCTTTTCTCTATTTTCTTAATTTCTTTTCTTATCTTAAATTTTCTTTCTTAATTCTATTGCATCTTCCTATTTTGAATATAACAGAAAGTTTGGCAGTTCCTAAAATGTCGAATATAGTTGGGCAAACAAGAAGGTCGATACATATTAGATTTAAAGAACATTCAGCTCATTACAGATGTAACAACAACTAAATAAATAAAATGCCAATATTTTCCTTTAAATTTTTTGGTCCAAGATGACATTTTCCACGTTTCATCCAACAGAAAAATTTAAATTCTTAGGTTACAATTGGTTTTAATAATATGTTGATGATGCTAACATAATTAACGAAACGCGTTTCGGGTGAAGTATTTTAATTTGGTTTTTAAGTGATTAATAATAAACAATAAATAATAAAACTGCATTTCTCGAGTTGATGTTTTAGAAAATTACATCCTGTATAATTAACTTGTGGTAGACATGATTTGTTTTTCCTTCAACGTATCTATGTACTTAATTAACATCAATTTGCTAGTTAATTGTTAATTACTAAAAACCTTAATTAATTAATAATAGAAAAATCCGAGGAAAACTTTTTTAATTGAATGGTACTTCCGATTTGATAAAATGCAGTTCGTAGTTGAGACATTAAAAGTGAATGTTTTTATTTATAAACTACCTGTTAATTGGACTAATTTTATTACTTTGTACTGTTACCTTCTCGTTTAATAACGGACCAATATTTTTTTATTTTTCATTTCCGCTGCATGTAATTACAAGTACTTTGTTCATGGTGATTAATAAAGAAATATCGTTTCTTAAAATATCTAACAGATTTATTAGAGCTTAATAAGATCGGGCCGAGAATAGAACCCTGTAAGATCCAAGATTAAATGCTGCATAGAAAGAATGAGACTGTGACAAATTGTGACAAAGAAAAAATGCGAACAAAAAAAATAGAAATAAGAGAGAAAGTGATTGAGGAAAATAAATACTTAGAGAGAATTTGACTAAGAAAAGAGGAACTAAAAAAGAACGTGACTAAGAAAGAAAATACTGAAGAATGCAAACAAATAAAGAATAGAACTAAGAAAAAAAGTGATTTAGAAACAATATAACTAAGAAAAACGTAATTAGAAGAAAGTGATTTCTTTTTTAGTCTCATGTTTACTGAAGTAACATTTTTTTCTTATTTCCATTCTTTCTAAGTATCACTGTTCTAGTTCCATAGTCCCATTAATTTTGGTCTAATTTGTCCTTAGTCTATTTCTTTCTAATTCACATTTTTTCTTAGTCCTATTCTCTTTCTTACTCAACTCCAGTTTTTCTTAGTCTTTGTCCCATTATTTTTGAGTCACATTCTCTTTTACTTCCATTCTTCTTAACCAAATTCTTTCTTAGTCTAATTTTTTCTAGATCACATTATTTCCCTTTCTATTTTTTAGACCATTTTTATTAATTATATTTTTTTTAGTTCCATTTTTATTAGTCAAATTATTTTCAAGTAAAACTTATTCTTAGTCATTTGTTTTCCTAGTCCCATAGTTTTTTTGTGCACACTTTTTTAGTTCCATTTATTACTCAAATTCTTTCTTAACCTCATTCTTCTTTCTTAAGCTTTTACATTCTGAGTTTATTTTTTCCTAACCTCATTATTTCTTAACCTTAAACTTTTGTAACCTCATTTTTTCTTAACCTTATTCTTTCTAAACCTTGTTCTTTCATAACCTCATTCTTTCATAACCTCATTCTTTTATAACCTCATTCTTTCATAACCTCATTCTTTCATAACCTCATTCTTTCATAACCTCATTCTTTCTTAACCTCAATCTTTTTTAACATGATTCTTTCTTAAGCTTATCTCATTCTTTCTTAACCTTAATACTTCTTTTTAACCTCATTCTTTGTAAATCACATTATTTCTTAGCCAGTTTCATTCTTAGTGGCATTTTTTTCTTTTATTCTATAAAATTCTAAATTATTGTGATTTATACAATCAAACGGCCTGCGAAGATCACCATTAATCTCAATTAGTTTTTGATTTATTTGAATGAAATTCGTATTAATTAAGTACTATTTAATACTTCTCTTTTCAGGAGATACAAACAAATCGAAAAATGGCTCAAAATAATCCACTTGAGGAACTTGAGGGATCCGATATTAGAGCAGCAGATATGATCGTTCCAGAAGATGACAGTGACATTATCAATTTCTACAGGAGTTCCACAGTGTTCATTACTGGAGCCACAGGCTTTTTAGGAAAATTAGTGATGGAAAAACTACTGAGGGCGTGCGAAGTAAAGAAAATTTACATATTAATCAGGACGAAAAAAGGAAAAGACCCGTTAAAGAGATTTGAAGAACTTTTCGATGAACCAGTAAGTAAAATTAATATCAATAAATAGTCTTTTTTCACTACTTTCTTTATTTGTTTATAGTATCAAAACCCAATTAAGTTTCCAACCAGCTTCTTTTAACTAATAAATCGTTTTTTTTCTTCTTCTTCTTTTAGAGTTTCGAGCCTTTGAAGAGGAAAAACCCGAACTGCTTCCAGAAAGTTCACATTATCGCAGGCGACGTCAGTTTACCAAAATTAGGACTAAGTGACGAAGATATAGAAACTATTAAAACGGAAGTAGAAGTTATTTTTCATTTCGCTGCCACTGTCAGATTCGACGAAAAACTTCGAACCGCAACTTACATAAACGTTCGAGCTGTCAGAGATCTCACGAGAATTGCGAAACAAATGAAAAAATTAAGGGTGAGTTTCTGAGATTTGAATTTTTGAATGAGCGCGTGGAAAAGCTGAATTTTCCGCACTAGGGCGTTATTTTACTCTCAGCATGTACTTCTAAGTCTTATTTTTACTCAGTTCGATTTTGTCTTGGTCCCAATCTTTTTTGAGTCATTCCTTTTTAGATAACTTTTTTTTAATCTCAATTCTTCTAGATAACATTATTTCTTTTGTTCTTTCTTAGAGCATTTTTTCTTACTTTATACAGTTTTTTAATGCGATGAACAAACATTTTTGGAACATTTCGGTTGTTAAGTTGGTAACAGTAATTTTACTAGATGTTTTTCTATCAAGAGTTGATGATTGACTGTGATATTAAATGATTTTTACATTCGATAATTTTTTCAAATTATTGCTTTTTAAGATGATGACGACAGGTGTAAAGTTTAAAAAACGGATAATTGGGACCGTTTTTGAATTTTGAACAGAATGGTTTTATAAAGAATGTAAAAAAAATTTAAAAAGAATTTTGAAGTTCGAACAAGTTCAAACTTGAAATCAGTAAAATTAGAAATATTTGAGTAATGTCACCAAAAAACATTGTAGAACCAAAATTAATGGTGAAACTGACAACTGACCATTATTCAATTTTATTTGATTAAAAAAGAACCATTTAATTTAAAAAAATTATAAAGCATTTTATAAACATTTTGAAAGTCGACCGAGTTCAAAATTAAAGTTAGTAAAATTTGAAATATTTGGTAACAGAAGTAACTAAAAAAAAATGTAGAAGCTAAATCAGAAAAATTCTGCCCCTACCGAGATTCAATTACCAGTTTGTCTCTACCTAATTTTTGTAAAATAAAAAATTCATACGATTTTGTTTGTTTTAAAAGATTTTTTCGTTGAAAGTTTTCAAAATAGTTTTCCAGTGTTTTCTGTTATCGTTGAAGATAAGATCGATTTTTAAATGGATCAACCAAATTTGTTATTTTGTTCCAACGGTTATTTGTGATTTGCGATGTTGTCAAACCTTCAACTAAACTTGTAAATTCGGTCGCTAGAGGTCGAGACGTTGCCATAATTTTTTATAAATGAGATGTACTCGTAGATGGAAATTTTAGGACATAAAATGTTCTGTCCAAAAGGTTTTTGAATTCTGAAGAAGTAATAAGCTAAAAAGGTCTGCAGCATTTAAAAAACTTGACCCTACATTTAATTATAGATTAGAAACATTTAAAATATATTTGCAGGAAGGTGTAGTAATAATAATATAGTAGAAATTATATATATAGTTAAATTTAACATTAAGCATGTATTACAATAATTTCTCTAATTAATGTTTCTAAATTAGAATTACTATTATTTGTAAAAGTATAGCCTATGAAATTGAGTACATGCATTATTACAAATCTAAATATGTCAAAATTGAAAAATAATTTTTCGTGTCATGTACAAGAGTTTAAATTAAATTATTTTTTTATTGAAATTACCAAAAAAATACTTGCTTGGAAAGAAGTTTTACTGATACTTGATAATAATTATACTCAGAAATAATTCGAAAACATGCTCAAAAAAAACCTTTAAAGACATTGTCAATTAATTAAATTTTTATGGAACTTGCATAACCTTAAAAAAGGACAAACATTTTTAAGTGTTTTAAGAGCTATAAAAACAACATTAGTTAAAGTAATTAACTGTAATATGAATGGATTTTATTAAGAAAATACCATTTTCAAGAATTTCCAAGTCTTCACGCTGATGCTGGTCCATAACCCTAATTTCATAGGGAAGATCTTCAAAGTGAATAACAAAACAAAAATTATTTGACCACAACTTGGTACTATTAAATTTTTTATTTACATGCATTAGATTACAAAATATACTGGATGATGCAACAACATGTCTTTATATACCACAGTTTACAAAGTAACGAAGATTCTTCAGAAAAATAAGACCGATTAACAAATATTCTCGACTAGAATCAATTGATTTGTTTCTCACGTATCAGTTCACATATTCGATCTTAGAAAGCCTAAGGAATGCTCATTGCTCATTGCAAAAGAATAAGTAAGTATCGGCGACTGGTTTTTCCATATGCAGCATAAAAATAAAGAAACATATTCGTAAATAAAAGCAGCGGTTATGCAATTTCGGTCCAATGCACTTTACTTCGTTTGAATAATTCAGGTATTTATTATATTAATGAAGTGAACGCTTTTAATATCGATTACGTTAGATTATTTTTTTGTCTCAGCATTTTGACTGATAGGCGTAAACTTTTGGCCACATAACCTACTTTATCAGAATATCTATTCAATATTAGTTAAATTGGATTAAATTATTTGAGACAAAAAATGTTTAATAAATGTCTGTCTCGAATGCAACAGTCACCTCAATTTTTATTAATGTTCAAATATTGCACAATTGAAGGACCAAATGTTCAAAAACTAAGGGACAAAACTGACAAAGTATATTTTTTTCTCTGCGAATTTACTGCACTAAAAAATTCGAAATCTCTTTTTTTTTAAATATCTTCAAATATCAAATAGTGAAGTAATTCTCATTTTTTTAAAAGAATTCCTAACTCGGATTTGAAGAAATTATTTATTAAATATTTTTAATAATTTTAAGTCAAGATTTTATTGAATCTCAATTTTAAACCGAAAATTTAAAAATATCGGAATTTACTTCTAAATATCGACAATAAATTCTGGTGTTTTGATTCAAAATCTCGTCTTTAAAGTTGATGTTTTGATTTTAAAGTCAAAATTTGAATTAATTTCGATTTTAAAGTCGAAATTTTAAAGAAATCACTTTTTTTCTTTAATATCTCAATTGTAAAGCCGCGAATTTCAAATTTTGTTTTTAAAATCAATACTTTAATCAATCCTGCAAAATTATTTGAAAAAATATTTCTGCTTTATTTAAATCTCGACTTTGAGCTCATCATTTTTATGAATTTCAAATTTCATTAAAAAATATTAAAAATGAATTGTTTTTTTTAATTCTCGATAACGCAGTCGAGATTTTAATAAATTTTTATTATAATTTTTTAGGAATCTTATAAAAATATTCGAAAAATATTCCTTTTTTCTAAAAATCTCGACTTTAAGTTGAATATTTTAATGAGTTTCAAATTTCAAGCAAATATATTAAAAATTAATTGATTTTTCTTTAAAACCTCGTTTACGAAATTGAAGTTTTAATTGGAAAGTCCAGATTTTAATGAATTTTATAAAAATATTCCAAAAATTTTCTTTTTTTCCTTAAATCTCGGATTTAAGCTCAATATTTTTATGAGTCTCAAATTCTAATAAAAATCTGAAAAATTAATTGTTTTTCTTTAAGTTCTCGTTTATGAAATCAAAATTTTGATAAATTTTGATTATAAAGTCGAGATTTTAATGAGCCTTTATAAAAATATTTATATAATCTTGTATTTTATTTTAAATATCAACTTTAAGTTCGATATATTAATTAATTGCGATTTTCAAGCCAAAATTATTATTAATTACTAATTATTCTTTAAAAATGATTCTCGATTTTAAAGCAATAACATTCTTCAAGATTTCGATCTCAACTTTAAGGTCCTAGTTTATGAATCTAAATGAATCTAAAAAATCCCAAATTTCGACTTTGATATCCATAAATTTGAATAATCCGTTTTGCACCATTTTATAAAAAGATTTTTTTTTACCTGGAACTAAAATACTAAACTGATTTTCATGCTTAACACTAATGATACTAGGAAGTCTATTAATGATATAAATGTTATTATCTCCTATTTCGCTTCTTAGAATCTGTAATTTTATGTTTTCCAGGATTACCCATTCATAATTTCCTTCTTTATCTTCTTTCATTTATCTTGAGCTTCCTTAAGGTGTTTATATTTCATTAGTAAACACAAAAGTTTTAAACCACTTTCACTTATTAATAGAAATTGAGGTTATGTTATACAAGAAATTTTTCTAATCCAGCAAGTTGTGTTGGCAAAAATAAACGATGTGAACTGTACGTAGGTCTAAATGGAAGAGAGGGTCATAATTGTGATATCTATTTTTAAGTTCTAAAAATTTGACATTTGTTACACCAATTTTTTTTTGCTTTTCACCTCCATCTTCTGTCTTTCCACCACTTTATGTATCAAAAATTTGTCGATTGTCCATCATGGGTGCATCTTTTTTGATTTGTTGTAAAAATATTCAAATACATAATAATTAATTAGGCTACTTTTCTAAATTTTCAGGCGCTTCTTCACATTTCAACGGCTTTCTCGAATTGTGTTCACAGTACAATCGAAGAAAAATTCTATGAGCCCCCGATGTCTGCAGAAAAATTAATAAGTTTAGTGGACTGCTTGGACGATACTAAATTAGACGCCATTACACCAACGTAAGTCCACAAAACCTTCCTAATACAAATAAATGTTGAGTAAAGTTAATATTATCTTTTAGTTTATTAGGAGATTTTCCAAATACCTACGCTTTCACGAAATGTATAGCTGAAAGTATCCTGAAAACTGAAGGCCATAATTTACCAATAGGAATGCAGAGACCTTCGATAGGTGAGTTTTTAGAATTATGAATAAGTTATCTAAATTTGTACCAAATCCAATGTTAGGAGGCTCAAGGAAATTAAAAGTGTAAAAATATGATGGAAGTTCAAATTCCGATTCCAAAATCGAGACCAGGGGAGACCTAATTGGACAATAAAAAGAAGATCGTACAGGAAACTGTAATATTTGAACTTCTGCTATTTCCAATACTCAACGTTTGTCCTATGAAGTTGTCCAAAATTTGACTCAATCATCAACTGGTATCTCTTCGGCTTTTCTCGAGTAAGACTATTATCAAGATTATCAAGAAGAAATAAAGGCTGTCTTTCATTTTAAAGTTGTCAATGATTTTGCAGAGCCAGTGGTACAGTTGAACACCAGATTTCTTAAGATAAACCGACTGACCCATGAAGAAGAGCCAATGGTACAGTTGATAACTAGATTTTTAAAGGGAAACCAGTTAACTCATGATGAAGAGCAAAGATAGCTCTTTTCAATAACTGTAACGGAAGATCACAAACAAAATAAGTTGTAATAACTTAGTTACACACATTTTGAACTATCTATGGTTACATTAAGATAGTTGAAAAGTAAAATTCTTGTACATCCGTATTCCTTACTGGCAATATAATATTTTGGCACATTTTCGATTTTTGTTACTTGATCCTGACCATTGAGACAACTTTGTATAACTTTTATTCTATGATCATTTTTGCCAGATTAATATTTTGGCCTCCTGCATGACCTTGTCCCAATTATTTCCACCAAGTTCTCGAAATATTTTTTTTAAATGGAACCACCCTCCATGATTTTTTTTTTACTTTCATTATTCTGAAGGCATCTACTCCAACGTGTTTATTTGTTTATAAAAAAAACCTTAAATCTGTTTTTTTTAGTTATCGCGACTGCAAAAGAACCAGTGGCTGGTTGGGTAGACAATATCTATGGTGCAACGGGGGTACTTCTTGGTGTAGCTGTTGGTTTGCTGAGGGTTCTTCATGGTAAATCGAGCAACCATGCTGATATGGTTCCTGCAGACTACGTTATAAATAATGCATTAGCTGCTGGTTGGGATATTGCTACTCTTAAGTAAGGAATTTAGGTTATTCCTGGTAGTAAATCAAAAATCAACAATTCAATAAAGATTACATTAATATACTCGTATTTATATAATGGAGTTTATTGGAGGAATGTTGGGAAGTTAGAAAGAGCTGAACTTTCGAAAATTTTGTTTTGAAATAAATAATAATTTGAAGTAGGTTGTCCTTAGTCCTCTAATGTGTTATAGTGGATTAATTCATTAAAGCTCTAAAATCGTACCACACAGCAATTTTTGTTAATGAAATATTTGATTCACAAGTAATTAAAAACATTAAAAAACTTAAAAAAATTAAACAAAAAAAACAAATTAGTTTTCCTATTTTTTAAATAATGTTTACCTTTATTGTTCATCTAAATTTTCAAACTTGCTTTATACGAGTATATTATGTACAACTAAGGTACCCACACATTTACTCATTCTATAATCCATTTGTTATCAGTAATAATTATTATTGAACCATCAGAGAGAACATTATAGAAACCTCAGCAAACTAAAAACTCTATTGATCTTCCTCCAATAGACGAAAAATAACATTTTATTACCAAATATATTACTAAATTATATTTTTCTTACAGATCTATAAACGACAATAAAGAAGTTCAAGACAAAAATAGCAGGGAAGAACAATTCGAAAACGAAATACCAATTTATAACTTCGTTAGCACCCCCGAAAGACCGTTGACTTGGGGTGAGTACAAATATTATAAAAATAACTTACCAATATCATTAGCATCGTGAAGGGTTAATAAAAATTATTAAATTATTCAACAAACGGCAGCCTTCAACGTGTCCCAAAAGGAGTGAAGTAAGAGACAAGTTCAGTAACAATTACAAATTAATAAAGATAAACAAAAGGAGCCCAACAAATACTAACAAGTATACAAAAAAGGATTTTTTCCAGGGGATGCTCTTGAGGGGACTCATGGCTATTAGTGCAATTAGGCACTAGGTAAACATTACCGTCTTTTAATTTTTAATTATTTTTCCTATATTCTATTTGTTGTCGTCCTTTTGGACGGTGTTTTCATGGTCGTCTCTTCTGATGTTAACTCGTCTGTTTACTTGTCCAATATATGCTTTATTATAATCCACACAATGAACTTATTACAAACATCTTGGTTTGTGTTTTTAAGTAAACTGCTAATTTTCTTGTCTGTTGTGAATGTGATTTCGATGTTTCGTAGAATTTTGGCTACTCTAACTGTAGTGTCTTTTATATAAAATAAGTTGATGGTTTTTTACTAAAGCCATTCTGTTGTAGTTCGTTGTAGAATTTTTGCTGGTGTTTTTTTTTTTACCAAAGGCTTCATCTACATCTAAGTCAAATATTGATACATACTCTTGCAGACACTGTGCTTTATTAAAACTTTTTCTGTTTTAGATATGTTCCAGGAACTAAGCACGAAACACTGTTTGCAAATACCATCAGAAAAATGTATTTGGCACAGTTACTTTACGATGAAAGAATCCCGATGGGTGTACTTAATAATGCAATTTTTATTGCATACTATTCCAGCTTACATCGTAGATTTTATAGCTATATGTATTGGAAAAAAACCACAGTAAGAATACAAAAACATAGATAAATATATAAAATAGTAGGCTTTTAGCAATTTTAAAAACACCTGCTGCTATGTAGTGATTATTTTCTTGAATCGTTTTGCTTAACAAATTAATTTTTATCCTTAAACATTTCTATGAATTTACTCATTCTTAATGTTCAAATTATAAGTAGTATTTACTAAATAATAAATATTTACTACCATTACTAATATAACACCAACTAGTATGTATAACCACGGGTTAGTTATAGTGTTGTTCATGATGACTGACTACTAATGGATGAATGAGGCTTAACAAGTTACTAATAACTACTTAATTAATTTTCTTTAGTTTAACAACTTTTTAACACAGATTTCTGCACAATTTCTAATTTTAAATGGTAAGTACAACTTTTAAATATGCACTTAATAATACACATCCTATATCTAACATATTTTATAGTTTAGAATATTTTGGCAATGAAAAGTAACAATAATAGTTTAATAATTCAATAAAATATTTTAATATTTAAGTATATCTTACGAATACAGTTTCGCTGTTGAATGAAAATGAAAATTAAACTTTGCCAGTTTCAACGATAAAGTCATCTTGCTTTTTATTTGTTTCGTTATTGACAAAAAATTAGTAAAGTATTTCCCAAAATCACAAATCAAAAGAAGGAGACTTCAAAATACATAATTTGAACCAAAATTGTCTAGAAAATTATTTAGTGAACACAATATTTTCAAGCGATTGGGAGCCAGGCACGACCAGAGCCTTTTCATTGAAATTGAAAAATTGTGTATGTAAAAATTGTAAACATTTTTTTAGATACTTGACCAATAATTAATAGAGAAAAATAAATAGAGAACTAGTGAGTAGACGGAAAACATTTATTATCCCCCAAGTGAAATATTTTTGAGAATATTCTTTGATATCGGAGAAAATTGTGTTATGTCAAACTATTTTTGTGATGCGTTATTTGAAAGAAATAATATAAATTATTTGATTAGTTTTTATTTCAGTTAAACAATTATATTTGTTATTCGTCTAATTATTTTTATTTGAACAATTTTATTTGGAACAGTTTCAACTATTATTGTTACTTTAAACTTCTAGCAGGTAACTAGAAATATGCTTTATTAGATATTAGATAACACCAACGAAGTTAATTAGAAACTGATTTTTTAGATTGGTTAAAGGTTACCAAAAAATCAACAAATTCGCCGAAGTCCTCTCATATTTCTGCCGGAGACAGTGGACCTTCGACAACAACAACACTCAATCCTTGTGGCGCAAGTTGAAGAAGCAGGACCAGGAATTGTTCGAATTTACAATGAAATCCCTGGATTGGGATCTTTATTTCCACACTTACACGAGAGGAGGTCGGGTTTACGTTATGAAAGATCCTCTGGATACAATTCCAGAAGGAAAAGTTAAATATATGAAGCTAATGATTGCACATTACACGCTTATGACCATTTTGGTGGTAGCTTTTTTTAAAATTATTATGGTATTATATGGACTTATTTTTTAATATTCTATAAATATATTAATAGTGTGTTTGTTTTTTTAAATATTTTTTTTGTAGAGATATTCCTTTCCTATTATCGCTCCTCTACTGTATTGTGATACTGACGGTACTATTATACAACGTTACAATGTTATTTGAACTTTTGGGGAAAAACCTGAGACAGGTCGATTTTAATTATTATTACGCCCTCCTTTCACTCCCCCCGAAAATTTTTAATGAGAAAAGGGGTCATGTATACCTCTTTTGAAAGGGATTTTAATTCAGCAATATACAGGTTTTTAAATTTGATGTACGCGTAACTAAGAAAAAGTCCTGAAGTATATAAAATATTCTACGAGAATTCAAAGTTCGCATTGTTTAATGTCAAGAAGTAAATATATACCACTTTAAACACCTAATATAATTTTAAAATAAATTAGAAAATTCGAGTACAGTCTAAATTATGTGTTTCTATACTTTTGAAGTGGAGACATTATTAAAATTTTACATTTTTAAAATCAATTTTCTCAGTTATAAATGCACCAAATTTAAAAACCTGAATATTCCTGAACAGAGAGAATTAAAAATGTTCAGGGGCGTCGTCATAATTCAGAGGGGGTGAAATATTTAGATCTCACTGTACATCTATCCTACTATCTGAGTTTTGAACCATTTAAACATACAAACAACAAAATACTGCACTCGGTACAGGTTTTATTAACTATATTAGCATTATCAGGAAATGATACACTTGTAATTATCTTCTGATGACGCAAAATATTGAACAAAACAAGTTAAATGATTCAGAATCCATGGAATTCCATCTTTCCTTTAACCAAATATAAACATTTTTAAAATCTATTGATACAAGCGCTTTAAGGTGAAAAATATTACTTCAATAATTGTAAATTTATGTCCATACTTTGTTTTTTTATGATCCGTGATAGGCATGTATAAAAAAAAGCCAACAATGTAACTGTTATCATTAATATAATATTAAGAATGTTCAGAGCCTAATGAATTGAATTTGCAATGATAACTAGTGAAAAAATATGTAGATTTTTTTATATTTTTTATTAATGTGGACTGGTGAAGTTGTTGGTTGGATTGAAGATGATGTTATCTAATTAAATTTGGGTTTATTAACCCTCCACAGTATAATAAACGGTTATATTAATAGAAAACTTACAAGTTTTCAACAGGTCTCCTCTTATATACTTTTCTTTTTTCTCCTTCATTAATATTCTATATTTCGCTTTTATAAATATTTCGTCATTGATTTCTTCGACAATATTTACATTTTCTCAGTAACCTTATTCAATATTCCATTAGTTCCTTTCATTTACAGTTATTTTGTAGCAAAATTATACTTGTTTATTTTTCTCTTTCTATATATATTTTTTTGTCTTTCAGTTTATATTTATTCCTTATTATTATCTCTTCCTCTTCCCAATTTGAAAATGAATACACGTGTGCAGTTTAAGAAGGAGAATATTGTCTATCTTGGGCCACTAGAAGAGCTCATTTAATTAAAATCTCTTGGTGGTTTAGTTTTAATTTTTAATAAACTGCAAATTTACAATGTGCTACTTAAAACTATAAATAAATAAATAAATATGTTGAATTATTATACGAGAAGTGAATTCAAATAAAATATTTTACAAAGTGATGTTCAGTTCCAAGAAAATTTTCTACAAATTTCAAGCCAGAACGAAAACAGATCAAAATCGCAAAAATCTTATTATTGTGTTTTATTTTATAGTTACCCAACTGGTCGATTGTTTTTTACCAAGATGATTTGAAAATGTTCATTTCTCTGGTTTTTCTTGTTAGGTTCTCTTTAAAGAGAAGAAAATAGACTTTGTGCATTCAAAAAAGGAAAAACTAATTTCTATTCCCTTATTTTTAAGAATAGTAATTCACAGGGTAAAATTTATTACAGACATCGGAATTGCCAACTTTATTAAATAAATTTCACTGTTAATTATTGGCAACCAGAATTATAAACTTAAGTATTAAAGGTTCCGTCAAAAAGCATAAACTCTGTGGTTCCGTTATTTATTTGAAGTGATCCTGTTATATCCATAATAGCTATTTTAGATTTGTGAATATAGTTTAATATTTTTTCTATTCCCTCACTTTTAAAAATAGTGTTCCCCTAGGTAAAATTTACTGCAGAAATCGGAATTGCCAACTTTATTAAATAAATTTCACCCTTAAATCGGCAACCAGTATTACAAACTTAAGTATTATTTTATTATATTATTAAGTATTTATTTTAAAGTGATAAGAAACAATTATTGCCAACTTTCTTCAACAAATTTCACTGCTAATTATAGACAACCAGTAATACAAACTTACGTAATATGAGTTACATAAATGGGACTATTATATCCATAATATCTGTTTTAGAATGGTGAAAATTTATGGAAAAGTTGCCAAATTCGCCGAACTCTTTAAGTACTACTTAAGTCAAGAATGGACATTTGTTAACAACAATACTGTCTCGCTCTACAACAGGTTGAAACCTCAAGATAGAGAAACATTCGCATTTAGTATGAAACTTTTAAACTGGGATCTTTTCTGGTACACTTACGCTAGAGGATTAAGAGCGTATATTATGAATGACCCACTTGATACTGTACCTCAAGGTCGAAAATGGTATATCAAGTTGTTTATTGCCCACTACACGTTGCTCGCCATTATTGCTTTGGTATTTATTAAACTCGTATTTTTTGTTGTAGGAATTTTTTTACTAAATAAATGAGTTTTTTAAGTTTTTTTGTTGTAAAACTATTCATAGAAATTTAGGTTGTTTTCTTGTTATTTTTATATGAAAATGTTTTTTAAAAAATGTTAGATTTTTATAAATTAAATTCAAAACATTTAATATGGAAAAACTACGAAATTTTCTTTTTGTTCAATAAAAATAAAATAAAAATGAAAATTTACAATTAGTTTCTAGTATAGGAGCTTTTTTTTTGAAGAACATGTTGGAAAACATTTTTTTGGTTCTAAAATAGTAAGATTTTTTTTAAGAAAAATTATCAATGATACTGAATACACTTTTTTAGTTTCCATTGTAGTAGGAATTTATTTAAGAAACGTGATTAAAAAAATGCTAGAAATCTTTATATTTTCTAGTACAACAGGATTTTTTGAATAAATTTAAAAAAAATACATTGAAATACTTTTTCATATCACTTTAAGACACCGAAGAAAAATTGTTGGAAATATTTTTTAGATTTTAGAATATCAGGTTTTTTTGAAAAAAAAAAATGACCAAGGATACTGGAAACACATTTTTAGTTTCTATTGTAGCACGATTTTTTCTTAAGAAAAGTGTTAAAAAATGCTAGAAACATTTTTTTTTATTCTAGTATAGCAGGGTATTTTATAGTGAATTTTAAAACACCGGTTAAAAATACTTTTTTTTTTAGTTTTGGTCATAAGAGGACTTTTTTAAGAAAATCATAAAAAAAATATTGTAAATATATTTTAGTTTCTAGTAGAGAAGGAATTTTTTAGGAAAAATAATCAAGGAAGACCATTGAATACATTTTTTTATTTTCTATTGTAGCAGGAGTTTCCTTTCATTAAGAAAAAATGCTAAAATTTCTTTTTAGTATCTAGTATAGCACGTTTTTTTTAAAGAGGTAGAGAAAAATTGCTGTCAAGTTTTGGTTTCTATGTAGTAAGTTTGTTTTAGTAAAATGTTAAAAGAAAAGTGAACAAGAAAAATTGTTGAATATATTTATCAGTTCTAGTACAGAAGAACTTTTTGATGAAAAGTAACGGAAAGCAATCAAAAAATTATTGAGATCTGGGTAAATTGTTCCGTAGAAACAGCCCATTAAAGGAGTAGAAGAAGAAGAAGAAGAAGAAGAAGAATTATTAAGATTAAGACAGTTTCTTTTTAATTTTACAGATGGTCTTCATTTTTATAAGTAGACAGTCTCAAATTCAAAAAAATAAATTACAATTCCAGGTTACTTAAAAATAATTGACAACGCTTTCCGTTTTTGTAACTTTTATATCTAAATTAATTTTATAATTAAAAATTTAATGCTAACGATTAGTAGAAGAAATTATTGAGAATGGGTAAATTTTCCTATGGATATAGTCCATTAAAAGACTAGAAGCAGAATTATTAAGGTTCGATTTTAAAAATGGCCTTAATCTTTATAGGTATATATTCCCAAATTAAACAAAATAACAAATTTTGGCCCCTTCTAAAAAATCGACAACCCCTCAAATTTTTGTATCAATTAAATCTAAATTATTTTTATAATCTCACATTTAATATCCGCAACATTAAATCTTTACCATTGATAGAACACTCCCTACAAATTGAAAACAACAAATTTCCGTCACTGTCATTTTCAAAATTTTAATTCATCCAAGTTCGATATCATTTTTTTCATTTATCATAAAACATGGCGGAAAAAATCATTTCAATTAAGGCGTTAACCAAAAAGGCATCATCAATTTATCGCAAACAATTCTCAGAAGAACCTAAAATTTTCGCATACGCACCCGGTAGAGTCAATTTAATCGGAGAACACACGGATTACAACGATGGGTTTGTTATGCCCATGGCACTACCTCTGGTCGTCCTGTGGGCAGGTAAGAATTAATTGTTAATATCATTTATTGCTCTATTTTATCGTTAAATGGAATTATACTTGTGGTTAAGGTAGAAGATACGATGGTATGTACGCAGAATTATATTCAGCAGCTGAAGGCCTAGAAGACCCTCACTACAGGTTCAATATAAACAGTTTGGACAGAACTGGTCCCAAATGGGCCTTGTACATAAAAGGTGTTATGGCTAACTACTATGGGAGATTAAGAGCATTTAAAGCAGTAATTATATCCACGATTCCACTTGGTGGTGGATTATCTAGTAGTGCAGCCCTAGAAGTGTCCACACATATGTTCTTAGACGAATTAAATGGTAAATTTTGATTCAATTCTACACAATTATGCTTCGATTCAATTCGATTTTGTTCAACTCTATCCAGTTTTGCTTCAATTTAATTCTAGCTCTTCCAGAAAAGAGCTTACATTGAACTTTTTCCTTAGGTGGGTTTTCAGAGCTGAGCGATTTGGAAAAAGCTTTGGTGTGTCAAAAAGCTGAACACCAATTCGCTGGAATGCCCTGTGGGATTATGGACCAATTTATATCCTTCATGGGAAAAGCCGGACACGCTTTATTAATCGATTGTAGATCGCTCACTTCAACGCTTATCCCCATATCTGATCCAGATATTGTGATATTAATAACCAATTCAAACGTCAAGCACGAATTAGCAGGTTATATTTTATTTTTAATTTTTAATCAACAACTACAATAACAATGCTTCAAAACGATGCAGGATTGTCTTTATTTTAATATTATTAGAAATTTAACATTTAAATTGAGTTTAGTAGCTCAATCTAGCCATTTTGATCCAGCTTCAGGATCTTAAAAAGATGAGACAATCCTCCTTGGAAGCTTATGTCTCCAACGTGTGTTGACAAAATCGTTTTTGTTAAAGCTACATAAAATATCTGTTATCTCACTTGGGAATATTATTTATTGAAACCATTTTTGATCTAAGGTAGGTAGCGAATATTCCGATCGAAGAGCCCAATGCCAAAAAGCAGCCGAATTAATGGGCAAAAGAACCCTCAGAGAAGCAGACCCAGCAGACTTCAAAAATCTAATGGCGAAAAGGTACGAAAAAAACATCGATTCGAAAGTACTGCGAAGAGCCAGGCACGTGATATCAGAAATCAAGAGAACGGAAGACGCGGCTAAATTTTTGCAAAAATGCAAATACGAACAATTCGGAAAGCTGATGGTCGAAAGTCACATTTCTCTGCGAGACGATTTCGAAGTGTCCTGCGAGGAGTTGGACCTTTTGGTGGAGTTGGCGATGCAGGTTAAAGGAGTTTTGGGCAGCAGGATGACCGGAGGTGGGTTCGGTGGATGTACGGTCACCTTGCTCTATATTCACGCTGTAGATAGTGTGCTTAAGAACGTAAGGGATCATTACGATGGGGAACCAACATTCTATATTTGTAGACCAAGCGACGGCGCTCAGAGATTATGCGGATGCGCAAGATGCTGTTAAAATAAGCATTAGTCTCAATAAACATAGTTTCAATCCAGTTGATTTTGTTTAATTTGTAAGTATTTGATGCCAAACGCGTTGGCTACATCCAAAAACTACAGCTTTTGATATGAGTTGTTCACATCCATTCCAAAGGTCTGTAAAGTATTTGTTGTAATCCATTAAAGGAATGATTCATAAACTGTTTTTTAATAACGAACAGTTCTGATTCATCCATTGTCTCTATACCTGGATCAGTTTCAGGCCCAGTACCTGTTTTAACGCAGATTTTTTGTAAAAGGAATTCTAAACTGATATACGGTAAAAGGTCAATTATAACTTTATTATTTGATTGGATGACAAGTCAGCAGGAAAAACACTGTAGGTGTCTTCCACAATGGTCTGGTTTCTATAAATTATCTTTAAGAAATTTTAATTCTTGTTGTTTCTTTGACGTGAAGTAAGAAGTAGTCGTACCTGATGACTCTTAACCTTCATATTTTCAACCAACTCAAAATTTTCTCCTTCAAGATGTTTTTTTCGGTTGATTATTGTTGCTCCAAGTACCTCTATAGATAAAAACTCTTCAAAATAAATTATTGTGATTAGAATATGTTTCTGCGTTGCTTGTTCAATACCATTAATCCATGTATTCTTTATCTTACTTGCTCCTTCAATTACACCAAACTACTTATCATTTGGTAAATTGCTATGACCAGAGACCAGACATCATTTTGTATTTAACTACTTTGAGTTAATTTCATATTAATATTAGGAGTCTGTCCACTGAATAAATGATAATACAAAATTGTATGTTTGTGGGCTGATGCATGTTGGATTAAATGTTTTCTAATTGCAGTAGAGATGTCTTGAGTACCCCTTCCACCTTGGGTTTCATTCCAAACATGCATGTGTCTAATATTTTTACAAAGGAATTGATTCCCAAATTATACAAATATAAGTTTCGTTTGTAGTTTGTAAGAGGTCGGCAATTTCTTAAAAGTGAGTACTTTCAGTAAACCGAAAGTACAACAATAAATATTTTTATCTTTTTTAAGAGAATTTCTAATCTGTTCCGCTCTTTTTTAATGAATCTCAGTTCAATTTGTAACTGTTTTTTTAATATTGTCATCTTCTTCAGCATTTAGTTTTATTTAGAACTCATCACATAGAGTGTCAGTACGTCTGTTTTCTACTAGTTTAGTTTATTTCGTATCTCTATTTGTTTCTTCATTTTCTCTTCTTAGGTGTACTTAGATTGCTTAATATTAAGCTGATGCAGGGTTGGTTAATTTCGCTCGAAAGCTACGAGCTTAAAACGATTTTCCACAGATTCACTGCAATTGATCTAAGATCAAGGTGCTAAGAACTGGAACAACTTTCGGGTATTTTAGCTTAGTTGCTGATTTATTACAAGTAAACGAATTACAAAAATACACATTTTTTATGTTGCGTCCAGACCAACAAGACAAAACAGAAACTTTTGAATTTTTCACCAGTTCTGCAACAAAGTCGAAACATTTCAACGACTTCTTTGTCTCTGCTTTGCTTTGTCTCCGAATTTTGCAACAATAAATAGAAACTTTGAGTATTTTAACTATTCTACATCAAAGCTGTAATATTTCAACGACTTTTGGTCTCTGTTTTGTTTTGATTGTTTTAATACTTTGAAAGTTTTTAAATTCGTATGTTTTTGTTTCGTTTTTTTAATCTGGACGCGGTAATTTCAACGCAAATGACATTTGTTTGGAAAAGTTTTTAAGTTCCCGTCCTTTAGTGACATGAAGCTTTTGTTGGCTATTCTGGTTTAGGGATTGCTGATTGGTTACTTCATATGATGTGATTCTAACTAATGTTTTGATTGGTTGCAACTGAAGCAACCGTTATAACTCTAGATACGAAGAATTTACCTCTCCTGTTTTGAAACATTTCCAGGGTGATGTAGACTCTGCGCACTCCCACTCTTCAGTTATTGTAGGGGAAAGAAAGGCAATAGATTTAAGTTTTAAGTTGGCAATTTAAAAGTACCTAGTTTTTTATTGGTATTACTGTTTTGTTTTGTTTTGTTGTCCCAGTTGTTGTTAGTACTTTTGACATATTGTCACTTTTATATGTTACTAGAACGAGGAGAAATTTTAGGGTAGTGGGAGGTGCACCTGAGCATAGTTTACCCGGTGTTTTCTTATCAGGAAAGGTCTATTGTAGGGGAAAGAAAGGCAATAGAATTAAGTTGGCAATTTAAAAGTCCCTAGTTCTTTTATTGGTATCACTGTTGTGTGTTTTGTTGTCCCAGTTCTTGTTAGTACTTTTGACATATTGTCACTTTTATATGTTACTAGAATGAGGGGAAATTTTAGGGTAGTGGGAGGTGCGCCCGAGGTGTTTTCTTATCACGAAAGGTCTGTTATACCAGATAGAACGAAAAGTGTGTTGGATATTATTGTTCAAAACGAACGGAGCTTTAAACCGTATTTCGCGGATGCACAAAGAATTAAGGTTCGGTCCCCGTAAACCGCATCTCCTAATACTTTTCGCTATTCGAAAAGCATTAGATGGTCGGTGGTGAGCGTTTGTGTGCGCGCCGGCCCGGGTGGGGACCTCACTTCGAGCAAGTGGGGCCTCTCTCTCTATGTTGTGCACTATGCCCCACAGCCTCATCCAAAACAAATCGGACTCGGCCTGTTAGTTGTTTTGTTTTCGTCGCGGCGAGCTTTGCTTTGCGACCGGGTCATGTGGCATCCTGGAATGCCACGACGATAGCCACAAGTTTTTTTTGTCTTTTCGACTATGGATTAGGACACAACTAGCGACGATTATTTTTTGTTTTATGCCAGTTTTATTTGAGCCAGTTTTAGCATTAGTTTTTTTTTTTCAATTCGCTTCGTTTTGTTTCGTTGAGTTTGATTTTTTTTTTGGATTAGTACCTATCTGCGTTTTCAAGGTTGGTAGATTATGTTTCATGGGGGTTGAGGTTGGAGGAACGAAATGTGTGCGTTTTTTGAGGAGAGTAATTTCGACGCCGCCCCTGTCTCAATTATGTACGTTTATGGGTTTTTTATTCGAACCATCTTTTTGTTTTAATACAGAAACGCGCGTTCATTTTTAATATCAATTAGGAAAAAATAGTGCACAAATTAAAGGGGGTTTTACGTAATATTTTTTTATTTCAAAGTGTATTACATAACATTAATTGTAAACAATATTTTACAATGTTGTGGAAATATACGTGGAGTATGTAGCGCCAAGTGCTTCTAAAATTTTTAGAATTGCAGTTATACTATAATTTTCCTAAACTATAGTTATTTGGGAGAAAAAAACAGAATTTCTCTATATATGTATATATTATTATTATTATGTTATAAAATTTGTTTATTATAATTATATAATGAAAATAGTTACGATAAATATATAAAAATTTTGTAATAAATGAACCAAAGTTCAAAAAATTTATTCGTGAGTTTATGGTAGTAACATTTGAAAGCAAATGAAAAATAAATTGTAAACCTCACTTTTTTTACCACTTTTTCCAATTCCGAAGATTTTTTAATAAAGCTAATTTAAGCGATTTATTTTTCTACTGGTTTACTGATTATTCTTCTTGTTTCATCAACCCTTAAAACTCTGTATTCTGGGTTCATATTTTTGTTCGAAATTTTATACTAATAAAAAAATAAATTATACTTATTTTAAATCTACTTAGTTTCCCAAAGCTTTTTTGTAAAAATGTTCTAAACGAAGGATAATAGTATTGTTTATTTTTTGAAACAATTCTAAAAAGTTTTTTACTGAATATTTTGTAACCGTAATTAGTTTAAATCTTATTGAGCGTTTCTACTAATTTATTATTCGATGGTTGAGGGGGTAGATGTATTTTTAAATTACATTATCAATTATCTTAAATAGGCGTAAATTTAAAAATTACGGTTTAAATAATATACTTATCATTAAAATTACAAAGAAACAGCTTCTAAAATTTTTATTATAAAAATACCAAACAACAATAACCCTTTTATTATACAGGATGCGATAATATTTTATTTAATTTTCTCAATTTCTACACTTTACAACAGTTTACAAATAAAATTATTTCTAAGGAAACACGCTCGAAAAATTACACAAGTGATAATTTCGAATAATATTTATTAAAATTTAGTTGCTCTAATAAATTACCCACAATTTGCGTTGCACTTTTATCGTTTGCTTTTCGGATTAGTATTTTCATTTCAAGGTGTAATAAAAGAACCGAAAAATACAGTGCGTTATTTTTCGAATAATCAATAATAATAATAATCACCAGAAAAATTTCCTTTTTAAATATGTAATCCTTTTCTTATATTTTGAAAAAGTAGTCGTACGCCTATGAATAAATACGTATGTACTTTTTCCGGAGAATCCCATTTTAATTAGAGATGAAGTCATTATTACCATTTTTATAATTATTGCATAACAAAATATATTAAAAATGACATTTTTCAAATTTGAAGTATGTTAGATTTAATTGAACAATATGATTTTCAAGGTACAATTGCTTTTTAATTATTTTCTTGTTAGAAATAATAAAATGTGTTGGTAAAATTATACAATAGCCTACGAGATCACCAGACCTTGCTCCTGTTGATTATATATCTTCACTGTATTTATTAATTATTTGAAATAAAAAGTTTATTTAACAAATCAGGCAATTTGAAGTGCTTCAACATACGAATTAGAGAAGAAATATTAATTAACTACATAACATTAGAATTTTCATTAAAAAAGCTGAGCCAAGAGATTTTATTTATAATATTGGAAAAAGAATCCTTAGAAACAGGGTACTTTCTCTGCTATAAATGCTATAAATGATAAGTAAAAAAAATATATGTATTAGTAAAATCAGCATTGTACAATGGCCTGCAAGATCACCAGTTCTTACTCCTCTTGATTATTTCTTCTCCTTAATTATTTAAAACAAAAAGTTTGCCAAACAGAAAGAATTTCGGAAGTTTTAATATGCGAATTAGACAAGAAATATTATTAATTAATTAAAAAACTATTAGAATAATGACATTCATCAAATTCCATTAAAAAAGCTGAGCCCGCAGATTTTATTTAATATATTGGAAAAAAAATTCTTAGAAACAGGGTATTTTTTCTGCTATAAATAATGTAAATTAAAATAAATAAATATATGTATTAGAAAAATAAGCATTGTAAAATGGCCTGCGAGATCACCAGTCCTTACTCCTCTTCATTATGTCTTTAGTCTATTTCTAGTTGAATATTGAACACTGAAACTTTTATTGATGGTATCGCTTTATTTCGGTTATTATTACATCTACTTATTTGAATACTGGTATACTGGGAGTAGTTCAAATGTACCGAATTAAATATATTCAGTCACCCATTATATTCATATATAACTTTTACCTTTTCAGTAGTTCAAATATGGCAATAATACTTCCGCCCATTCATCTATTATTCATATTTATTATGTATCGGCGCGTTTGTAATAGTAGAAGCGATGAAATAACAACATTTTTAGAATACCTGCAATTTTCTTTAGACTATTTATACAGAGCATCTAAAAATATATTTCGAAAAATGTACTTTTTTTCAAACTCAATTTAGTGCCTCTTTGTGGTTAACAAAAAACAATTTTTTACCAAGAAACAAAATTAATTCATATACCGAGTGTTATATTTGGAAAATTGGCAACGCCTAACTTATTTTTACGATAAATGTAAAAGATAAAATATTTTATCTTTTACATTTATTCCACAAAGTAGGGTTAAAAACAATCATTATATATTTTTAAATAATTAGTATTATAAGAGGTGGAAGATTATTGAAATTGATCCATAAAAAAACAGAATCTGTTTTATTCTATTTTAATTATTTTAACTAATTTAACACTGATATTCTACATGAAACCGTTAAGGAAAAAGAATTATTAAAAAAAAATTATATTAACGATTCTAAACGATTTAACTTTATTAATGATCCTGAAATACCAGTTCTAATAAATCTAATATTATTAATGAAATTATTTCTGACTTTTTAAATAATTTTAAAAGGATGTTTTAAAAACTCTATTGACAGTCCCAAAAACGGTGATTCAAAATATTTAGCTTTATTAATGGTCCTAAAAATGATGGTTATAAAGAACTTAACTTTATTAATGGTCCTAAAAATGGCAATTTTAACATAATTATATTTATTAATCGCCCTGAAAAACTGCGGTTCTAAAGAATTTAACTTTATTAACGGTTCTAAACCGGCGGTTTGTAAAAATTTAACTTTATTAATGGTTCTAAAACGACAGTTCTAAAGAATTAAATTTTATTCATAGTCTTAAAAAGACAGTTTTCACAGATTTAGATTTAATGATTCTAAAGAAATTAATTTATTAACGGTAATAAAATGGCGATTTTTAAAAAATTAACTTTATTAATAGTCCTAAAATGATGCTTTTGAGCGATTTAACGTTATTAATAGTCTTAAAACTGGAATTCTAAGGAACTTAACATTATTAATTGTCCTAGAAACGACAATTCTAAAGAACTTAACTTTATTAATGGTCCTAGAATCGACAATTCTAAAAAACATTATTAATTGTTCTAAAACCACGATTCTTAAAAATATACCTTTATTAATAGTTCTAAAACGGCTCTTCATGGCGATCTAACTTTATTAATGGCCTTAAAACTGTTGTTGTAAGGAACTTATCTTTATTAATACACCTAAAAACTTCGATTCTAAAGAACTTCATTTATTAATGGTACTAAAACAGCGATTCTTAAAAATTTAACTTTATTAATAGTCCTAAAATGATGCTTTTTAAACTATGGAAAATCTTAGAAGAAGAAAATCAGAAGAACAAAAAATTGGATAACAATGAACAAATAAAAACGAAGACTGCAACAGATAAAAAATATATACATATTAGCTTGGAAGAGATAAAAATTGAACAATCCGATAGTTTTGAATACCTGGGATCAATTCTCTTTGAAATTTGAAGTAAAGAGATAAATTTGTATAAAAAAATAGAGGAAGCAGGCAAAGTATACCAGGGAATGAGAAGATATTTTAAAACAAGAAAGAAGTAACTAAACAAAGTAAAATAAAAGGCTATAAAGGCAATTACATTAAAATGTGAGTTAATAAGAAAAGATAAAAGCAAATTAAGTCCCGCAGAAATGATATATCTAACAAGAGTATATAGAAGGACCAGATTGGACAAAGTACGAAATGAAATAATCAATGATGACATAGAACAAATAGAAAATTTTATAGAGCAACTAAGATGGTGGTGTCATTTATACAGATTGAGCAATAACGTATCAGTAATAAGAATCTGAGAAGCTAAAACTAAATAGAACAAGAAACAAAGGAGACCTAAAAAGATGTGAAATAATATTATGGGAAGGAAAGGAAAAGTGTGGAGAAAAGTAGCATTGAACAGGAAAAACTGGAATAAATTGTTAAGAAATTAGTATTTAGTTTTATGAAAATGGAACAAAAATATAGTATCCCGATTTTATATTACAAACTACATTGTACGCCTCTGTATATTATCATTTATTATAAAATTTATTACTGTAATTTCAGCGTTTAGCTGTTGCTATTTTATTAACTAGCCGTTCTGGCTTATCGCGGACATTCATTAGTAGTAAAAATGCACTTACCTGCGTAGATTGATAGTAAATCAGGAAATAAAATTATAGTTCCGTTAAGTCGAAATATATTTGCGTCGAGGTGAACCTTTTCTATCATTTTCAGACTAACTGAATTACTACCGTGTATAATATGTACGAAATAACTTCCTGCGTATTAAATTTCAATGGATGTGTTTCAAATACATTTTTCAGGAAAAAATACAGGAAATTTTCTTAGTTGTAATTTACTTCGCTTGTTTATTTGTTTCTTAATAAGAAAAACGAAAATTCCAATTAACAATAACAACTACACTCAGAAATCGTTTGCGTAGAACTAAAAGTTTACCGGGGGTAGTAGGGCACAGGTAAAGAATTTCTGGGGCGATAAGCTTTAATGGTTATTTCACTGCACAGCTTCAGGGTGTCCAAATAAATATTGCGGACCTACCACAAATGTTTTTTCTCATTTGAAACTTACATAAATTGGCGTTGTGAACTTATTTTTACATTCTTATTTTGAGACACCTCGTATACTCAAATAATATAACTAAAAGTACTTTATGCAATCAACAATAACGGCGATAGTTACGGCCGCTCAAATATTGTTTGGATTTAACTTTATTAATGGCCTTAAAATTGGAATTCTAAGGAACTTAACTTTATTAATGGTCCTAGAAACGACAATTCTAAAAAACTTAACTTTATTAATTGTTCTAAAACCACGATTCATAAAAATATACCTTTATTAATAGTCCTAAAACGGCTCTTTATAGAGAACTTTATTAGTGGTGTTAAAATTGTTGTTGTAAGGAACTTACCTTTATTAATAGACCTAAAAATTTCGATTCTAAAGAACTTAACTTTTTTAATGGTCTTAAAACTGTTGTTGTAAGGAACTCTCCTTTATTAATGGACCCAAAAACTTCGATTCTAAAGATTATAATTTATTAACGTTACTAAAACAGTGATTCTTAAAAAATTTAATTTATTAATAGTCCTAAAACGATGCCTTTGAGAGATTTAACACTTTATTAATAGTCTTAAAACTGGAATTCTAAGGAACTTAACTTTATTAATGGTTCTAAAACCACGATTCTTAAAAATGTAACTTTTTTAATGGTCTTAAAATTGTTGTTGTAAAGAACTTACTTTTATTAATGGACCCAAAAATTTCGATTCTAAAGATTATAATTTATTAATGGTATTAAAACAGGGATTTTTAAAAAAATTTACTTTATTAATAGTCCTAAAACGATGCTTTTGAGCGATTTAAGTTTATTAATGGTCTTAAAACTGGGATTCTAAGGAACTTAACTTTATTAATGGTTCTGAAAACGACAATTCTAAAGAACTTAACTTTATTAATGGTCCTAGAAACGACAATTCTAAAGAACTTAACTTTATTAATGGTTCTAAAACCACGATTCTTAAAAATGTAACTTTTTTAATGGTCTTAAAACTGTTATGGTAAAGAACTTACCTTTATTAATGGACCTAAAAACTTCGATTCTAAACAACTTAACTTTTTTAATGGTCTTAAAATTGTTGTTGTAAAGAACTTACCTTTATTAATGGACCCAAAAATTTCGATTCTAAAGATTATAATTTATTAAGGGTATTAAAACAGGGATTTTTAAATAATTTTACTTTAATAATAGTCCTAAAACGATGCTTTTGAGCGATTTAAGATTATTAATGGTCTTAAAACTGGGATTCTAAGGAACTTAACTTTATTAATGGTTCTAAAACCACGATTCTTAAAAATGTAACTTTTTTAATGGTCATAAAACTGTTATTGTAAAGAACTTACCTTTATTAATGGACCTAAAAACTTCGATTCTAAACAACTTAACTTTTTTAATGGTCTTAAAACAGGGATTTTTAAAAAATTTTACTTTATTAATACTCCTAAAACGATGCTTTTGAGCGATTTAAGTTTATTACTGGTCTTAAAACTGGGATTCTAAGGAACTTAACTTTATTAATGGTTCTAGAAACGACAATTTTTTTCTCATTTGAAACTTACGTAAAGTGGCGTTGTGAACTTATTTTTACATTCTTATTTTGGGACACCTCGTATACTCAAATAACATAACTAAAAGTACTTTATGCAATCAATAATAACGGCGATAGTTACGGCCGCTCAAATATTGTTTAGATTGAAAGCAAAGATATAAGATGTAATAGCTACTATAAAACGTATTATTGAAGATGCAGTCTACCATACTCCGTAGGTACAGATAACGCCATAGAAAGTAGCATACGTAACTGCAAAAAAAATTTTAAATGCGATTTCTGCAAAAATACTGCTTACATTTATTAACGGGGTTTTCATTAAAACTATAATTATTTACAGACTTAATTATAATTTCAATGTATATGTATCAATGTTTATCTGGGTTATTTCGATAATAATAATAATAGTAATAATAATATAATTAATTGATTATGGAATTTTTGAGTAGCATATAGGTTTACTCGAAATATAATAAAAAAATGGTGTCATTTATAAGTCATGAAAACTGTACAAATTCCAAATATTGACTGAATAGCTCCAGCAGCTGAGGCCAAATATAATAACGCGAAGAAAACAAATTCCAAGCAACTGTCAAATTTATTTCTGTCATTATTATTTTCGAATTAAAGATGTGTCGGAAAAATTATTGAGATTGGTATTTTAAGAACCACTTAAAATGGTTTAATAGTAGTTTGATATTTAAAAATTCTCCGTGAAAAGTTTTTTGTGAAATTCCATGCTTTTCCAAATGTTTGTAAAATTAAATCGACGATGGTACGCGACAGCGAAATCATTAGAATCGACGTGGGAAAAAGCAAAAGATGATCCGGAAACTGAAGACAACGACATAAAAGAACTAGAAACAAGAGGCGCCAGATCAAGAAAAGCCAAAACTGAAAAAACGCACATTATGACAAGTTGACAGTTGTCAAAATTACGTCTGTCATCATTTTAAGACTAAACATCTCACGAAGAAATTATTCGCGGTGTGATATTTACAAATTCTTTGTGAAAAACATTTTTTTCGAACTTTCTTTAACATAAAATTAACGATGGTATACGAAACCGAAATCGTTAAAGACGATGAAGAGAAAAGAGCAAGTGATGCAGATGATTCAGAAACTGAAGAGAAACAACAGAAAATAATTAGAAAGAAAAGACACTGAGGCAGGAAAAGTGAAAGCAGAAAAAAAGAAAAATATCGTTCCGGGTGCGAAAGTTTGGATGAAGGTACTGAAGAAAACTGCCCCGAGCCTACAGGAGTCAGTAGTAGAAGAAAACAAAAAACGACAAAGAAAAAACGGGGTAAAATGGTCGTGATGGAAGGAGCCAGCAGAGAAATGTAAAAGCATAAATAATTTACAAATTTTTTCTTACAGAGACCATGGCACTGGTTTTGGGGAAGTTTCAGCTCTACCATATTTTTTTCTAATCGTTAATCGTAATGCAGGAAGTCGACAAGAAAACAGTCATAACAGAACGAATTGCAAAATAAAAATCATATTAGAACCTGACAAAAATAACGTTTATTTAACGTAAAATTCAGTTTCCAAATTGATAGCAAGTCTGCTTTCTTCAGAGATTTTGGGGATGCTGCAACTCCTCAGGGAGTGTGGCAGGTTCGATTTAACATCTTCTTCTTTCTCGGCGTCACTATTTATTGCACTTTCTGCAGAAAGTAAAGTAAATCCTGACGCGGAGCAACGCGAAATTGGTACATCGAATCTTCCACAATGACTGAGGAGTCGCAGCATTCCCGAAACGTCTAATGGAAGCGGACTTTTTATCAATTAGAAAACTGCACCTTTTCACTAAACGTACATTATTCCTATTAGGTCCTAATTTATGTATTCTTTAATTTGCGGTTCCTTCTTTTCTGACTCTTTTCTTGTCGACTTCTTGCATTTCGACGTGATGCGGAGAAAGAAAAGTGAAAAGTGTCGCCCCCTGTTTTCACCGAAAACCTCGAAATCAATACCATTTTCGCTGTGATAGAAAACATGTATTTATTTGTTGCTTTTACAGTTCTCGTTTTTTGGGTCTCATTTGGAGTGACGCGGAGAAAAATGAGGTCGACCCAAATTTTTCTCAAAACTCCCAAAAATTGTAACATTGTCCGTGTTACAAAAAATATGTAAATTGTCCTACATAATAAAAAATCAATAAGTATATTTATTAATTTTGTTATTGATAACGGAATACAACGTTAATGTTGGTAACACTGAACTCCCATAAGCACACTCGTGAAACATTCTGAACAAAGTCGAAACAAATAACCGAATAGTTAATGCAGCTAATAGCACATAAAATAAATGAAGAAGAAGAAGAAGACATTCGAAACAACTGTCAAAATTATGTCTGTCATCAAATTATTTCCGTAATCATTTTAAAACTAAACGTCTTACGAAGAAATTACTAAAATTGAAAGTTTAAATCACATTTAAAATTTGGTCGGTTTGATATTTTGAAATTTTGCATGAAAATCCTTTTAAGAAGATCCTATTTTTTTGGAAGTTTTTTAAAATTAAATCAACGCTGGTACGTGAAACTGAAATCAAAATCGATGTGGAAAGAGAGGCAGATGATTCGGAAACTGAAGACAGCGATACAAAAGAACTAGAAGGAATTTATGACGAACCAAGAAAAGCACAAACTGAATAAATTCACAAAATTCCTGAAACACTTTGACAAATTACAAACAACTGTCAAAATTATTACAATATCGATCCAAGACTAAAGATTTCCCGAAAAAAACGTTAAGATTAGGATTTTAAGAACAACTTAGTAAATGTTTTAATGGCAATTGGTTACTCCAAAATTCTTTGTGAAAATCATTTTATAACATTTCCAATTTTTTCGGACTTTTTTTTTTAAATAAAATCAACGATGGTATGCCGAACCGAAATCATTAAAGACGATGAAAAAAAAAGAGCAAGAGATGCAGATGATTCAGAAACGGAAGAGAAACAGCATAAAATAAATAGAAAGAAGAGGCGCAGAAGCAGGAAAAGCAAAAGCAGGAAAAGGAAAAGCAGGAAAAGCAAAAGTAGGAAAAGCAAAAGCAGGAAAAGCAAAAGCAGGAAACAAGAAAACACTGTTTGGGTCATTGAGGAAAACTGCTCCGAGCCTACAGAAGTCAGTAGTAAAAGAAAATGAAAAAACAATAAAATACAGGGGAAAAAGAGTCTTGATGGAAAGAGCCACCAGAGAAAGGTAAAAGCATAAATAACTAACAATTTTTTTCTTACAGAACCCATGGCACTGATTTCGAAGTTTTTGGGTAAGTTTAAGAGGTAACATTTTTTCTTCTGCTCGTTAATCGTAACGCAGGAAGTCGAAAAGGAAAGAAACGGACAAGAACCAGCTGCAAAATAAAAAACAAATTAGGACCCAACAAGAATAATATTCATTTAGCGAAAAGTTCGGTTTCCAAATTGTTAGCAAATCGGCTTCCATGAGACACTTTGGAGAAGCTGGAACTATTCAGGTTTTGAGAAAGATTCTATGTAACATCTTCTTCTTTCTCTGCAGCAGTATTTGTTGCACTTTCTGCAGAAAGTAAAGTAAGTCCTGACGCGGAGAAAGAAGAAAATGGTACATCGAATCTTTCTCAAAACCTGAATAGTTCCAACTTCCCCAAAGTGTCTCATGGAAGCCAATTTTGTTACCAATTTGGAACCTGAACTTTTCATAAAAGGAACATCGTTCCTATTATGTCCTAATTTAGGTTTTTGTATTTTGCGGTTTCTTCTTTTCTGATTCTTTCCTTTTCGACTTTCTGCGTCACGAATGATGCGGAGAAAAAAAGGTGTTGCCCCAAATCTTCCCCAAAAATTTTGAAATCAATACCATTTTCTCTGTGAGAGAAAATGTGTATTTAATTTTTGCTTTGACATTTCTCGTTTTTGGGTCCTTCCATTACGAGTGACGCGGAGAAAGAAATTCTCTAAAATTATACCATTGTTCGTGTTACAAAAAATATGTAAATTGTTTGTTGAAAAAAATCAATAAATATATTTATTAATATTGTTATTAATAATCGAATACTACCCATCAACCCACTTTAAATAACAGAAAGTTAGTTAATGCCTTTGTAAAACAATTAAAGAAGTTTAAATCAACATCAAGTTTAATAAATAATTTCTGTGGCTATAGAGATACACAAGAAAAAAGTAACTTTTTTGCAAATGGTCTGAATTTTTTATGATGGAAAACTTTTGCTACATTTTCAAATTTAGTTAAAGTTTTTCCGTTACATATAATGTTTAAAAATGTATACTATTTACTTACAGTAGAACGGTGTAAGATATTTTATACAAACATATAAAAAACGGTGTTTTTACACTTAATAAAAGTAAATACAATCTAAGTTTATCTCTCTTTATCGTCAAATTTTACTTATCATCAATTCATAAAATATATAACCATCAATTAAATTTAAAACCTCGAAATTAATTTCCCGTTAACTAACCACAATTATAACAAATTATAACAAATAAAAAATAATTTTTTTAGTAGATTATCAGCCCGATATATACAACATTTATATTTTAATCAGTCCATTAAAATAGTCCATATGAAAATAATTTTTGAACAATATTTTATTTTTTAATTTAAGTTTAATGTGATCTTCGCAAAATATTTTAAATTTAAAAATTACATTTGTTTTCCGCACACAGCGACCGCAGATTTAGTAATAATTCAACATTTATTTATTTATCGCCCTGTATACATGTACGTAAATATTCCAATCGTGTATTAACAAACGGATTCAGAATTCAATTAAAAATTAAATTATCTGAACGTGTCTTTGAATATTTAAAAAGAATAATAAGAGTAAAAATGTGAGTAAGACAGTAGGTGAATAAAAAAGGGTGTTTAAGAAAAAAGAGACTTAATAAAAAGTTACTCAAACTACAAAATCGAATTAGTAAAGAATTTATTTAAAAAAACTATGACAAAGAATTGCACAAGGAAAAAATATAAAAAAAAGTTACTCCAAGCAAAATTGGGACAAATAAAAAATTAAACCAAGGAAGAGTCAGATTGAAAAAAAATGAGACCAAGAAAAATATCACAAATAAAGATAAGACTGACAAATAATATGACCGGGAATGAATGAAAAAATGAACCAAAAAATAATAGGATTAAGAAAAAGTTGCAATAAGAAAAAAAAAAAGAGTAAAAAGAAATGTGAATTGCAAACAAGAAAAATACTAACAAAACTATTAAATTAATAAATTTGCTCAAAAAAGAGTGAAGTTAGGAAAAATATTTAATAAGAAAACATCAGACTAAGAAGAATTGTGTTTAAAAAGAATTAAATTAAGAAGAAATGTGACTAGGAAAAGACGTAACTAAGAAAAAATGAAAGTATGACTAAAAAATAATAGGATAAATAGAAAATAAGACTAACAAATAATATGATCAAAAAATAATATGGTTATGAAAGAAAACAAATGGGACTAAAAAGCCAGCACTAAGAAAAAGTCGCACTAAGAAAAAAACACTTTTCACGCAGAACCCTCTTCAGTTGATTCAACCCCAAATAAAAAAAATAATTTTTTCCAATTGACGGATTTTCTTGTACAATTGACAACATTTCATTTATTTAATTCTAATAATAATCTATATACGAGTATAAGCCCATACAATTTAGGAATTTTCAAACACCCTTCAAAGGAATTAAAATCTCATGTTGGCAACATTGAACCCTCAAAAAGTATATAAGTCGCGAAACATTCTAAATAAATTCGAATCGGCTGTCAAAATTAAATTTTTTGTCATGATCATTTTAAAGCTAAAGTTTTCACTAAGAAATTATTAAGTTTGGAAGTTTAAATCCAACTTAAAAGTGTGTCAGTTTGATATTTAAAAATTATCCGTGAAAATCCGTTTATGAAACTTCCAGTTTTTTCGAAAAATTTTAAATGAAATCTTTGATGGCTGGCGGAACCGAAATCATTGAGAGTCGACGTGAAAAAAAAGCAAGAGATGCAGATGATGCGGAAACTGAAGCCAACAACACAAAAGAATAAGAAGGAAGAGGCGCCGAATCAAGAAAAACGAAAACTGGAAAAACGCACGTGAGTCCTGAAACATCCTGACAAATTCGAAACAAACGTCAAAATTATTTCTGTCATCATTTGGAGATTAAAAATTTCTCGAAGAAATCACTGAGATTAGAATTTTAACATAAATGTTTTAATGGCGGCTTGATATTCAAAAATTCTAAGTGAAAATCATTTCGTGAAACTCATTTTTTCAAATCGACGATGGTATGCCAAAAGGAAATCTTTGAAGGCCATAAAGAAAAAACGGCAAGAGATGCAGATGATCCAAAAACTGAAGACAACACAAAAGAGCAAAACGGGAAAGACGGCGAATCAAGAAAAGCGAAAATGGAAAAAGCACGTGAGTTCTCGTAACATTTTGACAAATTCCAAACAACTGTCAAAATTGTTTTTTCCCCCAATTTTATTACAATTCTCGAATCCCCTTCAAATATTTTTTCTTGGCTAGGAGTCATCGGTCCTAAACGAGCCCGAACTCTCGCTTCGTATGTTTTGTGTTCTTTCTCCAGTTCCATGTACTCACTGTGTGAAATATTCTTGTAATGTAACTATAATACACTTCAACATCGATGATCTTTTTCTGGACGCAATCTATTTATCACTCGATTTTGATTCAAGTTATTTGAGCATAAATGGGACATGGATCGATTCTGAGCTCGTTGTTGCTTGAGTTTTTCGTCGAATTGTTTTTTTTTCTTTTTTGGATTCCAAAATTATCATTAGTATGATATTTTTCTCTTAGTTCACCGATTATGGCTGTAGCTGCCGCATTGTGTCTGTCAAACATGTCGTCATTTCAAAACTAAAGATTTCCCGAAGAAATTATTGTAATTGGAATTTTAAATTCAACTTAAAAGTTTGACAGAATGATATTTAGAAATTCTTTGTAAAAATTCCTTTATGGAACTCTCATTTTTTCGAAGTATTTGTAAAATTAAATCGTTGAAGTCAATGTGGAAAAAAAGCAAAAGATGCAGATGATGCAGAAATTGAAAACAACACAAAAGAAACAGAAACAAGAGGCGCCAAATCAAGAAAAGCAAAAACTGAAAAAACGCACATTATGACAAGTTGACAGTTGTCAAAATTACGTCTGTCATCATTTTAAGACTAAACATCTCACGAAGAAATTATTCACGGTGTGATATTTACAAATTCTTTGTGAAAAACATTTTTTTCGAACTTTCTTTAACATAAAATTAACGATGGTATACGAAACCGAAATCGTTAAAGACGATGAAGAGAAAAGAGCAAGTGATGCAGATGATTCAGAAACTGAAGAGAAACAACAGAAAATAATTAGAAAGAAAAGACACTGAGGCAGGAAAAGTGAAAGCAGAAAAAAAGAAAAATATCGTTCCGGGTGCGAAAGTTTGGATGAAGGTACTGAAGAAAACTGCCCCGAGCCTACAGGAGTCAGTAGTAGAAGAAAACAAAAAACGACAAAGAAAAAACGGGGTAAAATGGTCGTGATGGAAGGAGCAAGCAGAGAAATGTAAAAGCATAAATAACTTACAAATTTTTTCTCACAGAGACCATGGCACTGGTTTTGGGGAAGTTTCAGCTCTACCATATTTTTTTCTAATCGTTAATCGTAATGCAGGAAGTCGACAAGAAAACAGTCATAATAGAACGAATTGCAAAATAAAAATCATATTAGGACCTGACAAAAATAATGTTCATTTAACGTAAAAGTCAGTTTCCAAATTGATAGCAATTCTGCTTTCTTCAGAGATTTTGGGGATGCTGCAACTCCTCAGGGAGTGTGGCAGGTTCGATTTAACATCTTCTTCTTTCTCGGCGTCACTATTTATTGCACTTTCTGCAGAAAGTAAAGTAAATCCTGACGCGGAGCAACGCGAAATTGGTACATCGAATCTTCCACAATGACTGAGGAGTCGCAGCATTCCCGAAACGTCTAATGGAAGCGGACTTTTTATCAATTAGAAAACTGCACCTTTTCACTAAACGTACATTATTCCTATTAGGTCCTAATTTATGTATTCTTTAATTTGCGGTTCCTTCTTTTCTGACTCTTTTCTTGTCGACTTCTTGCATTTCGACGTGATGCGGAGAAAGAAAAGTGAAAAGTGTCGCCCTCTGTTTTCACCGAAAACCTCGAAATCAATACCATTTTCGCTGTGATAGAAAACATGTATTTATTTGTTGCTTTTACAGTTCTCGTTTTTTGGGTCTCATTTGGAGTGACGCGGAGAAAAATGAGGTCGACCCAATTTTTTCTCAAAACTCCCAAAAATTGTACCATTGTCCGTGTTACAAAAAATATGTAAATTGTTTGTTGAAAAAATCAATAAATATATTTATTAATGTTGTTATTAATAATCGAATATTACCCATCAACCCACTTTAAATAACAGAAAACTACGTAATACTTTTGTATTAATTAAATAAGCTTAAATCGAAATTTTAAGTTCAATAAATAATTTTTGTGGCTATAGACATAATTATCGCCCTCCCCTCATACCTACATACTAAAACTTTTTTCCAAATTGCCTACATTTTAGATCCAAATCAATTGTCCAATATTAAATTTATTTATATGCAATATTTAGAAAAAATTTACTATTTATTTACGGTAGAATAATGTATATTTTATTTATACAAAAATAAAAAAAAAAGGAATTAAGACAACGTGGGTTACGCTTAATAAAGAAACATATTTATGACTCACTATAGTTGGTATTTTATTTAAAAAATATGTAGTTATTATACATTGGTCCCTCCCTAATACAATAATAACAATAAATGAGAAACGCGTACTTTTTATACGGTGAGTCCCAAAAAAACTTTAATCCATAATCTTCTACATCTTAAGGCTAAATCATCTAAAACAAATAAATAATAACTTAAGTTAAATTAGCTATATATTAAAATACAAAGACATAGCCCATAAAAGGATAAAAGAAGAAGAAGAGCAATAAGAAGAAGAAGAGAAAGAAGAAAAAGAGGTTAATAAACTATTCCAGGAGAAGCTACATAACAAATTTAAAAAATAACTAAACACAGAAAAAAAAACAAATGACAACATTTCAAACATAATATAATAGACGCAGCAAAGGAAATTACAACGAAGTTACAAAAATCACCAACTGAGAAACAAAGAAAATATACATTTAAAAAAGTAAAATGGGCAATAGAAACCGAAATAGGAATCATGAAAAGAAGTAAAACAACCAAAATAGAAGAATCAGCTGGAAAAAATATTGACAGATAAAAAAAAACATAAAAAATTAGCGAAAGCGACCAAACTTAAACCAAGAATATGTAAATAAAGATGAAATTTTTAAATATATGAAAGATACTATAAAGGAAGAATTTTTAATGTTAAAGAATAGAAATCCAATTTGAAGAAACAAATATAAAGTAGAAAAGAAAATGAGATAATATTAAAAAACTTTCCTAAAACACCTTATGCTACATGGTTGCTTGATACAATTTAATTACTTTTGCTAAAAAAAAAAAAGATTGTTTGCTAGCTCTCTTACTCTATTCTATTAAATATTTCCGTCTGAAGGAAGGTAGAATACTTGCTGAGGTTTATTGAAATGCCAGTTTTTAATTCCAACATTTTTGTGCTATTTGCGTTACTATCAATCTAGCTCCTATTTCATTTTGGACTTCTGAGTCCATGGAAAGAAGAACATTCCTCTTTCAGTAGTTTACACTTAATAAAACGAAAATTCTAACAGGAATGTATGATCATGTGGCCAGCGTTATTACCAGATTTACGTCTCTTAGAATTTTTTGGCCATTGGTAATTCATCTAATTATTTGGAACTTTGATGTCAGCTCTTGATTTTCTGTTGTAACCTCCAACCCTAACTCCATTTGGGGTATTTCGAGTTATTTGTGGGTATACACTTTAGCTTCCATTTCATTTGGGGCTGTTGGGTCCATGGAAAGAAGATCTTCTCTCTTTCAGTAGTTTACACTTAATAAAACGAAAATTCTCACAGGAATGTATGATCATGTGGCCAGCAGTATTACCAGATTTACGTCTCTTAGAATTTTTTGGCCATTGGTAATTCATCTAATTATTTGGAACTTTGATGTCAGCTCTTGATTTTCTGTTGTAACCTCCAACCCTAACTCCATTTGGGGTATTTCGAGTTATTTTTGGGTATACACTTTAGCTTCCATTTCATTTGGGGCTGTTGGGTCCATGGAAAGAAGATCTTCTCTCTTTCAGTAGTTTACACTTAATAAAACGAAAATTCTCACAGGAATGTATGATCATATGGCCAGCGTTATTACCAGATTTACGTCTCTTAGAATTTTTTGGCCATTGGTAATTCATCTAATTATTTGGAACTTTGATGTCAGCTCTTGATTTTCTGTTGTAACCTCCAACCCTAACTCCATTTGGGGTATTTCGAGTTATTTTTGGGTATACACTTTAGCTTCCATTTCATTTGGGGCTGTTGGGTCCATGGAAAGAAGATCTTCTCTCTTTCAGTAGTTTACACTTAATAAAACGAAAATTCTCACAGGAATGTATGATCATGTGGCCAGCGTTATTACCAGATTTACGTCTCTTAGAATTTTTTGGTCATTGGTAATTCATCTAATTATTTGGAACTTTGATGTCAGCTCTTGATTTTCTGTTGTAACCTCCAACCCTAACTCCATTTGGGGTATTTCGAGTTATTTTTGGGTATACACTTTAGCTTCCATTTCATTTGGGGCTGTTGGGTCCATGGAAAGAAGATCTTCTCTCTTTCAGTAGTTTACACTTAATAAAACGAAAATTCTCACAGGAATGTATGATCATGTGGCCAGCGTTATTACCAGATTTACGTCTCTTAGAATTTTTTGGCCATTGGTAATTCATCTAATTATTTGGAACTTTGATGTCAGCTCTTGATTTTCTGTTGTAACCTCCAACCCTAACTCCATTTGGGGTATTTCGAGTTATTTTTGGGTATACACTTTAGCTTCCATTTCATTTGGGGCTGTTGGGTCCATGGAAAGAAGATCTTCTCTCTTTCAGTAGTTTACACTTAATAAAACGAAAATTCTCACAGGAATGTATGATCATATGGCCAGCGTTATTACCAGATTTACGTCTCTTAGAATTTTTTGGCCATTGGTAATTCATCTAATTATTTGGAACTTTGATGTCAGCTCTTGATTTTCTGTTGTAACCTCCAACCCTAACTCCATTTGGGGTATTTCGAGTTATTTTTGGGTATACACTTTAGCTTCCATTTCATTTGGGGCTGTTGGGTCCATGGAAAGAAGATCTTCTCTCTTTCAGTAGTTTACACTTAATAAAACGAAAATTCTCACAGGAATGTATGATCATATGGCCAGCGTTATTACCAGATTTACGTCTCTTAGAATTTTTTGGCCATTGGTAATTCATCTAATTATTTGGAACTTTGATGTCAGCTCTTGATTTTCTGTTGTAACCTCCAACCCTAACTCCATTTGGGGTATTTCGAGTTATTTGTGGGTATACACTTTAGCTTCCATTTCATTTGGGGCTGTTGGGTCCATGGAAAGAAGATCTTCTCTCTTTCAGTAGTTTACACTTAATAAAACGAAAATTCTCACAGGAATGTATGATCATGTGGCCAGCGTTATTACCAGATTTACGTCTCTTAGAATTTTTTGGCCATTGGTAATTCATCTAATTATTTGGAACTTTGATGTCAGCTCTTGATTTTCTGTTGTAACCTCCAACCCTAACTCCATTTGGGGTATTTCGAGTTATTTTTGGGTATACACTTTAGCTTCCATTTCATTTGGGGCTGTTGGGTCCATGGAAAGAAGATCTTCTCTCTTTCAGTAGTTTACACTTAATAAAACGAAAATTCTCACAGGAATGTATGATCATATGGCCAGCGTTATTACCAGATTTACGTCTCTTAGAATTTTTTGGCCATTGGTAATTCATCTAATTATTTGGAACTTTGATGTCAGCTCTTGATTTTCTGTTGTAACCTCCAACCCTAACTCCATTTGGGGTATTTCGAGTTATTTGTGGGTATACACTTTAGCTTCCATTTCATTTGGGGCTGTTGGGTCCATGGAAAGAAGATCTTCTCTCTTTCAGTAGTTTACACTTAATAAAACGAAAATTCTCACAGGAATGTATGATCATGTGGCCAGCGTTATTACCAGATTTACGTCTCTTAGAATTTTTTGGCCATTGGTAATTCATCTAATTATTTGGAACTTTGATGTCAGCTCTTGATTTTCTGTTGTAACCTCCAACCCTAACTCCATTTGGGGTATTTCGAGTTATTTTTGGGTATACACTTTAGCTTCCATTTCATTTGGGGCTGTTGGGTCCATGGAAAGAAGATCTTCTCTCTTTCAGTAGTTTACACTTAATAAAACGAAAATTCTCACAGGAATGTATGATCATGTGGCCAGCGTTATTACCAGATTTACGTCTCTTAGAATTTTTTGGCCATTGGTAATTCATCTAATTATTTGGAACTTTGATGTCAGCTCTTGATTTTCTGTTGTAACCTCCAACCCTAACTCCATTTGGGGTATTTCGAGTTATTTTTGGGTATACACTTTAGCTTCCATTTCATTTGGGGCTGTTGGGTCCATGGAAAGAAGATCTTCTCTCTTTCAGTAGTTTACACTTAATAAAACGAAAATTCTCACAGGAATGTATGATCATGTGGCCAGCAGTATTACCAGATTTACGTCTCTTAGAATTTTTTGGCCATTGGTAATTCATCTAATTATTTGGAACTTTGATGTCAGCTCTTGATTTTCTGTTGTAACCTCCAACCCTAACTCCATTTGGGGTATTTCGAGTTATTTTTGGGTATACACTTTAGCTTCCATTTCATTTGGGGCTGTTGAGTCCATGGAAAGAAGATGTTTCCTCTTTCAGTAGTTTACACTTAATAAACCGAAAATTCTCACAGGAATATATGATCATATGGCCAGCGTTATTACCAGATTTACGCCTCTTAGAAGTTTTTGGCTATAGGTACTTCGTCTAGTTTTTTGGAACACTGGGTATGATCCGCGACATAATAAATACTACGCTGGGGAAATAATCGCTATGTTAATTTCTCATACAACAGATTTAAATAAAACAAAGGCAAACTATAGTATAAACTACAATTATCGGTTTTATTGCAGTGTGGGTTTGTTCGATTTCCTGCTTTGCTAATGAATAGATCATCCAGATTTTGATACTATACAGGATCGAATCGACTATTTTATACTAATTATTTTAATCTAATTCTAGTTTCAACAAATTTCTTATTTTATATTTTGGTTGAGATAACGCGAATCAAATTTCTAATGTTAAACGTTGTACAGGCGTCGACATGGAAAATATTTATTTCAAGGCTGCAAACCAAACAAACTGGCGTGTTATCTTATCTTTTGGGTGTCATCAACTTTATAACAAGCCTTGTAGATCTATTTTAATCTATATATATATATTTCGGATTGCCGATAAAATTCTAATTTCCTTGAAATTTAGTGAATTTCTCTGCATATCATAAAACATCGATGAATATATACAGAGTAGTTTAATTAAATGGAAATGTTAGCGGAATAAAATTAATAACCGCAGTAGTTTTGAGTTGGGACACCCTGTACACAATTTTTATACTTTCATTATTACAATCTTCATATGTATTCTTTTATTACAACATATTTCAATAATTTAGTCCCCCCTGTCTTTATCATAAATTCTTTTGATTGTAGATTTCCTGTTACATCTACAAGGCCAATACAATAATTAATTTCCCAAACATAATTTATAACTGTGTTTTTTTTTTGTTTCAGATTTTACCAACACTTTTAAGAAGATTTGGACAATTTGACAGAATTTTTCGAACCTTTTTTTTGGTAAATAGTACGTTTTTCGAGTAGTTTTATTTTATGATAACGGTACATGTTTGTGTTATGCTTTTGAGATAAGAACGGTTGATTTGAAAATAGTCACACGTGGACTGGTTGTTTTCTTTCCGATAAGACAAAGAACGAGGACATTTTCATGGTTTTCATGGTAAGTTTATTTTACATTTTTCTTATTTATTTGTGCAGTAGCTTGTTGGTTAAATATAGAGACCAAAAAATGAATAATTTATAATTATCTATCATAGTTCAGTTGTTTCGTACCGAAAAAATAGTTTAATAATTAATTTTTTTATCATAAATATGTTGGTATTTATATTTTAAAGCCGGGCCTGTGTTGTTTCTTTACGGTTAAGGTTAAAATGTGTGCGGTTCTTCATGAATCGCCCTGTATACAATTGATCGATAATGGTACACTCTGTATATTTAAATAAAAAAGGTATTATAAAATAGCAACGGAAGAAAGGTTTAAAAAAAATTAATTTAAAAATATTCACAAGCAAAAAAGAAATTCTCGAAATAAAAAAAGACCACAAGAAATATTAGAATTTTTTCAAGTCTCTTGTACAGAAATTTATTAAATACAACTCACGTTATTCTATTATTTATATGAGTAGCAAAAATTATATAGAAAATATATTTTGTTCCGAAAGTATTGAGAACTATTGTTGAACTATTTATCTCCATTGTCTTCTTATCAAGTAAAAAATGGGGATAATATTTATGAGTCGTCTATAAAAATAAAAGTAAGAGTAGCTAAAATGTTGCAACTAAATTGACATTTACTTTAAGGTGGCTGATAACAATTTTAGCTTTTTTTAAAATTATTGAATCATTAAAGAGCGTCAGTCAATTGTTCATACTAAAAAAAATTTTTAAAATATATTCGCAGCAAATAACTTTCTTGTATTTTTCATTCTTTATAAATAAACAAGACTTTTATTTGTTTTGTAATCATATTATGTACAGTAATAAAATTATTTCTACATATTGTACACTTTTTATCTAACCAGTAATATAAATTGCTTCATTCATGTTTGTATACTTAAAGTATTATTTCATGCATTTAAATGTCCTTCAATACAGTCCTGTACGATGGAATCCCTTCAAATATTTACAAATTTTCACCCAAAATATATATTAATTGATCATAATTCTAGTTTAACCTCGAGGCAGGAAATTTCAATGAAACGGCTCTGGTCGTGCCGGGCTCCCAATCATTTCCAAATATTGTAAGGCTTGAGGTGCAGCCAAAATGAGATTCACAAAATGAATGTTATAATATTAGTAATTTTATATTTGCTTCCCTTATCTTTAATGTATGGTATGTTTCTTCAAACTTTTACTAAAAGTCCCATGTCCATTCAAACAATTAAATTTGAAATTTAAATTTAATCTCTATTTTGAACTATTAAAGATAGAATTGATTCATTGAAGGTCCAAAATAAAAGATCTGAATATTAAATTTATTCAGAGTGCTGATAAAATTTAGTTGAAATCATTCTTTAAATCCCTTTATGAAATTATACCGAATTTTATTAAAAAAATTTGTAAAAATTCAATGAATTTATTTAATTTCTTGTGTTAAGTAACCAATAAAAGATTTTCTATATTTATAATTGGTCTTGACAAATATGTTTTCATTACCTTTAAACATTTTTGGATGTTGTTACCAATTTTTCTTTCAGTTATTAATCAATTAAAAAATACGGTTGTGAGTTTTCTTTACAAAGAATTTAAAAACTTTCGAACGAATAAATATAATTTTCTTTCAACCCCCTTATGAACAATGTATCGAATTTTATAAAAAAAAATTAAAATTCTATTAATTTATTTAATTTCTAGTGTTTAAGGGATAAATAAAGTATTTTCTGTATTATATAATTGGTCTTGACAGAGTGTTTACAAATATGTTTTGATTACCTTTAAGCTTTTTTGAAATTATTGTTTAATTCACAAATTTTAATATACAAGATCTTTTTTTAATAAATTAAGAAAGTTTATGCTGTTGCATTTTTTCCGTTATTAGTAAACTTAAAAAATTCCATTGTGAATTATTGTTAACAAAAATTTCTAAAATTCTCTAATATCACTTTCTTAAAACAAACAAAATAAAATTCTTCTCTTACAATTGCTGAAAATAAAATTATTTTATTTATTCCGTTGACAGGACAATTTCTAATTTGACAAATAAACTATTGATTTAAATTTTGGATATAAACAATTTAGTGACACTTATTTTTTCATTCATTCCATAAAATCAATTTCTCACTAAACTAGAAAAATACTAAATAAAATTTTAAAATAGTTTTCAGAAGCAACTTACAAAAAAATGTAGAATAAAATTTCCTTTTTTTGTCTTTGATTTTGATATTTTATGAATCTTAGTTAAACAGCATCAAAATAAAAAGTAGAAGATTTCATTCTTTATACCTTAAAATAAGGTGGTACTAAAATGGAGAAAAAAATAGGAGCCAAAAAAATAAAAAAATAAAACAAAAGAAAAAAGAAGTAAAAATACAAAAATAAGTGAAAATCAGCATTTCATGAATTATTTAAAAATACAGTTAAACGAATACTATAGAATTTTACTCATGTTGTAATTACTAATATTTAAATTTGTTTTTTGACTCTTATTTTTGTTTTTTTTTATATGGCTCTTTACTATTTTGGTTCGTATTTTTTTGGCTTCTTTTTAATACAATCTTTTTCAATACAGTGAAACTGCGGCCTTAACAGTAATGTACGGTTTTTACACCTCGTATAAAAATGACAACTGTAATTAATCCAAACTATATGATAAATTCTCCCTATCCACCCATCACTTTTCCAAAATAGGATTTATCAAATCATTTTCACGTTCAGTTTAAACGTCCGTTATCTAAAAGGATCTTTCGAAGGACCAATTCCTCTGCCACTGTTAGAAGCACGTAAAAGTACAAACGCCATAAATCTTAGGAACACCTAGTTGGTCGGTATCAAAATTTTATTTATTTTGTAGTGTACTCGGACCCACCCACCACTCGGATGCCCACGCGTCCCTATAAAACAAAAATAAATTGTTTAAACATTTTGTTGGGCCGCCCACGGTGATGGACGCCTTAATCTATATAAAAAATTTGAACTGCTGTTAGTGTTGACACTTATGAACGTTAAGGTTGGGTAAACGACGTTTTCTGAACGAATACAATAGAACGAGTGTTTGTTCGAATAGACTTGACAGATTGCTAAAGAGGAAGATATATATTTATTTCGTATAATTTTGAAAGTATATTTATATATATAGAGCTGTATAAGGATGATTTACGTTTATAGTTTCGGATTTTTCTTCTATTCTTTTCGTTTTGGTAGTGGTTTTTTCATAATTTATTCCTATGATTGAACACTAAAAGTATTACAGAGGTGTAGGTGACTAATAATAGTATGTGCCTTACTAACTTACTTAAAAAAATGTATCGTTCACTCTGGAAAGGACAGACCAGAAGAGTGACGGAACCAAAGAAAAATAGATCTTTATAAAAAATGTTCAATAACAGCAGAGCTAAGAGCACGCAGAAAAAGATGGTTATGATAAGTTAAAAGACTACCACAGAACAGAATCACAAAGAAAGATTAAGAGAAACAGCAGCAAGGAAGAAAAGACATGAAGACAAGGAAAAAATGGTTAACTTCACTAGAGAAACAGTTAAAAATAGTTAAAAACTGGACGAAGAGAGTTGAAGATAGAAAGAAATGGAAAATACCAATTTATACCAAACTTATTAATAACAACAGAGATAAGAGCACGCAGAAAAAGATGGTTACGAGAAGTTAAAAGACTACCAGAGAACAGAATCACAAAGATAGATTAAGAGAAACAGCAGCAAGGAAAAAAAGACATGAAGACAAGGAAAAAATGGTTAACTTCACTAGAGAAACAGTTAAAAATAGTTAAAAACTGGACGAAGAGAGTTGAAGATAGAAAGAAATAGGAAAATACCAATTTATACCAAACTTATCAATAACAGCAGAGATAAGAGCACACAGAAAAAAATGGTTATTAGAAGTTAAAAGACTACCACAGAACAAAATTACAAAGAAAGATTTAGAGAAACAGTAGTAAGGAAGAAAAGGACATGAAGACAAAGGAAAAAATGGTTAACATCACTAGAGAAAAAATTAAAAATAGTTAAAAACTAGACGAAGAGAGTTGAAGATAGAAAGAAATGGAAAATACCAATTTATACCAAACTTATTAATAACAACAGAGATAAGAGCACGCAGAAAAAGATGGTTACGAGAAGTTAAAAGACTACCAGAGAACAGAATCACAAAGATAGATTAAGAGAAACAGCAGCAAGGAAAAAAAGACATGAAGACAAGGAAAAAATGGTTAACTTCACTAGAGAAACAGTTAAAAATAGTTAAAAACTGGACGAAGAGAGTTGAAGATAGAAAGAAATGGAAAATACCAATTTATACCAAACTTATTAATAACAACAGAGATAAGAGCACGCAGAAAAAGATGGTTACGAGAAGTTAAAAGACTACCACAGAACAGAATCACAAAGAAAGATTAAGAGAAACAGTAGAAAGGAAGAAAAGAACATGAAGACGAGGAAAAAAATGGTTAACTTCACTAGAGAAACAGTTAAAAATAGTTAAAAACTGGACGAAGAGAGTTGAAGATAGAAAGAAATGGAAAATACCAATTTATACCAAACTTATTAATAACAACAGAGATAAGAGCACGCAGAAAAAGATGGTTATGATAAGTTAAAAGACTACCACAGAACAGAATCACAAAGAAAGATTAAGAGAAACAGTAGAAAGGAAGAAAAGAACATGAAGACGAGGAAAAAAATGGTTAACTTCACTAGAGAAACAGTTAAAAATAGTTAAAAACTGGACGAAGAGAGTTGAAGATAGAAAGAAATGGAAAATACCAATTTATACCAAACTTATTAATAACAACAGAGATAAGAGCACGCAGAAAAAGATGGTTACGAGAAGTTAAAAGACTACCACAGAACAGAATCACAAAGATAGATTAAGAGAAACAGCAGCAAGGAAGAAAAGACATGAAGACAAGGAAAAAATGGTTAACTTCACTAGAGAAACAGTTAAAAATAGTTAAAAACTGGACGAAGAGAGTTGAAGATAGAAAGAAATGGAAAATACCAATTTATACCAAACTTATTAATAACAACAGAGATAAGAGCACGCAGAAAAAGATGGTTATGATAAGTTAAAAGACTACCACAGAACAGAATCACAAAGAAAGATTAAGAGAAACAGTAGAAAGGAAGAAAAGAACATGAAGACGAGGAAAAAAATGGTTAACTTCACTAGAGAAACAGTTAAAAATAGTTAAAAACTGGACGAAGAGAGTTGAAGATAGAAAGAAATGGAAAATACCAATTTATACCAAACTTATTAATAACAACAGAGATAAGAGCACGCAGAAAAAGATGGTTACGAGAAGTTAAAAGACTACCACAGAACAGAATCACAAAGATAGATTAAGAGAAACAGCAGCAAGGAAGAAAAGACATGAAGACAAGGAAAAAATGGTTAACTTCACTAGAGAAACAGTTAAAAATAGTTAAAAACTGGACGAAGAGAGTTGAAGATAGAAAGAAATGGAAAATACCAATTTATACCAAACTTATTAATAACAACAGAGATAAGAGCACGCAGAAAAAGATGGTTACGAGAAGTTAAAAGACTACCAGAGAACAGAATCACAAAGATAGATTAAGAGAAACAGCAGCAAGGAAGAAAAGACATGAAGACCAGAAAAAAATAGTTAACTTCACTAGAGAAACAGTTAAAAATAGTTAAAAACTGGACGAAGAGAGTTGAAGATAGAAAGAAATGGAAAATACCAATTTATACCAAACTTATTAATAACAACAGAGATAAGAGCACGCAGAAAAAGATGGTTACGAGAAGTTAAAAGACTACCAGAGAACAGAATCACAAAGATAGATTAAGAGAAACAGCAGCAAGGAAGAAAAGACATGAAGACAAGGAAAAAATGGTTAACTTCACTAGAGAAACAGTTAAAAATAGTTAAAAACTGGACGAAGAGAGTTGAAGATAGAAAGAAATGGAAAATACCAATTTATACCAAACTTATTAATAACAACAGAGATAAGAGCACGCAGAAAAAGATGGTTACGAGAAGTTAAAAGACTACCAGAGAACAGAATCACAAAGATAGATTAAGAGAAACAGCAGCAAGGAAGAAAAGACATGAAGACCAGAAAAAAATAGTTAACTTCACTAGAGAAACAGTTAAAAATAGTTAAAAACTGGACGAAGAGAGTTGAAGATAGAAAGAAATGGAAAATACCAATTTATACCAAACTTATTAATAACAACAGAGATAAGAGCACGCAGAAAAAGATGGTTACGAGAAGTTAAAAGACTACCAGAGAACAGAATCACAAAGATAGATTAAGAGAAACAGCAGCAAGGAAGAAAAGACATGAAGACAAGGAAAAAATGGTTAACTTCACTAGAGAAAAATTTAAAAATAAATAAAAACTAGACGAAGAGAGTTGAAGTTAGAAAGAAATGGGGAAATACCAATTTATACCAAACTTATCAATAACAGCAGAGATAAGAGCACGCAGAAAAAAATGGCTATGAGAAGTTGAAAGACTACCACAGAACAGAATTTCAATCAAATATAATACTCAACTGCCATTGATTAGAAGTTAGGTTATTGGTCTTGTCCTGTACATCCGTACAGCCATTCTTCTCATGGTCTTACGGCCTTGGCCTGTACAGTCAAACAGTTCCAGTATAAATTTATTTTATTATTGAACCATCCTGTAGATCAAACAAACGATCTGTTTCGCATTGGAAAATTCAAGGTTTATATTGATCGCCTTTTAATCATACGTTCGTCAAATGGCCACAATAAAATTGTAAAGTACGTAGTAGTATTTCTCGGCCATTCATCAGTTGAAAATTATAATTCTATTGACATAATTCCAGTATATCTCTGGCCTTAAGGTTACAATAGGTCAATATAAACTCCATATAAAGCAAATGATATACGATTTTGTATTCATCAAATCAATCTGGTTAGACTTAACTCAACGATCCTGCGATATAAATTGGTTTTTATACACCGTGTAGCCCAGATAAAATAAAGAAATTAAACGGTGGGTGATTAAAAAAAAGTCTAATTATGACTAGTTGGAAGTTTAAATCAACAGCAAATAAATGTTTCTGTAATTATAAAGTACTCAGGAAACCATTTTTACTTCTAGAACTGTCAAATGTCAACTTCCGGGCGGCAAAATTCGAATGTAAATAACTTGTTGGGCCTAATTTTTATAATAGAATATTAGTGATGACACACAGTTACATCCCCTTCCAATTGATAAAACCTTTCTAATTCATTTATTACCTATTTCGAAAAAAAAATGAAGCGTAAGTAAAAGTATTTTAGTTGCCCTAATGTGTAAATTGCGGTACACGTATAAGGAAAACATTATTCAATATATAGATTTACACTTTATTAGCTAAATTGAAAGCAGTAATTTAACTAACTTAAAAAAATGTTCTAACCCGGCGACTAGATAAAATGCTTCAACAGAACCGTAGTTTAAAACTTTGGTTTTAGTTGTTACAAAGTGGGATACTATAAATACCTAATATGAAAGTAATAGTTTCAATTTCTATTCTTAACAAAAAAGTAGAAAAATGTTAGGTTAGGTTTTATTGTCACGAGTTAAATGTTTGTGAATAAAAGTTTAATCGTGTAAAAAATGTCGATAGTGTAAATTAACTAAACATTTTAGTCTCGTCCGTGTGTAAATTCGTATTGTTAATAAATGTTTAATACCAATAAATAATTGTTAAGAAAGACTAATTAACAATACTTATGTATTAATCAATATTTATAGTATGATACATTTGTTGCTAAAAACAAAATCGATATTCATTTAGGTTCCTTCTTCATCTTCCTGCATTTAGTTTCCTCTTTCTTTTTCTTGCATTAAGGTTATTTCTTCTTTTTTTGCATTTAGGAGCCTTTTTTATTTTCTTGCATTTAGGTTACTTCTTTTCTTGTATTTAGGTTCCTTCTTCTTTTTCTTGCATTTCGTTCCCTTCTTTTTTTTCTTGCATTTAGGTTCCTTCTTCTTATTAGCATTTAGGTTACTTCTTTTCTTGCATTTAATTTTCTTCTTCTTTTTCTTGCATTTAGGTTACTTCTTTTCTTGCATTTAATTTTCTTCTTCTTTTTCTTGCATTTAGGTTCTTCCTTCTTTTTCTTGCATTTAGGTTCCTTCTTTCATTTTCTTGCATTTAGTTTCTTTCTTCTTTTTCTTTCTTCTTTTTCTTGCATTTAGGTTCCTTCTTCTTTTTCTTTTTGTCCCTTTGACAGGATAAAATCCTGGAACTGCCGGATACTTTATGTGATTCTCAGGAAATTATTTCACTAATCTAGGCAATCTATGGTGATTGGTAAATAATAATGAAACAAGAATATGCTGTATTTGTTAAAATTGTCCAACTAATTTGAGCTTTATTTTATTTGATCAAAAATTGTTTATGTCGTTAAATTAGAAACACACTTTTATTAAATTAGATGTTATATTGAATTAAATTTAAATCTATTATTTCTTCAAACATTTGTTAAGGCTTAGGATCCAGTTTATCACATACAAAACAGTTTACAGCGTTGTCATATCTTAATCTAAGTCGGAGATTTCAATAAAATTTATAATATCGTCTGGTACTGTTTCCTTAAGGGATGTTAAAATTATACGATTGGTATTTTTAAGCCCGGTTCTGTTAATATTTACCTATTAGAAAAAAAAAAACGCGGGGTCTCGGTAAAACGATTTTGCTGTCAAATTAAGAGTTTTAGTGAAAGGTGTTCGTCTTCGATGCCGCGGAGACGTAAAAACGGGCAAAAATTTAAATATGAATACTCCCACTTTGCCCACTTTTGGTCACGTTTGTAATTTGGTTACGGTTTAGAAATTTCGCGGAGATTTAATGAGCGTAGGAGAGAAACGAAAGGTGTCTTCTCCTAATTGTCAATCAATTTTTACGACGCAAAACAACTAATTCAAAATTAGTGTTTAGAAAATTGGAATTTAAGACGGAAACTTTAATGTTGTTAGAATGGTGAAATTAAAGTTCACTTTAGTAACTCGAAAGTCTCAATCTAGGTCCATTTTTTTGATCAAACTTTTTCGGAACCTCGAAACATGTCATTATACATTTTTCTTCAAGAGCTTTATAGTAAATATAAAAAAATAAATTTTACTTATCTGAATTTTTACAGTATTACAAAAATATTTTTTTTAAATTTCTTCAATCTGATCAGGGTTTCGCTTAAATTATATCTAATAAATTTATAGAACTGTTCTCTTCAATTTCAACGTTATATTTATCATCAACATATCTATACCAAAATAGTAAATTTTTGGAGATATTTGAAGCAAACATTTTTGTTCTAAATTATCCATAAAAATATTTGCCAAAATTGGTGATATTGGACTACCCATTGGTGATCCTTTGTTTTGAATATAAAATTTCTCATCAAAAACAAAGTAATTTTGATTGATGCATAAATTAAAAAGTTTATAATTTCATTATTTAAAATTTGGTTAATGTTTTTTCTTTCTAAAAATTTAGTAATTAATGGTATACATTCACATGGAGGAATTTTTGAAAACATGTTACTAATGTCAAATGAAACTAATTTTTTATTTAATTTATGTATTAAATCTAAAGAGTGTTTTACTGAATATTTTTATATGTAATTATTTCTAGTTTTATTAAGAACTTCTGCTAATTTATTATTCGGTGTATTGACATAAGAATCCACAGGCCTAATTGGAATCGAATCTTTTTTGTAATTTAATTGTACCATATAATTTTGGTGCTTGAGGATTTTTTGAAATATACTTTTTTTAAAGCTATTTCTGATTCCTACATAAATTTGTTACTATACAGGAAGATTCATTAATATCTACTTGGAAGAAAATGTAAGGTCGAATTCCGCGGATTAGAAAACAAGTTTTCTATAAACATAAATAATCGTGTGATGTAGATGAAACGTAGTAAAATCCGATAACGTACATGTTCTTCGTAATATTTATTTTCGCAAAGATAAATTATATCATAGCGGGAAGTGTACCGCGCAAAAATATTTTGATTGATAATTATAATTTTGTTATTTAATTAGATCCGTTCAAAAAATTGATAAATTGGACGCAATAATAATAATCGAATTTTACAGCGAAATATTTTACTAAATACCATTTTTAATAATAACATTTAAAATATCTCCAAAGAGTTTTACTTTATTTACGAGTACATGAAATGTTTTATAAAAATAGTTTTCAACGCTGATATAACCAATTCTTCTCTTCGTTTTCTAGTTGATCTTGAAGACCAAAAAGTGTAAGATTTTGATAATAATAATAATAATGATAATAATAGTAATTCAAGTCAATGCAAAACAGTAAAAGAAAATCATATATCGACTATTTACAGACTTTAATTCACCCTAATTAGAAAAAATTTCGAAAAGAATAGTTTTATTCTTTGGAATGGCGGGCTTGTTAGCATTTACTTTCTTTTGCTTTTTTTTTATTCAATTGACTGGTTGGTTAGACAATCGCAGGCCACAGGAAGTACCGTGCTATTGTAATCGTGAAGCGTACCGAAGTTGGGATGGTTTTTATTTTTCTTCGGTACTAGACCATGTTAAAAAAAATATAGACATACACTTAACGTCTTAGTTTATTACTTAATAGAGATCATTTAGCAATATATATCTATATGTATTGTACAGAGTGGTTTAATAATATTGCAGGAAGATTTGTGGCAAGATTCTTAGAGTCTAAATATAAAAAAAAAAATTAAATACATGGTTAAACTTGTGATTTAATGGAAAGTTTATATTGTTAATTTTGTAAAAATTTGTACTTTCGTATATTTTTCTAGTAAGTTTGATTAAATTTACTAAAAACTTCTCAGTTTACCATTTATTTTTGACTGGAAGTAAATCTTTTCAGAAAATATATTTTTTAGACTTAATTTACAAAATTTAAACACCATGTGAGTATATAAAAAATAAACTTGCGTATATAATTAATTATATGTACGTATTTCTTTTTTTATGTGTAAATCTTACTGAGAAATGATTTAAAACAAAACACTGAGAATTAAAACAGGAAAAAGGACAAATACTGATTTAAAAATAACGGGAAAATATCTAAGTTAAAAAGAGACTATGATAAAATAAGAAAAAACTAGAGCAAGAATAAGAAAAATAATTAAAGCAATATAAAATACTTAGTATTAAAATGTTATGAAATAGAAGCAAAATAAATGTTCCAAATTAGAACAACACAAGAGAAAAATGAAACAATTATGCCATTTAAAAAAAAACATCAATAAAAATAACCTACGAGAAAAATTTAACAGTAAAAGTGTTACAAATTCAATAGTTCAATAATTGTAATAAAAATTTTAAATCCTTTTCAAACCAAATCAAATACTTTAAAAACACGTCGAAAATTTTCATGCAAAGTCAGCTCAGATGTTCTAGAATGGTTCAAAAAGTTCCAAAATGATCCCAAAATTGTCAGAAACAATGAAAAAGATTTCCAAAATTGTCCAAAAAAATCACTACAAACTTCCAGAAACTTTTAAAGTGGTCCAAAATCGTCAAAGATTGAAAAAAAAACTACAAATAATTTTTGTACAATTGCCAAAGTTTTTAGTTACACAAAATCCTTAAAAATCATTTAAAAAGTTTCAGAATCCCCCAGAAACTTTTAAAACGTTTGAAAATCTTTAAAAATATTTTTCGTTAGAAGAAATTTGTTGAAATTTATCAGTATAATTTAAAACTACTTTTGCAAATTTAATTCCCAAAACAAGGTTTTAAAGACTAATAAAATATTTTAACATTACTTCGAAAATTTTTAGTCAAAAATTCTAGAATCGTTACAAAACTTTTAAAACGATTAAGAATATCCCAAAATGAACAGAAATATGGTAAAACAACAAAAATATATTGAAAAGTTTACGAAATTTCCAAAAAATTTAAAGATCGTCTGAAATCTTTAAATTTTTAAACATTCTGGTTGGTATAAGTTATATTTTTTTTTGTTTTTTCCTTTAATCGAGTCTTTAAGGGATTTTTATCTACAAGATAATTTAGGTGGTAAAAATATACAAAACTTTCATCTTTTGTTAAACTTTAAAGACATTTTGTATATCAAAAAACCTTAAACGAGAAAAACAATTTACAAAATCTACAGAATCACGAAATTTATTTCGGTTACATACGTTTCGCCCCATTAGAGCCGCCATCAGACCAAAACAAACGCAAACGTACAGGACGGACTTTCATAATTGGCCTCCGCTACATCTCACCCTGTATAAAAGTCGTCCGTTTTTTCCTGCGATATTTCCTGAGAAGGCGTCGACAGGAAACGAAAACGACGAAGAGAAAGAAACGAAGAAGAAAGTAAAAGGTGTCTTTGGACGGCGACCAACGCGGATTTTCGATGAGGTAACCACGAACTCCATAAAATATCGAATAAATGCAATCCGGATTCTTGTGTTTTACTGACTAAGAGTCCGCCGCCGGGTACGTTCGCACGTTTATCAAAGAGACACACCTCGATACACGATCTAAAGCTAATGGGGCCTGCCTCCGGGCCCCATCCGATAGCGAAATAATCGTTATTAGATTTTGCTAATTTGTTTCGAAGCCGGCCCCGTGGGTAAAACCCAATTTTTTTCCTGTTTAACGCGGTTTTTTTTGACCCAAGATATTATTGTTTGCATGCATGTAATTTTCCGTAGAAAACTGGTAATTAAAAAATAAACTCCTGTTTAAAATTAACGCACCACTATACATTTTTGCAATTACGTCTTTTTTTTTTGCACTCTTTTTTAATTTAGCGTTTGTACGATATAAATTGGATTTAAGTCAGGGCTGCGCGATGGCCACTCAAAGATCTGGATGTTGATTTCATTTAAGTACCAAAACCGTCCGCAATACAGCAGAAATAAACAAAAACGAACAGAAATAGAAGAAAAAATACAGCAGAAGAAGAAATAATATAGCAGAAGAATACAGCAGAAACAATAGAGCAAAAAACATACAACAGAAACAACATAGTAGAAACAATACAGAAGAAATATTACAGCAAAAGCAAAGCAATACAACAGCAACAAGCAGAAACAATACAGTAATAACAAAATAATACAGCATAAAGAATATAGCAAAAACAAATCAATACAGCAGAAACAAGTACAAACAATACAGCAGACAAAAATATAACAGAAACAATACAGCAAAAATAAAATAATACAGCAAAAGCAATACAGCAGAAACAAAATAATATAGCAGAGACAAGCAGAAAGAATACATCAAAAACAAGCATAATCAAGCAGAAACAATGAGCAAAAATAATACAGCAAAAACAAAACAATACAGCAGAAACAAAATAATACAACAGAGATAATCAGAAGCAATACAGCAAAATCAAAACAATACAGCAAAAACAAAACAATAAAGCAGAAACAAAATAATACCACAGAGTTAAGCAGAAACAATACAGCAAGATCAAAACAATACAGCAAAAACAAAACAATACAGCACAAACAAAATAATACAACAGAGATAAGCAGAAACAATACAGCAAAATCAAAACAATACAGCAGAAAAAAGCAGAAACAATCAGCAGAAAGAATGCAGCAGAAACAATACAGCAAAAAGAATATTGTAGAAACAATACAGCAAAAACAAAACAATACAGCAGAAACAAAATAATACCACAGAGTTAAGCAGAAACAATACAGCAAAATCAAAACAATACAGTAAAAATAAAACAATACAGCAGAAAGAATGCAGCAGAAACAATACAACAGGAACAATACAGCAAAAAGAATATTGCAGAAACAATACAGCAAAAACAAAACAATACAGCAGAAAAATACAGTAGACGAACAAACATTTTCGAATTGATTTAAAATCATTTGGATATATTGCAAAATTGGTAAATGGAGGGAAATAATTAGATTAGCTTTACAAAATCAAACTCTCGAACTAATTGGTTGATTGGTGAAATTAAAAGTTAAAACTTACCTAGAAGCTTAAAATAAAAATTAAAAATCAACTAAGTCAGTTGAAATATTAAATACTTATAATATTTTACGAAATTTTAGACTTTAAGAATACAAAATTTAAGCATTGAATCGAAAATTTGAATTTAAAATGTTTAACTACTAATAATATAGTATTTTGAAAGACATATTTGACAATTTTAAAAAAAATCATATTTGAACTATAAATTTAAATCATCAATTTAAAGTCTTTACTGGAATACATTTTTAAGTAGATTTATTATTTAACCTCAAACTTTAAAAATAAATAAATCGAATTTTAAATAAACAATTTAGGCAAATTGGTTTTTAAACTATAAATTTATATTTTGTACCGCAAATTATATGAAACTTAATTTATTTTGGTAAATTTGCTGCATATTACAGGTGTTTAAATTAGTATTTATAGTCAAATGTAGTAAAACCAGAAAAAATTGTAAGATGAAATGATGAAATTTTTAATATTATAAATATTTGTCAGATACAGACTTGGAAAGAAAAATTATAAAAGCCCTGGAAACATTTGACAGCTCTGTATAAAATCAATGTAATGTAATAAATCTATTAGTTTATCTAATACCATAATCACTTTTTATAATATAAATAATTGTAATGAAAAATATTAAAACCTTTATACATCAATAAATTTCGTGAAATGAGGTATTTTTCCTGAAGTTCGAATAATCAACATTTTTTTTAATCTGAATATCCATTATTTTTCATTTGAAATTTCCTTGGTTAGGATTAAATAAACGAATTTCTTTGATATTTAGTGAAAATTATGTCCTAGAACTATGGCAGGAAATTCAAATTGTGTTCAAATTATGTAAATTAAACCATACTGAATCGACAAAATTTTTTCCAAATTTTTAGTTCAAACAGTTAATTGAACATAAAAAAAATCGATCCACCCTGAGATTTTGCTATATTTATTCATGTATTTTATTGATTCACGTGTTTATTAAAAGTTTTTATAAATAATCGCGTAGGTAATAATTATTATTACTGCATAATTAAAATAATGTCTACCTAACCTTATGAAAAATAATTATTCAAATCATCAATACAAATTCTACGTTTCAATAAAATTCAAAATGTAATATAAGACACTCCTTACAGGCAAAGTTCCAGACACTAAAATACCATCATTATTACGAAAGTTCTCTACCCTATACAGGGTGTTCCCGTTTAAACAAATTAATAAATATATTTTGGATAATTCTAAGTCATTGATCACTGTCACTGCAAAGAAATGATAATGCATTTTTTTTTGTATTAATTAGTACAATCGAGCAAAATGCGATTAGGAATTGTAACACCCTGTAACACCTACCCATGTACATTATACATATGTATTATGCATGCAGTAATGTTAATAGTAATAACAAAGCGGTTTTATGTCGTCTTTTATGTAAGTGCAACCCGACAAAGGCAAAACCCTTCCCTTTTTTGAAAGTGATTAATGTCCGCCCTTGATTTTTTTTTTTAAGGAAAAGAAGACGTTCTCTAATAAAAATCGTTGCAACATTTGTGCGAACCGTAAAGATACCTCGATGAGATAATCAATTCTATGTGGGGCATGGTCTTTATGTAAATCACTTGAATACGCTTAGTTTTCACATCTTTTTAGGTGTTTCGAACCATTATATACAGGGTGTATGCAAAAGCATTCGCGTTTTTATCGAATATTAAATTACTAGTGCGATTTCGAGAGGCCAAACACTTTTTTTTTTAATTTCAACATTATATTTTAAAATCCTGCTGCAAATGTTCTGCAAAAAATTCCTGCTGCAAATGTTCTGCAAAAAATTCCTGCTGTCAACATTTTCGCTTTAAATGAAAAACCGAATGATATTGTTATTACATAATCTCTGAAAAACAATAATTTTAATCATACAGTGTGTACATAAAATATGGAATAAATTTATTTTAAGCTAAACATACAATTTTTAGGAAACATTCTGAGACCGTCGGTTTTTGATTTTAATTTAATGTATTTTTAAATAACAATTAAGTATACAGGGTAAACACATTTGTGAGTAACGATGTCATCGACAATTTTTTTAAATGGCACACCCTGTATATTTTATTTTTCTAGATTGCAAATTTCAAGACGATTCCAAAAATATATGATATTTGTGTTCGGTAATTGGAAACAAAATCTAGAAATGATAAAAAAATAATTAAGGTGGATGAAAAAATATGAAAAATGTTATAAAATATATTTAAAAAAGGAATTCGAAGTCGACTAAAAAAAAAAATTAGAAATTTAAAAAAAAAAGTCTCGAAGTCGAAAAAATCTTAAAATGGATTAAAATCTTAAAATCTGTATGGATTAAACATCAAAACTAAGTAGAAAATCCAAAAATTACATAAAAAATTTTACCCATTGAATGAAATAAATAAAATAATACAAAGATGGATTAAAAATTAAAAAAAAATAAGAAAAGTATTTCAAAAAATGTAAAGATAAAATTAAAGCTTCATAAAAAAGACCGAAAGAGACCCTAAATTATAAAAATGTATTAACTGTAATAATAAAGGAACTAATTACAAGTGTAATTTGAACAAATAATTTTAAGCTTAAAAAAAGGAATAAAAAATGATATTTAGCAAAATAGATCAAGAACTTTGTGAAAATAAACAAAAAGAATGAATACATCTAAGAATGGAACGAAAAGGGATAAATAAATCTAAAAATTCAGGCATAAAATCAAAAACCGAAGAAATGGACTGGAAAAAATTGCAGATTTCAAAAATGGATTAGAAACTGTAAATAAAATAGATTAAAAATATAACTAAAATGTTAATAAAATCGATTAAAAATGAAAAGTGAACAAATGGGCTAAAGAATATATAATAAAAAATTGGATGAAATAAAAGAATAAATTTGAAAAAGTATAAAAAAATACAGAAAATTTTATAAATGCTAATTTTATTCTAATTTTGTATTTTCGGCTCCTTTTTCTTTTGGATTTTTTTGCATTTGAATCTTTTTTTATTTGCACCTATTTTCTTTGACTCTTATTATTTACGCTTCTATTTTTTCTCTTTTTTTTTTTGGCTCCTCTCTTTTGACTTCTGTTTTTTTGGCTCCTTTTTAGTGCCTCCTGATTAAGCGATATCAAAATCAAAATACGATATATTCTATTTCTGTAACCAAAGCCATTGTTCCCTTTATCAATCTACTAAATCTCACAAAAATTAATAAAATGCTTATGTGTTGATAAATTGACCACCATGTAAAATACACGTTTAAGTAAATTCTAATTTACCAACAAAGGCAGATCGGTGCGTTACCTTCATGAATATTTTGTGAAGTAAAATTGTTATCGTTCGCGATGACATTTGAGTAATGGGAATGTCTTTGAATTCTCGTCGAGTGTATAACAATAGCGAAAAAGGATGAGCAGAATGACCTTAAAAACCCGCCGAACCTACATTTTATAACAGCGGCATCTCTGGGAACAACCGAAGAACTTTCACGATTTAGAAATAATCAACGTCGATGGGTACGTCCGGTGGTCCGCTAACCAGATCCTTATCTCAAACTGTTTTAGTTATCAGTTACGCTTCGATCTTATCCGGCCGTTATTAGATCAGAATTTATCATGCCGGTGCCAATGTTGAAGATTGATGAGGATCGAGTGTTGTTGGTCTGAAACGTTCAGGTGCTCGGTCTTCGTTTATTCGTATTCGTCCTGTATATGAGAAAAGAAGAGGCTTGCGTGTGCGTGTTCGAACTCACAAGAGGATGAGATATCTGAGCCGTCACGGAGGGCGTTAACCGGAAGTGCTGAGCAACAATGAACCTGCGCCGGTTCAATTGCCACCCACATTTCCGCCTGGTGACTTTTCGAATCGGTCATGCCGTCTCTGTCTGGATCGTTCAGCCGCCCATTATAGTCCGGCAGCTCAAATACTAACTGCTTCGACCAATTTAACCAGAGCATTTTCTTCTTTTCGTCCTCATTTAGGAAAGTTTGTAACTTCTTCGACCAATTCAATCAGAGCATTTTCTTCTTTTGGTCTTCATTTAGGAAAGTTTGTAACTTCTTCGACCAATTCAATCAGATCAATAAACGAGAAATACTTGACCTGAGTTTGATAAAGATATTCCGGAAATACTTGGAAGTAAAGTTAAATGAGACTAAGAATGTAGTAGAAGTAGTTAATGAATTAATGGGCACGAATATGCAATAGATGAAAGTAGAGGAGCATTGTGGTTCCACTCAAAGACTAAAGTAAGCAAAGAGATACCACCTATACCAACACCTACTTCCAAAAGATTATTTTCTGGTGCTACTGATCTTAAGTCAAAAATTGGTACAACGCTCAAACACTAACTGCTTCGACCAATTCAACCAGAGCGTTTTCTTCTTTTGGTTCTCATTTAAGAAAGTTTGTAACTTCTTCGACCAATTCAAGAAACAAAATAACGTCCTTTGGGTAAATCAGAATTAGAGAATTTTCTAGAAACTTCTGATTCGTTTAAATTTCTTCAATACATCTGTAAGATTTTTCTAGTTTAAAATTCCTGATTCGTGCTCAGTGTAAATCAGAATTAGAGAATTTTCCTGTTTTGATCTTCACAAGATTTCTAGGAAATTTTGATTCGTTTCAGTCCTTCAATAAATCTGTAAGATTTGCCTGGTTTAAAATTCCTGATTCGTGCTCAGTGTAAATCAGAATTAGAGAATTTTCCTGTTTTGGTCGTCACAAGATTTTTAGGAAATTTTGATTCGTTTCAGTCATCAATAAATCTGTAAGATTTACCTGGTTTGAAATTCTTGATTCAACCTTAGTGTAGTGGTTCTCACAAGTTCGCGCAAATACATAATATTGTCATCCTTACAATGCTATCAACTGCATTTATTAGTGAATTATGCAACCCATATTGCTTAATTCTCCTTTTACTATGCAACCAGTAATACTTTGAAAATTAAATATCAACAGTTAATGAATTGGAACTTTGTTGTTTACATTTTATTGAATATTTAACAAAAATAATAACGTTAAAAACCAAAAATACGAATAAATAAATACACAGATAATTTTTAAAAGTATGTTTAGACACCGTACTATAAAATCGAGATAATGAGGCAGGCGAGGCCGCGGTTTTAAATGACGAGAACTGCTCTGTTATAATTAATTATGATTTTGCGATAAAAATATTGTTACAAAGATACGTTATTATTGTTCTATAAGGAGCACCACACTAATTAATTCATTTCTACTCAAACATTCAATTCGAAGTACTGAGAAAAGTTCATTTAACTCGCGAATTTCTCACTAAAATTTAATCTCATGCCCTAGTTTTACAAAACGCCCAAATTATAAAAAAAAATCTATTACATTAAAGTGTATTGAGAGTCTCCTTGTAGATCAAAATGTATAATTTTTCCATTAAAATCTATTACAGTTTATGGTCTCATTAAGATGATGAAAGTGCAGCAACGAAGGTCAGCCGATAACTTTTCACGTAACAAAAAAAAAATAGTTAAACAGTGAAGAAAATGCTGTAATGCATTTATCACGGGTTTATTAAGAATGCAAACACCTACGTTAAATATTACTAAATTATTTATTAGCTTTTAAAATATGCATAAAAAAATAATTAATGCTACTCGCACGACGAAATTTCTCTGCAATTTCCAAAATCAACAGTTTATTGAGCATCTTACTGCTGATTTGTTATTCAGTATATTTAACGTTTAACTACTTTTTCTTCTATTAGAGGAACAGGAAAGTAATCATTCAAAAATAGAAAAATTGCATTCAATAATATTCAAAAAATTAATAATAAAACTCCGTATTTCTCCACGACCATTAGTTTCCATTCGAAAATCATTTTCAATAATAGAATGTAAACATTCTCACTATTGAGAGAGAATATTTATTCCGAAACACCTGCTTCTTATGTGTTTTGCATGTATTTTCATTCCATAACAAGTGATGGAATGAATATTCCTTAATTCTTCTGAACAATATCGACAGAGAGTAAATTTGTGGTCGTGGAGAAAATAGAGTCGATTAGAATAACAAAATTCGATACTCATGGTTCCGCTCTTGTTGAATTTAGTTCATTCTAACTTTGTTACAGAATCTACTATTCTATTTCACTTTTTTATTAATTTATCCTTTTCTGGTGCTGTTTTTATAACAATGTTAAAACGCAATAGCCCTTATATGAGTATGATCTTTTACGGAAACGTAGATTGGACGAAAACCACAAAAAGGTCATTAACAAGGCAGGTTCAATTTATTCTATCATAAACTTTGAACAGAGAAACATCTCTAAATTCATTCATAATTTTAAAACTTTAAAATTCACCTTTTGAATACATTATCAATATGTATCGAATATTAAAATAGCAACAAAATCAAGCAATAACTTTCTCAATTACAAATAAGAAGTGCGTTAAAGTGAAAAATAGTGAAAAACCGATTTATAACTACGTTTATCTCTTTTATTATGGTGTGCTATTTTAAACACTGCGAATATGAAACTATTTAACTTTTTTAATTGTTTAATAAAATCTAAAAATCTAGCAAGTAGAATTACAGGAACAACAAAAAGAAACAATAAACAATGATATATATTAAAGACTGTTAAAATTAATAATTAATGAAGAATGCAAAGAAATATATGAAGAAATTAGAAAATATCATAAAAACAACAAAGAGGACATGGACAGAAAATAAAATAAAAGAAAAAAAAAAGAAACTTGCAAATGAAACAAAAAATAATTCTTTAAAAAAGTTAGCGAATGAAATAAAATCTGTAAAGGAAAACCAAATGCTTAAAATAGCAGAAAATAAAGAAGAGCATAAGGAAGTTTAGGAACAGTACTTTATTGACTATTGACAATAGTAAAAAACGCAACAACAAAGCTCCAGATCACAAACAAATAAATAAAAAATATCGCTATTTTAATTTTCTATTAATAACATATATACATTTTTAAAACGCAATAACACCATTTGGACACGATGGTTTTCGAAATCATTGATTGGACGAAAATCATTAGAACGCCTTGCAGGTTCAAGTTATTCTATCATAAACTTTGAACAGAGGAACATCTCTAAATTCATTCATAATTTTAATATTCGCGTTTTGAATACATTATCAATATGTATCGAACTCATAATATTAAAATAGCAACGATATCGAGCAATAACTTTCAGCATTACAGCATTTATCATGGATTTATTAAGAATGCAAAAACCTACGTTAAATCTTACTAAATTATTTATCAGCTTTTAAAATATGCATAAAAAAATAATGAATGCTACTCGCACGACGAATTTTCTCTGCAATTTTCAAAATCAACAGTTCATTGAGCATCTTACTGCTGATTTATTATTCGGTGTATTAATACTGGAAACCGTGGGTTTCTTCTTTGATGTTTTTTGCCTCGGCTGCCGCCTCGGAAAGCGAACTCAGTCTTGACTGTTATCAATTCCGTTGCTCATTTTTCATTTGTATTGTCGCATTTCTTCGACTCGCAGTTTGATACCGGGAAGAGACAAAATAAGACAAATAAAAGGATCGAATGATAAAATAAAGACGGTATAATTGGACAATTAGAAATGATTTACCGCTGTGCTAAAAATGACGCAATTACACCGGGCTTGTATATCTTCATCGGGATAAAAGCCTTCGTCAATATCGTCTAATGAAGGATGATAGAGCCCCCTATATAGTAAATTGTGCTCTATTTGGCAAACCGAAGCATTGCTTCGGTTTGCCAAATATGGACGACATTAGAATATATGTAGACTAGGTGGAGATTACAGGGTGATGCAACGGTTACATCAAAGAAAAATAGAAAAAATGCTTTATTGTATTCGTCTATATGGCGCAAAAAAAGAGAGTGGAGAACGTACAGTAATAAAACATATAATAAAAATAAGAAGAAACGAAGAAATCTGCGAAGAAATAGAAAATATGTTAAAGTGAAGCTATATTTTTATTTTTAATAAAAAATATATGTAAAAAAATGCTCATGATGATCCAATGCACATCTTTAAGAGTTATTGCTTTAATTATTTGAAAAAAGAACGAACTACAGAACATCAGATTTAACAAAAAAATTAAACGAAGATGAAGAAATGAAGATAAGAGATAAATGTAGTTATAGTTTTGTTACCATTTTAATATTACTGAGAATATTATGGATTTGATAAAGATTAATAACATATTTAAGATTCATATGTTAACGCAATGTTTCTTTGTTAAAGTCTTATGATCGAATGAATTTCGAGATGTTTCTTCGTCGAAAGATTATAATCGAATTAATTGAAGTGCTATTTATTTGCTTTGTTAATAGCGTTCTAATTATTTTCGTCCAATCAATGATTTCGAAAACCATCGTGTCCAAATAGTGTTATTGCGTTTTAAAAATGTAAAAACAATACTATATGTTATAAATAGAAAAGTAAAATAGCGACATTTTTTATTTATTTGTTTGAGATCTAGAGCTTTGTTGTTGCGGTTTTTTACTATTGTCAATAGTTCCATAAAGTACTGTTCCTAAACTTCCTTATGCTCTTCTTTATTTTCTGCTATTTTAAGCATTTGTTTTTCCTTTACAGATTTTATTTCATTCGCTAACTTTTTTATAGAATTATTTTTTGTTTCATTTGCAAGTTTCTTTTTTTTCTATCCATGTTCTCTTTGTTCTTTTTATAATCTTTTCTGATTTCTTCATATATTTCTTTGCATTCTTCATTAATTATTAATTTTAACAGTCTTTAATATATATCATTGTTTATTGTTTCTTTTTGTTGTTCCTGTAATTCTACTTGCTAGATTCTTTCCATTTTCCCATTCTTTTTGTTTTATTAAACAATTAAAAAGTTACAAAAGTTCAATAGTTTTATATTCGCAGTGTTTAAAATAATACACCGCAATAAAAGAGATAAACGTAGTTATAAATCAGTTTTTCACTATGTTTCATTTTAACGCACTTCTTATTTGTAATTGAGAAAGTTATTGCTCGATTTCGTTGCTATTTTAATATTATGAGTTCGATACATATTGATAATGTATTCAAAATGCGAATTTTAAAATTATGAATGAATTTAGAGATGTTTCTCTGTTCAAAGTTTATGATAGAATAAATTGAACCTGCCTTGCTAATGACCTTTTTGTGGTTTTCGTCCAATCTTCGTTTCCGAAAAAGATCATACTCATAAAAGGGCTATTGCGTTTTAACATTGTTATAAAAACAGCACCAGAAAAGGATAAATTAATAAAAAAGTGAAATAGAATAGTAGATTCTGTAACAAAGTTAGAATGAACTAAATTCAACAAGAGCGGAACCACGAGTATCGAATTTTGTTATTCTAATCGACTCTATTTTCTCCACGACCACAAATTTACTCTCTGTCGATATTGTTCAGAAGAATTAAGGAATATTCATTCCATCACTTGTTATGGAATGAAAATACATGCAAAACACATAAGAAGCAGGTGTTTCGGAATAAATATTCTCTCTCAATAGTGAGAATGTTTACATTCTATTATTGAAAATGATTTTCGAATGGAAACTAATGGTCGTGGAGAAATATGGAGTTTTATTATTTATTTTTTGAATATTATTGAATACGATTTTTCTATTTTTGAATCTAATAGAAAAAAAAGTAGTTAAACGTACTGTATTTGGCACTGTTTTTTCCAATCTCCGTAGCAGGTAAAGTACCCAGAAAAATAATGAACCAAACTGCGGTACTCAAGTTACGCAACCACCGAGCGTATTTTATTCAGAAACCCTGAATCTGAGTACGCGCATTGCAAAATAGCTCCAGGGCCGTTCCGAGCCGAAGTAAAAAAAAAATGACGAGTGGTACTTACTAAATTGATACGATAGTCAACTGTTCTCATTGGCATTTTCTCACGGTACCGACTATCGTTTTCTTTTTCTCCTTTTCGTTGCCGACCGAATTTAACGATTGCCGATGACGATGGGTTAGAAAGTAATAAAATTTCGACTTCGAGAGTTTTACTATTTACTACGGTGAAGGTAATTGCAAGATCTTTATTAGACTTCGATGCACGCAAAACGACCGACTCTTTATGCGAAATTATTAAAATCTACAGGGCGATTCACAATTCATTCGTTTATTTGCCACAGAAACTGTACAGGGTGGATACGAATGGGTGTCAATATTAAATTCTCGAAGGACCAAAATGTTCTTTTAATAGAAGTCTTTAAAATAGTGATTGTTAATAAATCCCTGATTGGTGTGAAGTTATATAGCAACTATTAAACTACCGTGTTAATATTTTTCAAGCACCCCATCTGTAATAGCTGAAACCAGAATTTTATACTACGGTTCTGTTGGAACGTTTTATCTAATGACTGGGTTAGAGGATTTTTTTAAGTTAGTTAAATTACTGCTTTCAATTTAGCTAATAAAGTGTAAATCTATATATTGAATAATGTTTTGAGTACGCCATAATGATTTCCTTATACGTGTACCGCAATTTACACATTAGGGCGAGTAAAATATTTTTACGAGCACATACTTCGGTGGATTTTTTTTTAATATAAATTAGAAAGGTGTATTGATTGGAATACTGTTTTTCGAAGATCAAGTGAGTGGTTTATTTTAAAAACAAAGTTAATATTTACTTTTAAATTTGTTGGGGGTGTTGGAATTCTCGAAGGACCAACATTTTGCTAACAAAAACTCTTTAAAATAGTGAGTGTAATTAAATCGCTGAAGCTATTAAAATAGAAAAACTAATTTACGAAAATCAACTTTAGTGCCATGTGCAAATTTAGAACTTTTTAAGCGATTTATTTATTTTACAAAGCTATAAAATGTTGATTAAATTTCATTTCAACAATCGTTCAATAATGCTGTCCTTTCTAAAAACGTTATGATATTAATAATGATTGTTTAATATAACGCAACTACTATTTACAAATACTGACAGTTTTACTTATACAATGTTACTGACTATCTAACTTTTTAATTTACAAATTTACAAGAAGTAATAATTATCTTTGGTCAATCATAGAGCTACTAAAGGAATTAAGAGCTGAATAAAAAGTATTTCGAAAAGGAATAAATATTCTCAAGCAAGAGGATGTGAAAAATGAAAAAATGAAAAAGGTTGTAAACGATTTTAGATATAAATTACAAGAAATACATAAGAAGAGTAGAGAGAATAACGTAAACGTAACAACAGGAATTAATAAATTTGTAAACGAACAATTAGATTTAAAGTAGAAATTAAGGAAAAGCGCAGAATAGGAATGCAAAGTTTTCCTCTGGAATTAAAGTGATAAGCAAAAATATATATTAAAGGAAAGATCAACACAAAAAGTATACATAAACCATGACAAAACAGAAAAAAAAGAACGAAAAATGCTTATTAAGGTTTTACTATAATATATATATATATATATATATATATAATTATATTTTATATTTTTAAAATGGACTCTCAGTTCATAATAATAGATTTCTCAATGGAGAAAATTATTTTATTTTTTGTAATATTGTTTTAAAAAGTCTGTGCATAATTCTTTAAGAAAATTTAATAAAAACTTGTGCTTATTGTTTGAAAATTAAAATAATATTTTTTTTAAGAAACTGAGGTTATTTTTGGAAAATTCTCTTTATTTGTTGAGAAACGTGCGATCATTTTTCAAAAAGCTTATAATATTTTTTTTTAAATTTGTAACTATTTTTTGATAAAATCTATGATAATTTAATGGGAAACGTGCTATAATTTTTTAAAAATTTGCCATATTTTTAAAAATGATTCAATTATTTTACAAACAACTTGCCTTAGTTTTAAGAGAAACCGTAATTATTTTTGAAATGCGATAATAATAAACATTTTTTAAAAACATGCTATTTTTAAATAAGGCTGTTATTTTTCGAAAAAAGTAATTATTTTATTTTACTTTGCTTCTTTTTCCTTTGAATCTTATAGTTATTGATATATATAATAAAAAAAAGGTACTTAATCATTTTCCAAATACTTGGAATTTTGTAATGATTTTCTAAAAAATATGATTTTTATTACAAATTTTTTAAATTTTTTCAAAAATTTGTAATAAATTAATTGGGAAATTTGCATTCATTCATAGAAAAATTCGCAATCATATTTTAAAAAACGATTATTTTTGGAAAACATTTTTTCAAGAAACTTGCGATTATTTTTTAGAAAATTTATGGTAATTTAATTTAATTTTTTTTATTTTGTTTCTTCTTCGTTTATAAACTTTTACTTTTAGATATATAAAAAAAATCAAATAAAAATCGTGAATTAATAAATATTTTATAACAAATTAATTCTTTAAAATCCTTCGAATTTGATTTTACTTTTTGAAACCTTTATTTAATACAGGGTGTTGTTAAATTAAACATACGAGTAGAAACACTGTGTGATTTCTAAAACTTTCTTTGATTTGTTTCAAAATTACAGGTTAATGTCGACAGCGCGTTACTTGGGCATCGATTCGCTTTAATTATATCGAACTCAAAATTAGCTTAATTATAATTAATAGACAATTTCGACGTAATTACGACTTAAAATTATGTAAATATAGAGGCCGAAGCGTTCTAGGATTTTAATTATAGGGAACTGTATTAAAATCAATACCGACATCAGTTATAGGTGTTCGAAGAAATTATGCTTTATTACTAACGGAGATTTTGTTCGTTTTTAAGTATATCACGTTTCGTTTATACAGATCGAGCCAAAAGTATGGAGCAATTCGGTGGATTTATTCTTATGACTTACAGGAAGTACAAAAACGACCATTAAAGCTAATAATTCGTTTACTAACCAATATACGCCTGATTAAAATGTCGGTTCAGCTTTTTGCATCTGAAAACCAGCACCCTGTATAGAAATATTTCGAAAAACGCAGATTTATTTGGGTTTGAGTTTTTTAATTTGGCTTCATTTTTTTGTTAATATTTAGTATTTTATTTGAAATTTAGATTCTAAAAATAATTTTGTCTTGGTCCATATATTTATTATAATACAGGGTGTTTAGAAATGGATTTTAAAAATTAATATTTTACCAAATTATCACCCTATAGAACATTTCTCATTATGTCTAACGGTGACATTTAATAATAATGATTTGTTTTTTTATTATATATATTGTTTTTTTTAAATATTCAATCAATTTTCGAATAATTTGTGATAATTTATTATTTGAAATCATTTTTTAAAAATGTCGAACCACTTTTTAAAAATTGTTTTTCAAAAAATTGGGATTGGAAAATATATGATCATATTTGAAAATCATGCATTTATTTCTGGAAAAATTTGAAATAATTTGTTAGAAAACGATTATTTTTCAAAAAACTTTTTATATTTAAAAAGTTTCTATTATTTTTCGAAAAACTCGAGATTATTTTTTTGAATTTTTTTTTTTAAAACTGCAATGGTTTTTTGAGAAATTTTTTAATCATTTTTAAGAAAATCATTAATTAGTTTTTAAAAAAACTCGCTATAATTTTTTTTAAATATATAAATATTTCAGAAAAACGTTCAATTATTTTTCTAAAATCTTTCAATAATTTCTCACATTGAAAAAGTTGAAAAATCTGCTATTTTTAGCATAATGTTTTTGCAAAAACCTGATAATTTTTAAGGGATATATAAAAAAGCAAAGTTTAATTAATAATTATTTGTTAACAAATGAATTATTTATACATTTTTGTACTTACGATTATTTTTTTAAGCTTTTTTACTCGCTGCTTAGAATTAGAATGTGACGTGACGATAATTAGATTAGAAAGGCGAAATAAATAAACACCATTTTTTTCGATCCATTTTAATAATATTAATTGCTGTCAAATTAAGCGTATTACACAAATACTTTCCTAAATGTCCCAAATATTCTACGGTGCTCATAAAACTTTACCCAAGCAATATTTTATGTATTTTGCATCGATTAATTCGTCGTTCCATCTAATAATACCCTTTTATTAGAAAATCGTAAAATAAAAGTCTAAATTGGAATAATTACACCATAAATCTACGGATTATTCTCGTTTCGTGTTGTCAAAATTTTTCGATGGTTACGTGTTCTATTTTTTTTTAGTAAAGACGATCTTGTTATTTAAATTAGATAACAATCTTATAAAAATATTAGAAACTAGAAGGTTTAGTTAGTGATTATCGTGGGGTCATAATAATTCAATAAATAATTCCATCTGTTGCAAAAAGGAGTGTTTGGGAAAAAATTTGAAAATTTTTTAAACAATGATGGCCTTAAATTACCCTAAATTTTTCGACAAATAATTGTAAATTTTTAAATTATTTTTTTAAATCCTTATAATATTTTAAATAAAACAGAATCTAATATTTTTTTAAATTAATAAGTTTTTCGTAAAATAATTAGTTTAGAAAAATATGGCAAATTTAAAAAAAAATAATTGCATGTTTTCCAATAAATTATCTGTTATTTTTCAAAAAATAAATGTTTAGTTTAGAAAAAATGACAGGCTTTAGAAAAAAAAACGCAATTTCTTAAAAAGTAGTCGCAGATTTCTTGAAAAAAATTTTGTAAACTTTTCAAAACTTATCGAACAATAATCGCAGGTTTTTCGAAAAACGATTATTTCTAAATAACTCAAATTTAAAAAAACAAAATAATTTTCTCCACTGAAAATTCTATGATAATTGTTAGTTGTTTGACAAAAATTTGGTATTTTCCACTAAATAATCAAAACCGATCCGACCGTTTAATCAAAATGTTACACTTTACACTGTAATAGTTCAATGACATTTGATGATTATTACAAAAAAAAACCACAACGCCTGTTGATTTTATTTTTTCATTTGACCTTGGTAAAACACTACTTGCGTTATAGTATTAGTCTTCGATAAGAAAAATAACCAGAGATTTAAATTAATACACTTAATATCCTGAATGATACTTGATGATGGTCGATATCAGTTACGAAACTTAGTGAAACAATATTACGATACATGATTCAAATTAGAAAAAAATCTGCTATAAAACAAAATAAAAAAATACATAATATTAAAGTCTCAGAAATAGCTTTAAAATTCCAGTCTAATAATTTCTATTACGAAAAATTAAAAATTTGCGTTTTAATTAAAGATTTAAAACCTGTTAAAATTAAAAAAGAAATTAATAGTGACATTTTGATTTCAAAAACTAATTTAACAGTTACAAATTCAGGAAAAGCTAATGCAACCGTCATTTTAAATATAAATGATTGCAAATCTAAAGTAAATGAATTTATTGAATGAAGTAATTTCAAAATTGTCAGTAGAGATCCAACCAAAAAATTTTCAGATAATGTTAGGGAATAAAATTTCCTTTTCAATGACTATGATTAAAAATATTTAATTCAAAAAAATCATCAAGCACCAAAATTAGGGTACGATTAATTTACATTAAGATACAAAACTAATTAGACTTGTAGTTTCTAATACACATAAATTAAATGAAAACACAAAATTAATTTCATTTGAATATATTTTCAAAAATTCCTCCATGTAAATGTGTACTATTAATAGCAACATTTTTAAAAAGAAAAAACATTAACCAAATTTTCAAAAACGAAATTATTAACCTATTTAATGTATGTATCAATCGAAATTACTTTGTTTTTGACGATAACTTTTATATTCAAAATGAAGGTTTGCCAATATCCCCAATTTTGGTAAATATTTCTATGGATATGGATGGTAATATGAAGAAAAAAAAAACAAAATCTAGGCTTCTATAGGTGAGACTTTTCGACGGGGTCTACTATATTTTCAATTGTCGGTCTTATGACGTCCGAATGAGCATCGACCACGCCTTGTGGTGGCGATACCGAGGAAAAGTCAAACAACAAACAATAAAAAAAAACAACAAAAAGGATGACACCGGATCGCCTTGGAAATAAAACGGGCTGAGTGTGGTATTTGCGCCGAGGCCACCCGTTTACTAACTATTTCTCTCTCTTAACAAATCCTAGACTGGACTTCCTTCTATGAACGTATGGTCTAATAAAACCATACAAGTTCAAAAAAAAGCACATAAATAAAGGCTTAAGGTCAAACTAATCGAATCCATAATTTCTTTTACAAACTTATGAGTTGTTTTAATGGTACCTAAAATATTATTTATATGGTCCATTTCTGCACCATTAAATTATTTAAATTAAACTATACGTACGTTATTAAATTAGGTTTTAACTCTAGGAAATCTCGATACAATCTGTTTTTATTTTACATTTCTGATGACCAAAACGATTCATTTCGAGTAGACAACTCTCATGTGTTTCCAAAGTTTGACATAAAACAGAAGAAGAAATATTTGAGACTTACAAAAAGAAATTAACAGTAATGAAAATTGTACACGATTTACGAATCCTTTTGATTTTTTTTCTCTTGAGATTTCAGACAAAATTTCAATGAAGTAGCGTTGAGTTTCTTAGGTTAGGTTAGGTTAGGTTAGGTTAGGTTAGGTTAGGTTAGGTTAGGTTAGGTTAGGTTAGGTTAGGTTAGGTTAGGTTAGGTTAGGTTAGGTTAGGTTAGGTTAGGTTAGGTTAGGTTAGGTTAGGTTAGGTTAGGTTAGGTTAGGTTAGGTTAGGTTAGGTTAGGTTAGGTTAGGTTAGGTTAGGTTAGGTTAGGTTAGGTTCTATTTCACAGCTTTTCTTTGTTCGTTTCTTCGGGAACCAACAATATCTTCTGACACAAAATGTACAAAATGTATATGATTCTTTTCGTGACATCAGTTGTAGATTCGATTTGTGCTTTTTACACTTTTAAAAAATTACTAATTTAGAGAAACTTAATTTATTAAAATTAAACTATATATTGTAATAGTATAAAATTATTAATTATTACATATATCTTAGGACGAGTTCATTAAAGTTAGAATGAATTGCTTTTGAAACTACAATCTAATATCTAGAATAATAGTGTTTACAAAAAAAATTAATATTAAAAAATACTGAAAATTTTATACGTGGTTCTATTTCTTGAATTCCTTTGGCATCAGTGTTAAATTCAATCCTATACAGAAAATATCAAATTTTAGGTTATTATTAAGATGTCCAAATTTTAGGCTATGAAGTCCATTCACATTAAAATACAAAATCCTTCTAAAACAAAGAAGGTGAAGAATCAAGTTATTCAGAGGGACTGGTAGCGTCGTAGTCGATCGAAAAACCATTGCATCACAAAAAATTAGTGATTGGGTTGGAATATGTGGGAGCTCATTTAAAAATCAGTAGGGGCGATTGGAAAAGCTTAATGCACACAACAAAAAGTTACTAGAAATGTTACCAAACTATGAGTATGTTCAGTTTTCAGAGCCGTGTTCCAAAATTTGTCAAGAAAATAAACAGGCAATATTAATAGCTCACATCTATAGTTAATTATGTAATAATAATTAAAATAAAAAGTAACAGGCCATATTTATACTTCAGAACCAAAGCAATTAATTATTTTGGGTGGAAATCTTTATGCAATTTTTATCTTCCAAGTAGTTGCTTATACATATTCATTATGCATTGTTTCTCTAAAAGGGTTAAAAGTCCTAAGTTCAACCGTTTTCGTTGTTTTTTCGGGTCAGTTGTACTTTGAGTGGAAGGTTCCATAATCACAAAGATTCAATCAAAAGAACTTACTGAGTTCTATGAAGAACTGATTTAAAGATAAATTGAAAAAATAATGAAATAGCAACAACAAACACGAAAAACGGCGAAATATAAACAAAAGCGCTTACCGAGTTCTCAAAAGAAGTGATTGAAAATGTAGTAAAAAACACGTAAAACGCAACAAAACCTAACCTATATTTTGTGACAGAACTGTCAATGTCAGTGTCAACGTTATTCAGTTCTGTGTGAAACTGGCTGCATATTGACCAATAAGGAGCCGCCAATATTGCCAACTTAAATTCAAATCGCTCCTTCGGGTTTTTAAATGAGGTATAGTGAGTCCCATTTTTTTGAAGGCACATTTACTACGAAATGATATATTGGTCCATTCATAAATCAACTGGAAGAAAAATTACAAAATTGGTATTTCAAAAAAGATTGTGCAATAGCAGATACGATCAAAGAAACACTTCAATATCTTGGAAAAATTTTTGGTGACAGATTATCAAACAGAACCATTGAAAATGTCCCTAGCCATAGATTTTTTCTTATCTTAATAAAATTAGATATCGTATAACAGAAAAGTACGAAGAAATAAACAACAAATCGCAATTGTTACGTTGACTTTTTGCCGGTCAACATCTTCAACAAATTCTTTGATTTTATGTAAATTTTTTCGTTTTTTGTTGCAGTATTAATTCGATGTTAAATATCTATTAATAATTGTTCTCTTCGACATGCTTATGCACAATTTTAGTAGTCGCTATAAATGTTTTTGTTGTAAACAAACGACGAACATAGTTAAAAAAAAATCCCTCCCAAGTTTAAACGAGTTGTTATCTGTCCACAAACAAGATTTTCGGTACGTGCACAATTAAGCGGCGCAATTCTTGCTCAGCAAAACGCAGTAAGCCGCGCTTATCTTTATGGCCTACTAGATGTTGATAAAACTCTGGCACTCGCTCGTTTCCTGATTGTCATTGCGTTTCGGCTCATTTTAAATCGCGTGACACGCGTGTGGTTTATTCGCAATTTACGCTTTTATTCCTAGACGTTCGTATAATTAAAAAATCCTATAGTCTAACCTCAATTTTATTCAAAATCGATGGTTGGTTACTCTTCTTGGCTTCTCGAACATTCCAGAAAGAAAATATTCGGAAAACTGTCAAATCTGTCATTAATTAGAATGGTCACGTAATGAAGAATCAGTTAAAGCCCATAAAAACTATAAAAGAAGAAGAGTCAATAGGGTTAGGTTTCTTTTACTATGGCCTCGGCCTATGTAAACAAACCGTTGTCAATTTTATGTCAAAAAGAAGTAATTTAACTCTAGAGAGTAAATTATGTGCAAAAAATGTACAAAACATATTTTAAAACTATTTTAACGCAACGAAATAGAAAAATAGAGGGTAAGATTGTTTTATTTATTACCAATTATCATACAAAATGTGATAATCAAACAAACCATAATTTACCCTTTTTTAAAATGTCTATATACAGGGTGGTCTGTAACTTCAGTGTAGGTTAAAATTAGGTTTTGTGATTCTCCTTGAATTAAAGAATATATTTTTCTTCTATTTTTATGGTACACATAATTAAAATTTGCCGATAAAATCCGGTTTATCAATTTACTTATAAATCCATGTTGTAGATGCAAAATTAAAAGTGAAAATGTAGAGAACTTGTGTCAAATTAACGAGCACTTTTATAACGTATTCGCAGATAAACATTAGCGATAAGCTGGTGCCAAATGCCATTTATTTGATGACTAATATTAAAATTTATGTCTTAAAAAAACAATCGTTATATTTTATGTATAAACAATTTTTAATAAATATAGTCCGGGACCAAAAAACCATTGATCAAGACCAACAATACACATTCACCAATAAGAAGATATGTGTAAAAGCGAAAAGATTAAATAGTGAGGAAAAGAAATCTAAAAATCTAATTATATGAAAACCCTGAAGATGAAGTTTAAAAAAGTTTACAGAAAGGAAAAAGAAGATGATGACGATAAAATTATAGAGGACAAATATAAAACTATAAAAGTAGAATGGAAAAATGCTAAGGAATATATAATAAATAAAGTTAAAATGGTTTGATACTTAGTGTGAAAAGGAATTGAACAAAAGAAACACTACAATAAATATTAAGTCATAAAACAAAGAAATCAAGGCAGAAATAATTGGAAAATTAAAAATTACTCCTTAAAACCTACATTATTCTAATCTATTTCAAAATGGTCTTTGGTCCCCGACTAATACTTGTCTCCCATTATAATTTTTATCTTCGTTTTAATGAGGATCAAATGAGAGAACATTTAAACGTTTACATAACTTTCAGAAATGGGTGGTATATTTATTAGAAATTTATGCAAAAGAATATGGAAATGAAGACGTGATGGGAACAAGAGCAATTAACATTATCACTTAAGATGCCTAAACCGAATAATGTTGAAAAATTAGATACTTTGTAGAAAACGTAATTCGAAAAATAGTGTTAGAAAATGTATCTTCATGGGGATTTTTAAATCTAAATACTCAGTAAAAATTGTCAAACGGGAAAAGAAGAAGATTATAAATAATCATTATAATTCCAGAAAAATATATTCATTTGGATCAAATTAAAGAAAAAGTTTTAGAAGAATGTTGCTCTGATCATTTTTTGAAAAAGCAGAAAATTTCAACATGAAGAAAACTAATCTTGAAAAAGAAATAGTAAAAAAAAATAAACTTACTTTTACGATATTCGTTTGGATCAAATTAATAGAACTTTTTTAGAAAAAAGAACATTTTAATTAAAAAAAAAACAATTTTGGAATAAATTTTAATTCAAAACGTTTTTACATAAACTTTTTTTATGTTAAACATTTAAATGTTTAATACTCATTTTTTCATTTTTCACAAAGTTGGTACAATATGACCTTTTGACTGAAAAGTCGAAATTCCTCTAACAAAAAACAACAACAAATTCAACCCCCACCTTCAATATTTCAAAAAACCATGTTTATTTCACAAGGAGATTAATCAATCAACGTATTATTTAATTAAAAGTTCTAACTTAACCAATTTTACGGGATTTCTAATCGAAGATTGAGTTATCCGATTCGACTGAATCGTTCTAATTAAATCGAACGCGTAATTTTCCGACCCCCTGTAGACGATACCATCTGAGAATCTTCACTGAGTGTACACCTCAAGCATTATTTTGATTTATACGCGAAATTATTGTTTACTTTCGTAATTACGCTCATACCGGTGCTGGTCTTCAATATAGAGAGCGTTATTTATGGACGGACCATCAGTTTTCCAATACCAGAAGCGGATCTAAAATTTTTTTTAGAAAAGAAAAATGGAGATACTATTAGTTTTCCAATACCAGAATTGGATCTAGAAAAGTAAAAAGCATGAAAAGACCATCAGTTTTCCAATTCTGGAAACAGACATACAAAAAATTAACAAAAGAAAAACATGAAGAAAAGATCAGTGTTCAAATATCAGAAGGAGATATAGAAATAATTTTTTAGAGAAAAAACCATGAAGAGACCATTGATTTGCTAATTCCAGAAACGGGTCTAAAAAAAAGTTTTTACAAAAAAAAGACTACGAAGAAAAGATCATTTTTCCAGTACCAAAAGCGGATCTAGAATTTTTTTTAGAAAAGAAAAATGGAGATACTATTAGTTTTCCAATACCAGAGTTGGATCTAGAAAAGTAGAAGAATACGAAAATACCATCAGTTTTCCAATTCTGGAAACAGACCTACAAAAAATTAACAAACAAAAAATGAAGAGTAGATCAGTGTTCAAATATCAGAAGGAAATCTAGAAAAATATTTTTAGAGAAAAAAAACATGAAGAGACCATTGATTTGCTAATTCCAGAAACGGGTCTAAAAAAAAGTTTTTACAAAAAAAAGACTACGAAGAAAAGATCATTTTTCCAGTACCATAAACGGATCTAAAAATTTTTTTAGAAAAGAAAAATGGAGAGACTATTAGTTTTCCAATACCAGAGTTGGATCTAGAAAAGTAGAAGAATATGAAAATACCATCAGTTTTCCAATTCTGGAAACAGACCTACAAAAAATTAACAAAAGAAAAACATGAAGAGAAGATCAGTGTTCAAATATCAGAAGGAAATCTAGAAAAATATTTTTAGAGAAAAAAAAACATGAAGAGACCATTGATTTGCTAATTCCAGAAGCGGTTCTAAAAAAAGTTTTTACAAAAAAAAAGACTACGAAGAAAATATCATTTTTCCAGTACCATAAACGGATCTAAAATTTTTTTACAAAAGCTTCTGGAAATAGACCTACAAAAAATTAAGAAACAAAAACATGAAGAGAAGATCAGTGTTCAAATATCAGAAGGAAATCTAGAAATATTTTTTTACAGAAAAATCCAAGAAGAGACCATAAATTTTCTAATTTCAGAAGCGGAGGTAAAATTTGTTGTGTTTTAAAAAAAAACATAAAAATACCATTAGACGTCTAGAAAAATTTAAAAAAACCATGAAGAGAAGATCAGTTTTTCAATAGTAGAAGCAGATATACAAAAAAATGTAAATAAAAACGTGGAAGTAACATTAGTTCTGTAACACCAGGAGCAGATCTAGATTAGTTTTCCAATAACTTTTCCAATACCAAGAGTGGATCTAAAATTTTTTTTTACTAAAAAACCAAGAAGAGACCATTAATTTCACAATAGTAAAAACAGGTTTTTGTTACGAAAAGATTAATAAATTTATAATCTTTATTTATTAACAAGAAGAGATCAATTTTCAATACAAGAAGCGGGACTAGAAAGGTCCTTTTTTTCAAAAAAAAAAAAGAAAAGTCATGAAGGGACTAAAGTAGACCTCAAAACTTTTTATTACGAAGAGAAAACATAGAAAAATAATTTAATGCCAGAAGAAAATTTTTTTACAAAAAAAAAATCATCAATTTTATAAAACAAGAAACGGACGTACAAAAATATTTAAAAAACAGAAGAAATTTTCAATACAAAAAGCAGATCTAGAAAGATGTTTTTTAAGTCATGAAGAGACCATCAACTTTCCATTAAGAGAAGCAAACTTCAAAAATTTTTATTATGAAAAAAAAGTAGAAAGACCGTTGGTTTTCCATAAAAAAAAATGAAGTTTTCTAATGCCAGAAGTGGATTTAGAATTGTTTTTTCAAAAAAATTCAGATACCATCAATTTTCCCATATCAGAAGTGGCCCTAATAAATAAAAACCTGAAATCAAGAAATATATTTAAAAAAAAAACAGACTCGAAATTTTTTTAGAGCACAAAAAATATAAGACAAGTTTTCCAATACAAAAAGCAGATAAAAAATTTTTTTCCAAAAAGGCATAGTTCTTTTTTTTATTTAAACAAATCCCTATTTGAGAATATCCCTCCTCCTATAGGAAATAAATTATTTCCCAACCTACACGAAATCCCGTCATTTTTTTATTTATTAAACTCATCGAATCATTAAAAATAGTTGAGCAGCATGTATGAACGAAAAAAAAAATCTTTTCAACGTGCAGGACAGATTTTTGATTGATATTGTCTATTACGTTTCTACGCTTCTTCGCTTGCCAACAGAACTATTCAAAGTACCTGTACAAAAAAAAAAAAAAAAATAAAAAAAAAAAATCAAATCGGACACGGGCAATTTAAGTTGTCAGTACGTCTATGCGTGCGGGTTTCTTAACAAAATAATCTCATTTATTTCGAGCCAGAGTTTGACGTGTGTGTTCACGATTATTTATACTTTCTAACTTTTATCAAGTTTATACAGAGCGATTGGATAATTTGAGCAAAAACAATAATATGTAAATCAAGTAAATCAAGAGTAAATTTGAATCGAAAAACATTTTTTTCATTTTTAGACAAAAAAATAGTTTTCAGAAATATAATTAAATTATACAGGGTAGTATATACAGGGTGGTTGAAAATTGTCTCCTAGGGGTGATAGTTCATCTAAAAATAACGGTACCTTTTTGTATACACTTTTTTCGAAAGCTGAAAAAAATATAAAAACAGTTTTTATATTTTTTTCGAAAAATCATTACTTCTTGAAAATTGTTTTTTTTAATAATGGCGAATTTGTCAACAAATCAAGTTACATTTCCCAATAAATTATTACAAATTTTGGAAAAAAATAATCACAGATTTATAAATATATATCACCTTTTCGAAAAACAATTGTACTTTTTTAAATTTAACAAGTTTTTCGAAAAATTGTCGCACGAGAGATAATAATTTTTCAAAAAATCACAAATTATCCAAGAATCTATAGCATTTTTTTTAAAAATGATTGAACACTTTTTAAAAAGTAATCGTAAGACTTTTTAAAAATGTTTTCGAATAAATTATCACAAATTTTTCAAAAAATGGATGAATTTTTCTTTTAAATAATCACATATTTTTTAAACAATTATTACAAATTACCTAAAAATTATGCAAGCTTATCGAAAAATAGTCATGAGTTATAAAATAATCGCAAATTCGAAATTTTTCTCTTTATATTTTTATTATAAATTAATACATTTCATGAACATTTTTCTATCTTTCGAGGTGCATTACCGTTTCTGTTTTTAGCAATAATTTCTTTAATTTTCTGCTTTGCAGGTTCTTTCAATAATTCTTTTTGTGTCGTCAAGTTCAGCCTAGAAGACCATTTGTTCAAAATGTAGAAAACTGGATGATTTTCAATTATTTTATGTTTAAGTTTGATTAATTTTTACTAATTTGTATATAATCCCCTTTATTGAAAAAAGTATTCCAGATTCCTCTTGCATGGTTCAAAATTGTCTCCAAGGGGTGATAGTTCACCTAAAAATAATTGATACCTTTTTGTATACACTTTTTTCGAAAGCTCAATAATAATAAAATTATTTTTTTTTAATATTTTGAAAATTTCAAATTCTAGACATAGCAGCTGTTATTAATCGTTTCATCCATTCCGATTAAAGAGTAGTTTTTGGCGGTAAATACCAGTATACTTTTTTAATTTTTTGGTATTTAAGATTCGCTGGTCTTTTTTACGCAAAAAAAGTACTCTTAATACGTTTCCGCAAATAGCACCGTTTTCGAGTAATTTAAACTTAAAAGCAGACATGCACTTTTTAATTAATAACAAAAACGTGTCTAATAAGGCAAGTAAGCTATGAAATCGACCATAATTGAAGACTAGAAAATCAAATATGCCTTGAACGCTATTTATTTATTTTTGAAAAAGTTGCTTTTGATGTATCAACCCAAAATTGATCGTTTTTAAGAATTAAAATCTCAAAAATTTCAAGGAAATTCAAAGCACAAACTATCAAATATCCATTATTGTTGGTTTCAAAGCCTACTTGCCTTATTAGATACTTTTTTGTTATTATTTGCAAATTGCCCGTATCTCCCTTATTTCGAAAAAAGTGTGCATAAAAAAGAACCCTTATTTTTAGATGAACCATCACCCTAAAAGTATGGCTCAACGATTTTGGACCGCCTGTATATACTGTGTGAACTCGACATTTAAAATGGAGTCAAATATATGTGGTCACCCGGTATTACATAATTGGAATAAATGTTTAATGTTGATATATTTTTGATGAATGTATTTGTTGACCTTTTCCTGATGTATAATAGCTATTAATTCCAATTAAATTAAATTAATAGTTAGGGGACATATTAATATTAATAATTAATTTCTGGTTATAGTTTGACAATAATTTAGATTGGGCGAGATAAATTATTGAAGGATAGAAAAATATTTTAAATGGGAATTTTTCTAAATTAAAATCTTTTGTTAATAAATAAGTTTGTTTTTTTATGTACACGTTGTGCTATTAAAAATTATTTAAATAAATCTTATAAAAAAATATAACGAGGAAGTGTCATGTTCGTATAAAGTATTTCGAAGAAAAATTCAATTTAATTGCTTATTTTAAAAAAATTACGCTCTTACTTCGAGTAAATTATTTGATTTTTATGTAAAACCAATACATATTTAATTGAACTTTCTATTTTCTCGATATTTTTACTGTATCGATTTTGGGAGCGGGTTTTAATAAAAAACATTATTTTAACTCGTGCTTATGTCCCATCATATGTAGAATTTGGTTAATGAATTTTAAATAGCAATATTTTTAATCAAAAATAAATTGGGTATGCAAGAGAAATCTGATATTATCGTTATTTTTTTTTTGTTTTTGTAGCAACGAAGTCGATGCAAGTGGAAAGCTGGAATACTTTTTTAAATAAAGGGGATTATTATACAAATTAGTAAAAATTAACAAAATTTAAACATAAAATAATAGAAAATCATCCAGTTTTCTACATTTTGAACAAATGGTCTTCTAGGCTGAACTTGACGGCACAAAAAAAATTATTGGAACAACCTGCAAAGCAGAAAATTAAAGAAATTATTGCTAAAAACAGAAACGGTAACGCACCTGGAAAGATAGAAAAATGTTCATGAAATGTATTAATTTATTATAAAAATATAAAGAGAAAAATTCGAATTTGCGATTATTTTATGAAAAATTAATTTTCGACAAACTAATGACTATTTTTCGATAAGCATAAAATTGCGAAAGCTTCTTGGATAACTTGTGATTTTTTGAAAAATTATTATTTCTCAAAAAACTTGTAATAATTTGTAGGAAAACGTGCGACAATTTTTCATAAAACTTGTTAGATTTAAAAAATTACAACTGGTTTTAGAAAAGGTAATTTTTTTAAATCTGTGATTATTTTCTTCAAAAATGTGTAATAATTTATTGGGAAATGTAATTTCATTTTTCGAAAAATTAGCCATTATTTAAAAAGAACATTTTTCAAATGGTTTGTAATGATTTTTCGAAACAAATATAAAAACTTTTTTTATAAAATCTATTTTTAGAATAACTCTGTTATTTTTCTAAATAAATAATAATTTTTTAATTTTTTGTTCTTTATTAATAAACTTCTAGTTTTTAAAATATACCTACATTAAAAAAAAGTAAATTAATATTTTTAATTAATATCCCTATTATAACAAATTAATTCCTTTTTTTCAAAAAAACTTATGCTCATATTTAAAAGGTTACAATTATTTTTTGAACAGGTGATAACATCTTTTTTAAAGCTGTGATTATTTCTTCAAAAATTTCTAATAATTTATTGGGAAATTTTACGAAAAATTTGGAATCATTAAAAAAATTGCATTTATTAAAAATATTTTTATAAAAATCTGTTATTTTTAATTTAGAATTTAGAAAATAGAGGAATTGAAATACTTATAAATAAGGATAATAATAATTAGGAAATAATAAATATAGAATAAATAAATAGCGAAATAAAACTACGATTCAAAGACAAATAAAAATAAATGCAAAAAAATTTGCTATTCTTTAAAATTGACCTAAAAATACAAAGAAAAATCCGCACTGCATTGCATACAAATTAATATTTATATTTACTCATTTCAAACATCCTGTACAACAAACACTCTTTATCTTCTTTTTTTATACAAAGTAAAAGTAAAATAATAATTAAATACTTAATATCACCCATAACTTGCAATAGAAAAAAAATAACCGGAGTGTAATATGTAATGACATTTTCTGCCTCACCTTTTTATTATACAATAGGATTGATATTGATAGAGCTGTAATAATAATATAACATTGAGTTATTCAAGAAATCAGATAACTCGAGTAATTCAATCATCAACAATTTATAAAATCCGCTCGCAATTTATTTTCAGATTTATATCTGTCTTTGCTCTTATTTCTCTACTTACGAGGGGCATTCAAAACGAAAATTTTGTTTAAAATAACTTTTAAATTATTGAAGTTATTTTGACACTCTTTATATGCTACATCAGAGTTTCTAATACGAAAATGTGGGACACACTGTATATAAATTTTCCAAAATTGCTATTTTGACGTTTCGAAGTATTTTAAAAATTTCTGGATCGAAAGAAAACAATAAGTTAAATTTATATGGCCTCCTCGATCTCCTGATTTGGAGCTTTTAGATTTTTGTGGTCACATCAAAAATACAATAATATTAGTACCAGCTTTAAATATTTAAAATTCCAAAAATCAAAATCAATTGGATTTAAATCCGGTGATCTAGGAGGCCCATTTAATTGTGGCTTCTGGTGCTAATTTATTTCATTTGTTTCTAAAATTCTGGGAAATGTCAAAATAACTGTCATGTATGACCTGTAATATTTTCTTAAAAAAACTATTTAAAAAAATCATTCACCAATAAAGAAAATGTTTTAAAAAATCTTCGTTTTGAATTTGTTTGTCCATCATGAAATCACAAAATTCCATCCGATTAAAATTATCATCAGGAAAAATTTCCTGTCTTGTTTGGATTTTAAAACAACGGTTTGACATGATCTCATTAGAACGAAGAAGAAGAACATTAAAGTTAAAATTATTATGAAAAATATTTCACAACAAAATTGATTGTGTATCATTATTAAATGAAATTAATTTCTTAGTGCCGAGATCGGAAGTTCGTCATTTTAATACATTTTATTTAAATATTTTTGGAACAAATGTAATGTTAAGATCATTTATATACAGGGTGGCCTAACGAAAACGAAACAGAGCCATTATCAGGAGCTTTCGTCGACGTTTTAAAAAAACACTGGGACCACCCGATTTTTAATCAAAGGGGGACACTTTTTCCGGTATTTTCGACTTCGCTGTTTACACCTCCAAGCGAGGGTAACAATCATCCCAAAATATTTAAATAGCATTAGCGGTCGAGCATTTTAAAGCTCTTTCAATTCTCTTTACAACAGTATTTAAATTTGAAAATGTAATTTTTTAAAAAGTACCAGGCCGAATTTCAAAATTTAAAGACTGTTATAAAGGGAATTGAAAGGGCTTTAAAATGATGCCTTACTTGACCCCGAATGCCATTTAAATACTTTGTTACCTTCGCTACCAAACAAATAAAAGCGGAATTTTTTTGCTAATTTTACTCTTTTGAAAAAAAATTAATAATAATTGATTTACAAAAATAATTGGTTTTTTCAAATTTTACTCTTTGTCAATAACAATTCGAGAGGCTGTAAACTAACAAATAAATTTCATTTTGTATAAATTTATACAAATAATTTAATTTTCTAAGTATGTAATAACTTATCAACTATATTTTTATAGTTCACCCCGTAGATAAAACCGATGTGGAGATTTATATCTGCCTTAACCTTACCTACCGTTTTATGTACTGACCTCGAACAACATAATAGCAAATATTTTTTTTTTACTTCCTTGTGTAGAAATTCATAAGAAAGAATAATGTGAAATTTCGTTGTGTATGGAGGACACGTGATTAAATAGTCCTGAACTTTTAGGACATTGTTTTCGGATTACAATGAGAAGCTGCGAAGGTTAAGGAATTCTTTGTATTTCGTTTTTTCACTTTCGCTACTGCATATCGATAATATTTTTTTTAACAAACTACAATTTTTGATATTAATTCGAATCCAGAAAAAAATTCCGTTGCTAAAATAAATATTCTTTGAAATCGACGCGGTAATTTTTTACCAGATATTTGCATATTTTTGTCGTTTATTTCTTATGTAATAATACTAAATTATAGGTTTCACTCTAAATGTTATTAGGAATACATTTTGAAATGCCAGTAGCGAATGGTGTTAAGACTATTTAAAAAATTCAACGCCGAGATGTCGATTAAATTCTACTTTCGATTTTTTTTAATCGAATACAAAAAATAGTCGTGTTATCGCGATTATTTAATTTTTTTTTTTTTTTCAGGACGAATGTCGGTCGGACCTGAACAGGTGCATCGGGGCTCCAAGACCGGGAGTACCTTTATCACCGACAGCCCCAGAGGTGAGTCAATTTTTTGTTCTATTTCAATAATAGGGACGAAAATGAGTGAAAAAAGGAAACAACAAGCTAGAAGGAAAGTTTTATTAGTAAAAGACAAGTTCATTGTAAATTTGCAAATAGTTAAATTTTAGAAACAAGTCGTATAATAGAGAATCCAAACGATTAAGCAACAAAAATGCAAATAAATTTAAAAGATGTTACCAATTCTAATTTTTCTTTCTTTGCTTTTTTGACTTACAAAAAAGAAGAAAATATTTCATTTTGTTGCAAGCAAGAGACCGTTCTTTTTATGACCTATGAAAAAGAAGAAGAGGAGTGAAATCTAACAAAAAAGATATTTCTAAAGAAAACTTAAAGTCAACTATAAATTTAGAAATCAATGGCGAAAGAGTGAAAAAAGGGATACAATATAGAAACAAGCCATAAGTGAGAACTCAAAAGCTTTCCCAAAAAAATACAAAAAAAAATTTTAAATTGTTATTCCTCATTTAAAAACCAGGAGGAGCGATTTGAAACGCTTGATGCACACAACAAAAAGTTACTAGAAATGTTACCAAACTATGAGTATGTTCAGTTTTCAGAGCCGTGTTCCAAAATTTGTCAAGACAATAAACAGACAATATTAAAAAACGTTAAAACCCATTTTTATCTCTACCCAGCTCACGTCTATAGTTAATTATGAGGTTAAATTAAAAGCTTAGATACATTTTAATGAAAGTTTGTTGTATGAATGAAACAAAACAGTTTGGCCGCACACCAAAAAGTAACAGGCCATATTTATACTTCACAACCATTAATTCCTTAATAATTTTAACAGCAAATATTTTTACTAGAAATTATCACAAATAAATTAAATTAACTTTAAACATTTTCTTCCTCAAACGACCACTTGTAATAACGCCCATCATTCTTCTTTTTTTGTATTTTCTGTAAAATATAAAAAACCATCAACGTATCTATTAATAAAACACCTAATCGAATAAAAATTTGGCAACGGTCAGTTTCATTTAAAAAAAAAGGAATTTTTAAGATTAGAATTTCAAAAACGATTATTTATTAACCTTTTTCTTCCTTGATTTCGAAAGTGGCCTGTATCTGTAAAGACAAACAGCCCTAATTCAAACTACCACTTCTAATGACGTTCATCATCATTCTTCTTCTTTTTCTTATTTATTGTAAAATACAAAAGACCACCAACGTATCTATTAATAAAACTAGAATTTCCAGTAACGAGCGAAGATACGTAAGTACGTACCGCGTCGTACCGAAAGAAAACGAAACCCGTTTTGGTGTTTTGCAAAAAAGTAGACATCATTCGTGTGCGACTAGTGCGTACAAGAAGAAGAATAAGAAGAAGACTCGAGTACCGATATCGGTCACGTGCCGATGTCAGTCCAGTTGGTAAGTACCATCAGCACAACTTCATGAAGGATCGAAATCCAGATCTACATGGACGAATTCAAATATTTATCCCAGAAGAGGACCATCGTCACTGTTAATATTGAATAGTAGTTACCCCAAAGCAGTTCTCTGTGGTACACCGTGTTCTATTTGCTTTGATTCAAATGAGCATTATCTTATGTCATAAATTCTTTACATAGTCTGAAGAAAGAATAAGAAGAGAAGAAGAAGAACTCCGAAAAAGAATCAAACAATGAAATGATGTAAGTGTACCATAAGAGTTTAATAAAACAACATAACACAAGAAATGTTGAAGGAACAAATATACGAAGAAGATTTTGAAAAACGTGGTTAGAAGCGGTGGCAACGAATGAATATAAGAGGAAACAGGTTGAAGAAATTGAAGATTAAAAGACGGAAACTAAAACCTGGTTTTCTTCGGTTGTTGGTCTTGTCCAGGTGTTCAGGTTAACGAGTCCACTTGATGGTCCTTCGATGAAGAGTCGGCTCCGTTGACATATACAAGATGATGGCATGTAATGGTCAGTTACGGAAGTTTGGAATGTTGATGAGATTTTGCAACCCGCTTTATGTCCCATTTAAGTTGAGGTGGGTCGAGGACGATACGGGCAATTTTTCATTTTTCTTGTAAGACTATTTACTTCACTAAAAATTGCTAAACTACAATTTAATTATTAATTTGAATCTAATTTCATAGGAAATTATAGTCCTTCTTCTTTTTAAAAGTCTTATTTTTTGTGGGTATTCGGTTAGATTTCTGTGATTTGTTAAACATCTGAGTGAATTTATATTTGTTTAATTTTTTTGTAAAAAATTTTGGGTTCTTTTCTCATGTCTCATTTCTATATTTTATCTTTTTTTTTCACTTTTTTACATTCTATTTTCGAATTTACAGTAAACCTAATAAATACGTTGCTGGTCTTTCATAGTTTACAATAAATAGAAAAAAGAAGAATACAAATGATGAGAGTCATTACAAGTAGGGCTTTGAAAAAAAATTGTTTAAAAATTATTTCATTTTTAGAGCTGTTTATCTCTACAAATTTATTCCACTTTCGAATTTTTGACATCAATAATTATTTCTTCTTTAAAAAAAAGTATGCTTGCAAAAATATTTATTCGTTAGGAGTTTTATTAATAGATATGTTTGTGGTCTTTTTTATTTTAGAATAAATAGGAAAAAGAAGAATGATGAGAGTCATTACATGTAGTTATTTGAGAAAAAATTGTTTAAGGTCTGTTTTAATTTTTTCTGATAATTTTTAATAAAGAAGTTTAACAACGAAAATCTTTGACACTTTTTTAAAAGTATACAGAATTAATTTTGGTATTTACAGCACTCAATTTTTATCTCTTCTTCTTTTTCTTTCTTTCTTAATAAACAATGTCCTCTTATAGTAAAATAAATAAACATTTTTAACACCTCTCTAATTTTTTTTGATTTTTTATCGTAAAATTTTTTTTGTTCTTTTCTCATAATTTATTTTTATATTTTATCCTCTATTTTCTGAGTGAATCCATTCTTCTTTTCTGCTAATCAAGAATGGCCTCTTACTTATGGTAAAATAAAATAAAAATTGCTCATACCTTTTTAAATTCTTTACATTTTTGTAAAATCTTTTGTATTCTCATGGTTTGTTTTTAAATTATATCCACTTTGTCACTCTTTTATGATTAATTTCTAAATGTATACTTAATTTTAAGTCTATTTTTTTTGAAAGAATTACAATAATAATTATAACAAAATCAAACATAAATCGTACAATTTTCAATGCTGATCTCTTCTGCTCTTTTTTTTCCATAACCTAAAAAAAATTCCCCTTGTACTTTTAGCAAAATAAAATAAATTGCTAATAGCGTCATTACAAGTGGTCGTTTGAAAAAAAATATTTAATGTTTATCTTATTTATTTGCGATTATATTTAGTACAAAAGGAAAATCTATTACATTTGAGACTGCTTACCTTTAAACGTTCAGGCCATTTTCTAAATCCAGAAGAAAAAGTTTGGTTTTGAAATGTTAACCTCAATAATTTGTTCTTTTTCTTTAATAAAACGTAACGCCGCAATAAGTTTTGGTCTTTAATATTCCAGATTTCCATAAAATAAACAGCAGCGAGATAATTTAATTCTTAAGTTAATTTGAATGGAAGTAAAATAAGCACACGGAACGGCACTTTTATTACTTAAAACATAAAATGTCGGTTTTACAAAATGAAAAGAGCAAAATTGTAATCAACTTTTGCTGAAAAATATGCTAAAGACAATGAAGAATCAACCAAACTAAAAGAGACATTTTTTATGGATGAGACTGTTTCCATTAAATACAATATTTCTGCGTTTCTTTCTGCATTTCGTTCCGTTTTACTTTTTTTCAAATTTGCCTTTATTTCTGCCTCCGTTTGTTTTTTCCTATTGTGGGCCTGTTTTTATTGTTTTCTTTCTTTCATTTTTGTTTTTATCTTTATTTCTGCTTTTCTTTTTAACTACCTATCTTTTTTTCTGCCTTCTTCTCTGTTTTTGTTTCTATCTTTATTATTTCGTTATTTATTTATTTTATTTAAATAAGACAAAATATTTACCGTATTGATTGTACGCTCGGTACGCCTTTGTGAAATTACACAAGTCTTTGATTTTATTGTTAATAAGTCGCATTCATTTGAGCCTGTCGGAGAGACCGTTATGGCAAATCTATTTGTGTTTGTTTGTTAGTTTTACCTTTCAACACTTATGACCATTAGAAGGCTCGCCACTTTTAATCAAAGATAAAGCGAAAATAGTACAAATGAAAGTCGGTTTGTCCGTGTAATTTGCCGTCACTTTTGCTACAAATGAGGCTTGCTCCAAAAACATAATAAATATGCCACAGTCAAAATGGATAAATAGTAATTACATTTCCAATTTGGTTTGGGAAGTTGGACAAAGACAAAACGCAGAAAGTCATTTGGGGTTAATATTTTGAAACATTTCCTGGGTGATGTAGACTCTCACTCTTCAGTTATTGTAGGGGAAAGAAATACAATAGAATTAAGTTGGCAATTTAAAAGTCCCTAGTTTTTTTTATTGGTATCACTGTTGTGTTTTGTTGTCCCAGTTCTTGTTACTACTTTTGACATATTTTCACTTTTATATGTTACTAGAACGAGGAGAAATTTTAGGGTAGTGGGAGGTGCGCCTGAGCATAGTTGACCAGGTGTTTTCTTATCAGGAAAAGTCTATTATAGGGGAAAAGGCAATAGAATTAAGTTGGCAATTTAAAAGTCCCTAGTTTTTTTATTGGTATCACTGTTGTGTTTTGTTGTCCCAGTTCTTGTTAGTGCTTTTGACATATTGTCACTTTTATATGTTACTAGAACGAGGAGAAATTCTAGGGTAGGGGGAGGTGCGCCTGAGCATAGTTGACCCGGTGTTTTCTTATCACGAAATGTCTATTGTAGGGCAGCACCTGCTTTTATTGAATAATTCAACTAGATGTCCTAATATTTTATTTAAATTGTAACTAAAACTTAAATTAAAACAAGCACAGTAACAACGCTAATCATAATAATTCTTCTTTTTTATTTTGCTCAGTTACCGCATAAACTGCGTCGTTCTTCTTCTTCTTTCTTGATCCTTGCATATTCTAGAAAACGGTGTAATTAGATCCTCCGCCTGTTTTTCTGTACATGGTTGAGTATTTCAATAATGTAGACACAAGGTAGTGGTAAAATACTATATTTTTCAAATAATGGTCGACAAGGAGATCCGTACTTGGCCCCATCCAAGACCCTTAACGCTGCTTTTTGAATTTTAAATACATCAGCGGCCCCAACTGTATTACTAAATTATTATTATTTTATAATTTTTATAAACACTGAAAATAAGATAAAAAGGAGGTAGATAGCCATAACAACCCTCGTAATTAACTCTTCTTCTTTTTTCATCTTATAGACTCGCCTTTTTTGACTATTTATACAAAATTGACCATTTAGTACAAGAAATAGCGATAAATATTATAACTGTTTCTCAAATTAATATTCCCTAAAGGCGCCATCTGTTATCTGTACATAAAAGGAATAAATTATTCAATTTGACAGTATAATAAATGATTGTAACTTTTTATTAATACCCTATATAGTAAGAGTCCAATATTTTTTTAGTTTTAATGGTTGGCGATATGTATATACAAATGTACATACAATTACCTCATGGCACACGAAAATGAAGACCTGAACTAAAAATCCATTAATATATGGTAAATTCCATACATAATTCCGGATAATACTGGTTGCAATTATTTCGTGATTTTTTTTTATCAGGCGTACCAACCGAACGATTCATAATGTCGAAACGAATCTATCAAAGCGAAATAACAACATTTTCCTTTTGTAGCTACTACAAAGCGTTGTCGCCGCTTATTCTCGTACTTAAGTGGACCACATCGGTAAAAATAGTTAATTTTTTATTCTCATTAGGGAATTTACATCAGAACGGCTTATCTTCCTCGAATCAGTTAAAATAAGTACTAGTTTTTGTCCTAATAGACGGTTACGAAATTAGACGATAATGAGCGTCGTTATATTCCTTTTTGGGTAAATTAGGGTTACATAGAAAATGTATTTTGCACTTAAAATGTATTTATTTCAAAATTTGTCAGTCATTATTTAGAAACACGAGATTGGATCACAGAGTTCATCTACTTCTTCTTTTTTACCATCAACCTGTATTTTTAACACCAGTGTTTAACACCAAAAAGAACTGAAATTCTTCTTTTTCGCTTTAAAGGCCTCAATAATCAAGACTATTTAGCCTGGATTTTAATTGTATTTTATGGATACTTACGATTTCAAAAAGTCGAAATTTTGGAGTAGAATAAGAATTTTTTAAAGGTTTACGGTTTAAAATCGAGATTATTAAAATTTGAGATTAATTAAAATATCAAAATAGAAATCGTAATGAGAAAGAAATATGTTGTATAAAAATCGGGAATTATTAGAATATCGTCTTAAAAGTTGAGATTTTTAAGAAAAATAATTAATTTTTAATATTTTTGACTGAAAATCGAGATTTATTAAAATATCGAGATGAAAGTTGAGATTTAAAGTAAAAATAGAAGATTTTTTTTAATTTATTTATTTTTGCGATTCTTCAAAACCAAGATTTATCAATATTTCGACTTCATGATCGAAATCGTAAAGGAAATATTCAAATCTGCACATTCAAATCGATTTTTTTTTAATTGAAATCTTAAAGAAAAACCATTCGAAATCTATGGAAAATATTGACTTCGAAAAATCGATAAACATTTTTGACGATTTCTGAATGTTTAAATTTCAGATTTTTAAGCAAAACACGAGAATTTAGAGTCGAAATTTCAAAGCACAATTTGGTTTTACTGGTATATATATATTATAACTGTTTGGTAGTAGAGTTCAAGGCCATAAAAAAAGACCCAGAAACCTAACCTAACTACTGACTTCTTTTCTGTTATGGTCTTCACTAATTTTGCAGCCTAGTTAGTGACAGAACATTCACATAAACGATAAAAATAGTATGGAAACGCTTTCTAGAAAGCAAGAAAAGGATAAAAATAGGATAAAACTGACAGGCAGTTAGTAGTAAAATGACAAAGTACGATGATAGCGAAATTAATTTATATTTTTAGGCAATTTTATGCTTTTTTTCTTTCCTAGTATATAAAGTTAAACCCATACAAGCAAGACAGCAACAAAAAAAACGATTTTACTAATCACCAACTTTTCAAATTCAGGCTGAAATAGACTTTAATCTGTTAAATTGTTGTTTTTTAGTGCGCCATTCTGGCATTGAAGAGCCGCAGAAAGATGGCCGACTAAGCAATAAATTCTTCTTTTTTCTTTTTTAATGCTCTTGTACTTCTTAAAACAGCAGTAGCATAGATCAAACTTCAAAACCATAACTAAATTTAGTAGGTGCCATATTTGACAATTTAGCAATAATAACCGGAATAATCACGATAATTACAAATGTCATACTAATTAATGGTATTTATCGAAACTACGATTTCTTTTACATACGTTTCATATAATTAAACACTTATTTTAACAGTAATATTCTGTATAAATATTATTGAGCTGGCTCGTCTTCTTGTTATTTCGTTTCATGGCCTTCATCAATAAATTATTTGGCTAAGCTCAGGTTTTTATTTAGAGATATGACAACGTTGTAAACTACTTTGTGTGTGACAAAGTGTATGCTCGACATTCACAATGTTTGAAAGAATTATCGAGCAAATAACTTGGACAAGGGCGATGATTTGGCTTCATTCTTGTTAGTTTCTTGCTTTTTCTCTCTAATTTCTAATACTCAGCTTTTGTAGATCTTCTTCTACATTTTGATACCGATGTTTTCTTGGCCTGTTTCTTCTTTTTCTTTCCTTATTGGTCTTTCTCTTAAAACTAATTATGACATCCTTTCTGTTTTCGTCTTTTCGATTATCCTAACTATCTTTCTAAATTTTCTTTGTCGAGTTTTTGGTTTCGATTTTCATTTTTGATTTTAGAAGTGTTTTTAACATTGCATGTTTCCTTTTGTAAATATACGTTTTAATTCTTAACTTTCTGCCCTTGTTTGATTTATCGGTATTACTATATAAATAAGTTATTTAGCTTCTCCAAAATCGTATTGTTTTTCTATTGTTGATTGAAATATTTAGAATGTCCGTTCAACAAAAAAACGATTTTACTAATCACCAACTTTTCAAATTCAGGCTGAAATAGGCTTTAACCGTTTATATTCTCCGATTTTTCTTTTGGTGTTTCGATTGAACATGTTTTGTTCGCAAGGTCAACGTCTTCATTTTAATTCGTCATCGTTTAAAGAACGTCTCACTTTTTTACGATCGTCTAATTCCCAATGGTACAAAACCACAACCATCGGTCGATGATGAGCAATACGCGCCTAATGACTCGCTTAAAGAACACAGTTAGATTAAAAGTGACTTGACAGATGGCCAACGAGGAAATTTTCGCGTTCTTTTCTTTTATTCTTGCCTATTTTCTGATACCATTAAAGCTTAATGGCCGGCTTCGAGCGATGAAGACGACCAGAAAAAAATAAATAAATCTTGGAAGTTGCAAATCATGGCGTACCGAGGAAATTTAATTTTTTCGGTCTTTTCAAGGTTTAAGTGCATTAGCATTAGCGGTTAGACCGTGACTCGTTCTTTTCTCCCCTTTATATTAAATTTGTCGTTTGAGTGATCACATTTAACTACTTAATTGATTTATTTCTTAAGTTAAAAAATGTCAAATCATAAGAAAATGGTTATATAAAAATGTATGATAGAAATGTTGGAAGTTTGAATCTCTCTCTTCCATTTTAGGAAGTCGTAAAGTCCACATCGTTTAAATTTTTAAAATACCGGCCTCCTAGATCCAAAAAAATTATTAATATCGCGAGTGAAATTTTTACAAATTAATCAAATGTTTTACTTATAAACTAACTGAAAAATTCTGTCAATAAAAGTGTTTTGTCTTTATGAGCTATATGCTGCAAAAATGTTCTTCTCTGACAAGTCTAAATTATTGTTCTTAACAAAATTAAAGAAACACGTATTACCTTAAAAAAATCCAAAAGTAAATACGAAATCAACACTTTCTCTTGTTTATGAAATTTTGGATTATGTTTTCATTAGGCAATAACAAGAAAAACACTATGGATCTACTAAGTTACGAGTTTTGAGCAATGAAAATGAATAGAAAATCTAAAAATAAATACAAAGTTTTTGATCACTTTCTCTTGTTTAAGAAATTTTGAAGTTATAATTTCATTAAACAGTTTAACAATATGAGGATTACAACGTTTTAAATGAAAATGAATAAAAAATCCAAAAGTTTTTAACCATTTTCACTTTTTTTATACAATTTTGAGGTTATAATTTCACATGAGTAATAACAATAAAAAAAACTAATAAGCCACGAGATTTGAAAAATCTAACAATATGAGGATTAGGTTTTAAAAGAAAATTAATAAAAAATCCAAAAGTAAACAAAAAGTTTTTAACCACTCTCATTTTATTATGAAATTTTGAGGTTATTTTTTCATTTAAGCAATAAGCATAAATAGCATAAATTTTCCGAATAGTTTTTGTTATATAATATGAAAATTCATACTTTCTCCTTTAAAATTTAAATTGCTTGAGTATTTTTTTTTCATGGAAACAGGTTCTACATCTATCGTTACAATTTAATCAAATTTTAATAAATTTAAAATAATAATATTATATAAATCAATTAATTTATGCTTTTTCTAAGTCAAATTGGTTGCAAAATTATTATTTACACCAAAATTAAAATACGTTGTGACATTTAATAACCCCATCTGATGTTATACGCCCATTTTTAATTTTTAATTTAATTCAATCATTAAATTTATATTAAATAACTAAAATGAATGCTGATTACATAAAATTTATTGACATATTTTAATTATTCTAACTTAACCAATGAAAAATGAGTATTTTTAGATAATTCCGTAAATTTTCATCTATTTTTTGTTGGCTCGTTTTTCTTTTGGCTCTTTTTACAGTCGACTCATTTTTTTTGTTCTTTTTTGTTGGTTTGAATACTTAGAACTAAGAAGAAAATTTTTAAGGCAAACTGTTTAAGGCCCACAGTTATTTCTTCTTTCTCTTTTTGTTTTGTGGTCTCCACTTTAAGATTATTTGGCCAGTTTTTTTTAAACGATAGCTTCATCCCACTAACGGTTCAACCTGTATGCACTAGAAATTGTTCTGATAGTGTTAGTACTAAATAAACGGTACGCGGTTCAATACTCAACAATCTTTAATCTTTCTAATAACATAATAAGGATTAAATTATCCTGCAAGTCCTGTTATACGCGAATATTGATACACGTTCAACTAAAAACGATGTTTTTACATGTAGATAAAGTGCGCCTACCAACTTTTTAAGCAATTTTATCTAATGTAGCGCGGTAATCATCTTTTTAAAAGCAATTTTTCTTTAATAACGGTTACATTATGTGTCATTAAGATGTTTCTTTTTATACGAATGTTTAAAAACGCATTAAGCGAAACATCCGTTTACTACGGCCGTTTTTTATTTCGGAACCACAATAAGAAAAACCGGTAAATGTAAATGTGAATGCGTGTTCACGGTATTATCTAGATTGTGGTAATTTTATCCACGAAAGAAAAATACTTTTTAGATTTTGTTACCTTGAACTATGCTCTTCTTCTTTTAATTACCGCCCAAGTTTGAACTACCAAATAGAACGCGAAAAAAGTCAAAATATTATTCAATTAAACACTTAATTTTAAAAATAAAATGTAGACAATTTGTTTTATTGGCCTTGGGATTTGAAGAAAGAAATTCCTGCTAGCAGGAGCAACTTAAATAGGAAAATTTGTGGCGCATTAAATAATATTTATTATAAGCACGTCGATTAAAACAAATTTTTATCGTAGCCCCTGTTGTAAATTAAAGGTTTTACGATTTCTCAGCACTATAATATATAATAACAATTAACCGGAGAAGGCAAATTAAAATTAAAACAGTAGTATTAACGTACCGCGTCGACATACGAGACCGTGAAAGACTTTATGTTTTAATTATAAGGCGTGTTAAATCATAATAACCTGAATAATCACGATAATTACATTTCTCATGCGAATTAATGGCATTAATCTGTCAAATTGTTGTTTTTTAGTGCGCCATTCCGGCATTGAAGAGCCGCAGAAAGATGGCCGACTAAGCAATAAATTCTTCTTTTTTCTTTTTTGACGCTCTTATACTTCTTAAGACAGCAGTAGCATAGATCAAACTTCAAAACCATAGTGCCATATTTGACAATTTGGCAATAATAACCTGAATAATCACGATAATTACATTTCTCATGCGAAATAATGGCATTAATCTGTCAAATTGTTGTTTTTTAGTGCGCCATTCCGGCATTGAAGAGCCGCAGAAAGATGGCCGACTAAGCAATAAATTCTTCTTTTTTCTTTTTTGACGCTCTTATACTTCTTAAGACAGCAGTAGCATAGATCAAACTTCAAAACCATAGTGCCATATTTGACAATTTGGCAATAATAACCTGAATAATCACGATAATTACATTTCTCATGCGAAATAATGGCATTAATCTGTCAAATTGTTGTTTTTTAGTGCGCCATTCCGGCATTGAAGAGCCGCAGAAAGATGGCCGACTAAGCAATAAATTCTTCTTTTTTCTTTTTTGACGCTCTTATACTTCTTAAGACAGCAGTAGCATAGATCAAACTTCAAAACCATAGTGCCATATTTGACAATTTGGCAATAATAACCTGAATAATCACGATAATTACATTTCTCATGCGAAATAATGGCATTAATCTGTCAAATTGTTGTTTTTTTAGTGCGCCATTCCGGCATTGAAGAGCCGCACAAAGATGGCCGACTAAACAATAAATTCTTCTTTTTTCTTTTTTGACGCCCTTGCACTTCTTAAGACAGCAGTAGCATAGATCAAACTTCAAAACCATAACTAAATTTAGTAGGTGCCATATTTGACAATTTAGCAATAATAACCGGAATAATCACGATAATTACAAATGTCATACTAATTAATGGTATTTATCGAAACTACGATTTCTTTTACATACGTTTCATATAATTAAACACTTATTTTAACAGTAATATTCTGTATAAATATTATTGAGCTGGCTCGTCTTCTTGTTATTTCGTTTCATGGCCTTCATCAATAAATTATTTGGCTAAGCTCAGGTTTTTATTTAGAGATATGACAACGTTGTAAACTACTTTGTGTGTGACAAAGTGTATGCTCGACATTCACAATGTTTGAAAGAATTATCGAGCAAATAACTTAGTCTTGTAGACTTTGGACAAGGGCGATGATTTGGGTCCATTCTTGTTTGTTTCTTACATTTTCTCTCTAATTTATAATACTCAGCTTTTGTAGATCTTCTTCTACACTTTGATACCGATGTTTTCTTGGCCTGTTTCTTCTTTTTCTTTCCTTATTGGTCTTTCTCTTGAAACTAATTATGACATCCTTTCTGTTTTCGTCTTTCCGATTGTCCTAACTATCTTTCTAAGTTTTCTTTGTCAAGTTTTTGGTTTCGATTTTCATTTTTGATTTTAGAAGTGTTTTTAACATTGCATGTTTCCTTTTGTAAATATACGTTTTAATTCTTAACTTTCTGTATTGTGTATTGTTTTTCTCTTGTTGATTGAAATATTTAGAATGTTCATTCCTCTTGTTCGGTTTCTCCAATAATTATGAATTTAGTTGTTTCTTGGTTCAGTTCAGGGTTGAAATTGTTCGCTTTCTCTTCTATTTTCTTTAAAACATTTTGGAGTTCTTTCTTGAAGTTTCCGTTTCTCTAATAATCATAAAATTGGTTACTTAAAATTCGAAACCGCTTGCTTTTCTCCCCTTCTATTTTGAAAGCTTTTAGAGCTTTTTCTTGGATTTTCTAGTTTCTCCCATAATTCAAACTTTCATTTTGTCTTGGTTCATTTTAAACCATAAATCTTTCGTCCATCCCTCTATTTGCATTAAAAGTTTTTGGATTTTACCAGTGTCTTCCAGAATCATCAATTTTTTATTTTTCCCTTTTTAATTGTTGAACATAGTTCCTCCCCTTTTTCTTTACTTCCTCCAATTATCGCTTCTAATACTAGATTGAATAGATCTCCAGAAAGTAGATTACCTTGTCTTATATCTTTTTTATCTCAAATTCATCTGAAAAGTAACCATTTAATAAGAATCAAATCCGAGTATCATTTAGTGTTATCTTAATCAATGTTATTTACATTGTTTGTTATTCTGCAATTCTTTGATTATTATCATTGAAATGATTTTGTATTTTTTTCTCGTTCTTCTTCTATTGCATCATACAGTTGCTGTTCTTGGTCTGTTGTATTTAGCAGGCTGTTAAAGTGTTCTCTTCATCTTTCTGTGATTTCTTTTGGATCTTTTATTGACATTCTTTCCCCGTTTTTTCTACTCTCTTTATTTCTTGATATAATGATCTTATTTCTTTTTGCTGAAACTTGTTTCTATTAATTTTAACTTGTCTTTGTTATTTTTTCCGTTTCCGTACGTCTTCCTTGTTCCTTTGTAATTTTTGCTCAAAATTAAATATGAAATTTCAATGACATGGCTCTGGTCCTGCCGGGCTCCCAACAATTTCTAAACATTGTGACGCTCGAGGTTCGAAGAATGTTGTAATATTTGTAATTATGTATTATGTATTTTAATGCTTCATACAACTGTTCTTTCCCACGATCTATTTTTTTAAATACGCGCATTAGTAATAAGAAAACTAACTTATCTGTCAAAAACATTACGCCATATTGAATCACGGCTGTCTTAATTCGTATCTTCTTCCTGATTCTCATCGCACACTTCGATCTGTTGCGGCGAACATCCGACGCCTACTTGGAGCGTGTGGCGACCCAATTTATAAAAGTTAAAGTGCATGTTTCTTTAATGATTCCGACATGTACGATCCGAAAGATATGTCATATCGGATTACATGCGACCATTTGGCATCGCTTGTATGCGTTGCCAATAGTGACAATATTGATGGATGATGGTTCGGTGAGAAACGATCGTAACGTGAATTCGTCCAATGAAAAAATTATTGTGATTGATGAAGTGGCTAATTACTTTGTTTTGTACCGGTATTTTTGTCGGATCATCGTGAGAATTCAAGCGAATGTTTTTGGTGTTAGCTGTCATATTTGTAAATCCCAATGGAGAAGTTTAAGTATCATGTTAACTGACTGATTTCAACAATTAATGCTAAATATTTTTGGAGATGTTTTTCGGTCAGGAGTTGATGATTGAGTGAGTGTATCTCTAAGTTTGTTCTATTAAAAAGTTTGCTACAATTTGGTGACATTAACGCAGTTACAAACGTATTTCCAACAATTCTCTGCTGGAAGATGAAATATAATCGTGTTTGTTGTATTGCCTAACTTCTTCGTTCAAGCAGGAGTTTTTTAGTAAAAGTTTGGTTAGAAACTAGTATAATTTTGAAATTAAATACTACTTGTTGCTCAAAAATTAAATCAATCTCCTTGAAACCCTAAATAAACTGCTTATTGTAATGTTAAGTCGATCAGCTACGTTTCAAAATGATCTTTGACACTTATTTTATTATTACTTCCCGATTTTCTTTTAAACAAATCACTTTCTTTAAATTGTTCTTCAATTCTATTTGCAAAGTCTTTACTTAACCTAAAATGTTCCAGTTTATTAAAATTTTCCACAGTTTCGTTGATAATTTTTATTCTGTGGACGCTGCCATTATTTCAGATCCTTCTAAATCAGCATTATAAATAAAGAAATCGGTATTACTAAATATATAAGTTCTTTAACTTCTCCAAAATCGTATTGTTTTTTTCTTTGTTGATTGAAATATTTAGAATGTTCCTTCCTTTTGATCGGTTTCTCCAATAATTACGAATTTGGTTGTTTTCTGGTTCAGTTCAGAGTTGAAATTGTTTGCGTTCTCTTCTATTATCTTTAAAACATTTTTGAGTTCTTTCTTGAATTTTCCTTTTCTCTAATAATCATAAATTTGGTTTTTTCTATTATTTAAAATTCGAAACCTCTTGCTTTTTTCTCTTTCTATTTTTAAAACTTTTGGATCTCTTCCTTGGATTTTCCAGTTTCTCCCATAATTAAAAATTTCATTTTTTCCTGGTTTATTTTAAACCAAAAATCTTTCGTCCATCCCTCTATTTTCATTAAAAGCTTTTGGAGTTTTTTCTTGAAATTTACTAGTGTCTTCCACAATCATTATTTTCCCTGGTTCATTTAAAAACTTTTGAAGCTCTTTCTTGGATTTAGCATTGCTTTTAATTATTGAATATAGTTCCTCCCCTTTTTTTGACTTCCTCCAATTATCGCTTCTAATACTTGAATATGTCTTCAGTAAGTAGAATAAAGAATCGAATCCGAGTATCATTTAGTGTAATCTTAATCAATGTTATTCACGTTGTTTGTTATACTTCAATTCTTTGATTATTTTCTCAATTTACTCTATCATTGAAATTATTTTGTATTTTTTTCTCGTTCTTCTTCTATTGCTTCATAGTGTTGCTGTTCTTGGTCTGTTGTATTTAACAGGCTGTTAAAGTATTCTCTTCATCTTTCTGTGATTTCTTTTGGATCTTTTATTGATATTCTTTCCCTGTTTTTGATGTAGTTGCAATCATGTTTTCTACTCTCTTTATTCCTTGATATAATGATCTTATTTCTTTTTGGTGAAATTTTTTTCTATTAATTTTAACTTGTCTTTGTTATTTTTTTTTTGTTTCTGTCATTCTTCCTTGTTCCTATGTAATTTTTGCTCTATTATTGGATGGTCTGTTTTTTATTTCTCGTTCTTCTTCTGTTGCTGTAGGTCTTGGTCTGTTCAAATCTGTCAAATTCCTTCTAAATCACCATTTGTAAACAAATTCATCATCAATCACTCTCCGTGTTACAAAAATCATTGTCCAAGAAATTCATTATTAATTCTAAATTGTCAACAATAAAAATTGGTTAATCAGAAATGTTTGCCCAAAATCTGCAAACAAAAGAAGTAGCAACCAACAACTTTTAAAGCTTGTTGGAACCACAAACATTTGCAAAGTGCTACCAACTTTTCTTTGCCGGAACAGAAAATTATGATAATGATAATGTTGTTAACATTTATAACATCTTGTTGGAATAAACCTTGTGTTCAAATTTTATATACTTTTAAATTAAACTTCATTTAATTTTTGAACATCATTGATATCATTAGATATTTCTGCTTATAATTCCTTTAAAAACTTTTTACGATTAACGAATCTTAAAATGTATACTTAAACGATTACAAAATAAATCATTATTAACGAGCCTGCAATTTTGAATCTTAAATAATTATTCATTACAAAATACATCTTTATAGCTAATAAAGACGTAAATTTCGAAAAATGAAACATTATTTGGCACTTTTACGCAAACGTTATCAATTCAGCAGCTGTTGCAAAATTAAAGTGGATGCATAGAAATCTTTTAAATCTCATTAATTTGAGCATCTCATCATCGACAACTATTTATGACACTTAATAATAGATGAAAATAGCGAGAGACGGAACCAAAGGCGTCAGATGGACCGGATAAAATTTCGGGGGGGTCATAAAATAAAAAACTAATCGTACTTTTTAATTTTCGATAATGGACCCAGCGGACGATTTTAATATTAAATTTTTGGGGTCATAGTTGTTGTGCATAATAAATTGTATATCAAATGGGTATTCGACAAGTTCGGAACAGATTCGAAAATGTCAATTTTTTTTAGTGTCTGAACTCGAAACTGAAATTAAAAAGTAGGATTTCTCTTTTTGTCTGCATAAAAAGTTCATTTTTGTCCTTATTTACCTTATTTTTAATATTCTTCCTTGATTACCAAATGTAGCGATTCATTCGTATTTCACAAAAATTTAAAAACGAATCTCGGATTAAATTTTAAAAAAGAAGTTTCTACGAATCTACTTTTTATCAAAAAACGATAAAAATCAGCCTTATGAGCTGTGGTTTTAGTTCTAAAAAAATTACTGGGTGCTAGTTTAACACATCACCAATTTTTTTTTCATATTTAAAATTTAAATCATTATAACAGGATGAGGAAAATTTATTAAATAAAATATTTTTGAACTGCAATCAAAATTTAATAAATTTAAATTTCCGCACTCACATTAACTTCATCAAGTTAAATTATAAGTAATTTATTTGTATAATTTATATTAAAATTTTATGTGGCCTCATAAATTTTTAAAGAAAGGCTGAATAAGTTGTATTTTAAAGTGTGTAAGATTCTTTATTTAAAGATATGTGTAAAAGAAATATATATATTTCTCAAAGTCAAAAGAGTGTCAAGCGCTTTCGGCAAAACAATGCCATCATCAGGACAAACTGAAAAAATAATTGATGATAGAAGATCATACATAAAGCAAACATGATACTTACAAAAGTGCAAAAAAGTAGAGAAGGTTGGTTATAAAACAAAAGTAGAGAACATCAACGCAGTAACAATACATCTTAAATTAACTTTTTAAAAAACGACATTAATATAGTAGAAAACAGTAACATTTTTAAAATTTGGTTTTTAAAGGCCCAGGCCTGAAAGTTGTCCCAATAAAAGACAACAAGTGTTTTTTAAAAAACATGTAAAATAAATAAAAAATTAAGATGTTTTACGTGAGAAAATTATGAACATGCGGTTTTTGACAAAGTTAGAAAAAGAGTAAGGTTATTTTTAAGTAAAGGGAAAGGTAAAAGGCCAGGACAATAAAAAGGAAGAATAGATCTGAGAGACGTTCAAATATGAAGGTGGATGTAGGAGAGAAGAATATGTTGACTAGTGGTTAATTTAAATAGGTTTTAAAAATAAAAGAAGTGATTACTTACCACACACTTACAAACTTTTGAATAATGGGTTAAATTTGTTAATATTTAGGTGAATTTGGGTGTTTAAACAGGAGGAGGAAGGTTTATTTAGTTCACGAAGGATTTCAAGATCTTCGAGAAGATCAAGTTTAAAGTTACAATTGAAGATGTTGTGTAAAATTTTAACGTTTTCAGGGGGTTGAAATTGTGTTTGTTAAATTTTAAATGGTGTCCAAAGGTGGACTTATCAGGGTATCTGATGTGTTCTTTGATTCGAATGTCCAGTTTTCGAACAGTTTTTCCA